>CM072818.1:36658540-37047919 GCA_036937905.1 Salvia rosmarinus | reverse complement strand
CAAGCAAACGCAAGAGGTCGTGAAAAGAGCCGGAAGTTTAGACGCAGTGCATGATCTAGCCATATCCGATAAAGGAGTGGGTTAGCCCACTCAAGTGGTATCCAAGAGGGGGTATCACGTGATCGAGACGGACAAACGAGCAGGCAACAAGACTCGTAATGATGACGAGTTTGCATCGACTATCGTGCTCGAACACGCATGAGGAAAGACCATTTTCCCCGCCTTTATTGATCGAGCTTGGAGACTAGCGGGTATGAGTTCCATGCTTTTCGATGGATATTCGGTACAATCGATTTCCATCGCCTCAAGATCCAAGACAAGACGGCGCCACGTGTCCGTACGGAGTTTTCGCTATAGGCGAACGCCGCTTGATTGTGCAATGCTCCGACCACCTTCCAACGATGTATGATGTCCATCTTCCATGGGTTGATCGAGAATATTATGGAAGTCTTTATGGACGCTTCCGTTTCGCTCTTCATTCGACCATTGCTCCATAATTTGTCACAAGGTCGCAGCGCGCGAGACGAATCTTGTTCTCAATCGGGGAGTAGCCATTTCATGGTAAAGGAAGGTATCGCTTGGTCACAAAGTCTCGCCAAAGGTTTGGAAGTGGATCGAGCAAAGATAGTAGCTATCGAGAAACTACTCCGCCTACAAATGTCAAATCGCTGAGGAGTTTTCTGATCATGCGTTTTTATATAAGATTCATCAAGGATTTCGCGCATCACGGCCATTGTGTGGATTGCTTGAGAAAGATATGAAGTTCGTGTTCACAAATGAGTGTTTGGAGCGCTCGAGAAATTTAAGTTAGCCCGATCTCGACTCCGCTTTGGTCTCCCCGACTGAGTCAACCGCTCGACGATGTGATGCGAGTGATCGGGCCAGGTCGTATGGCGTAAACGATAAGCTTTTCCGAGTCATTTATTATGCAAGTAAGACTCGACTCGCCAAATGAACTACACCACCACGGAGAAGGAATTACTTGTGGTCTATGCTTTCGATAAGTTTAGACCTTATTCAAGGGCACCCACACCATCGCACACCGACCATGCCGCCATTCGTCATCTATTCGCCAAGAAAGATTCAAAGCCCGATCGTGAGATGGATCTTCTTCTTCAAGAGTTCGACATGGAAATTAAAGATAGAAAGTGTCAAAATGTGGGTTGCCGATCACTTGTCGCGATTGGAAAGCCCAAGGAGAGATAGAAGATTGGGATCAAGGAGAACTTCCCGCACGAGCACATCTGAGCGCCATTGATCGCACACCATGGTATGCTGATTTTGTCAATTATTTGGTGATTGGAGTTTTACTCCATCGCAAAGGTCATTTGAAAAAGAAGTCTCCACGATGTTAAGTTCTATTATCGACGATCCTCACCTCTACCGGCGTGCCGATGGTCCGACACGCCTGCTCCCCAAGGAGAATGGGAGAACATAATCCATGAGTGCCATAGTTCGCTGACGGAGGCCATTTTGCAACAAGCAAGATCGCAAAGATTTGCCACAAAGGGATTTTTTCGCCTTCGATCTTAAAAGATTGTCAATCTTTATCAAGAGTTGTGATCGTTGTCAAAGAATGGGAATTCACTAAGAAAGACGAGCCATGTAAAACCATCATGGAGGTGGAACTATTTGACGATGGGGATCGACTTCACGGGTCCGCCCCACGTCTTGTGGTTACACGATATTGTTCTTGCTGTGGAATATGTTTCCCGCTGGGTAGGCGATCCCACCGCACGAACGACTCAAGGTAGTGATCAAGTTCCTTCACAAGAACATTCTCGACTCGATTTGAGTCCCAGGGCTTTGATCAAGGATGGGGGTCGATTTTAATAATAAGTGGCTAGGCAACGTTTCAAGCAAATATGGTCAAGCATCGAGTCACCTCCCTACCATCCACAAGCAACGGCAAGCCGAGCTCGCCAACCGAGTGATCAAGCGTTTAGAGAAATCGTTGTTCAGCCGCAAGGATTGGGCTGCAATGACGATGCCTTGGCTTACCGGATCATGCATAAAGCTCCCATCCGCCATTCCATATCAAATAGTATTTGGTAAATCATGCCATTTACCGGCAATTGGAGCACAAAGCATATTGGGCCACGAGGAGAATCAACATGGATTTCAAGTGAGGCCGATGATGAGAAGTGACCAACCTGCTGGAGCTTATTATGGAGGAATGGCTTTAGAATTCCTCTGATATACAGGAAAGAGCTCAAATTCCACGACCTCCACATTCGCTACAAAGGATTTTCGCCGGTAATGAAGTCTTATACAATGCCAACTCGCTCATTCCCACGCCATGCACATCTCCGATGCTAGGCGAGAACTCTAACCTATAGGCAACGGGCTATCCTTTCGAGAACTTTGAAGGTCCAGCGAATTTGGTCGCAACTTATCTCGCGACCCAAAGCGAGCGACTCCTCCTCGTAGGAAACCTTAAGGAAGGCGCGCTCTCCCGACCATGAACCAAGATCCGTCGATGCTTGTCCGCATAGGACTTCTCGCTGTCTGAGCTTCCTCGATCCTCAAGCTGATCGATCGATAACCTCGACTGTCTCACGAACCATCTTTGGTCCCAACATCTTTCTCTCGCCCACTTCGTCCTAATAAAGTGGTGATCAACGCTTCCTTCCTTACAATTCTTCATAGGGAGCCATTCCCATGGTGGCCTGATAACTGTTGTTATAGGCAAACTCCACCAAAGGTAGTATCTCTTCCTAATTTCCTCCTTTGTCGGCCACGACTGCTCATATCATATCCTCCAAGACCTGAATCATCCTCTCCGATAGACCGTATGTTTGAGGATGGAAGGCTGTACTGAGATTCAGCTTGGTCTCCATGGCTCATTGCAGACTTCTCCAAAACCTCGATGTGAACCTCGGGTCACGATCGGACGAATCGATCTTAGCACACCATGTAATCAGACGATCTCTCCGACGAAAGCTCGGCAAGCTTATCTAACCTCAGTCGTCATCCGAATCGATAAGAAATAAAGCTCGACTTCGCGACCTATCGATGACAACCCATATAGCGGTGTTTCCTCGCGACCTAGGAAAACTAAACATAAAATCCACACCGATATGTTTCCATTTCCACTCCCGAATTGGTAGCGGCCGCAACAAACTGACGGAAGTTGATGCGGACTTTCACTTGCCGACGAGCCAAACAATGTTCCACAAACTTGGCTACATCATTTTCATCCCTTCCCACCAAAAGTTAGCTCTTAAGGTCTGTACATTTGGTGCTTCTGGATAATTTGTGTATGGTGCCTCATGAGCTTGATCATGATTTTATCTCTCAATTCCCTATTGAGTGGCACACATAACCTTCCCTGAATAATAGCGTTGTCTTTCGCTTGGTAAACCCTTGCTATCCTCTAGCCTCGCTTTCAAACGCATCTTCTCGGTGAATTGCCCCATCGCTACGCACGATCGCTTCTCTTGGTCTGCATTTCGATTTGCCGAGTTGCGACGAAACCTTGCAACCGATTCTTGCGGATGAATCACTTCCAGTGAGCTTCGAAATCTCGAATAAGTTATTTCTATCGTGAAGATATCCCAACTTCGCTCGACTTGCGACTAAGGGCATCTGCCACGACATTGGCTTTCCCCGGGTGATAGCTGATAGAGAAATCATAATCCTTCACCAACTCCAGCCATCTTCTTTGCCTCATGTTCAATTCTTTTTGTTTAAAGAAATACTTTAGGCTCTTGTGATCCGTAAAAATTTCACACTTGACCCCGTAACGATAGTACCTCCAGATCTTCAATGCATGAACAACTGCTGCTAAATCCAGGTCGTGAGTTGGGTAGCTCAACTCGTGCAGCTTCAACTGACGAGACGCGTAAGCTATAACCTTCCCGTTCTGAATAAGAACACAACCTAATCCAAGCTTGGATGCGCGGTGTAGACCACAAAACCATCGTTCCCTTACGGCACGGCTAACATTGGAGCGGTTGTTAACTTCTTCAACTCTTGGAAACTTGCTTCACAAGCTTCTAACCATAAGAACTTGATTCATTTCCTGAGCTGTTGCGTCATCGGCCTCGCCAACTTCAAAACCATTCGATGAAGCGTCTATAATACCACGCCAGCTAGAAAGCTTGAACCTCATTGGCATTAGTAGAACCTTCGATTATTTCTTCCGCTCAACCTTCACTGGGTCGACTTTGATTCCTTCCGGACCGCGATATGTCCAAGGAACATCACTTTTTGAGCCAAAACTTCGCCTTACTATACTTGGCATACAACCTCTCTCTCGTAATGTTTCCAAGCAGTGGAGGTATTCTCCATGCAACTCGCGCATTCTTGGAATGAGCGAGAATATCATCGATAAAAACTAAGGCGAAGCCGTCCAGACATCGATGAAAACTCTATTCATCGGATCTATGAAGATTGATGGCGCATTGTCAAACCAAACGGCATCACGATGAACTCATAGTGCCCATACCTCGTCACGAATCGCGGTCTTCGAACTCGTCCTTCACGATCTTGGTGATGATAGCGACCTCAAATTGATCTTAGAAGACACTTGCTCTTCGAAAGCTGGTCAAACAAATCGTCGATCCTTGGAAGGGTATCCGTTCGATCGTCGCCTTATTCAACTCTACGTAGTCAATGCACATCCGCATTGACCCATCCTTCTTCTTGACGAATGAAATGGCGCTCCCATGGCGACACACTAGGTTGGATAAAACCTAGATCCGACAACTCATGCAACGACGCTTTCAGTTCTTGTAATTCTTTAGGTGCCATTCTGTATGGTGCCTTTGATCTGGGCGTTGTTTACGGTTTCGGATCAATAATGAATTCCACTTGTCTGTCGGTGCAAGCTTGCATCCTCGGGAAACATGTCCGATATTCACACACCACGGCTCCTCTTGCAACTTGTTGCGTGGTTCATCACGCCCTGTCAAACTTACCAAGAAAGTTTGTGACTTCCTTCTTGATCATCCTCACCGCCTTCATCTTTGAAATCATTGGCACGAAACACTCATCCTTATGCCGTGGAAGCAAACTTCCACTTTTGGTGCTTTGAAAAGCAACTTTCTCGAGACAACGTATAGTTGCCACGTGCTTTTCGAACCAATCCATGCGAAAGACACATCGAAATCTTCCATTCGGTGACATGCAAATTGACAAAGACCTACGCTCACGATTTCTACTTCTGGTTGGGAAATCTCTTTACCTTTAGCACTTCCCGATTGGATGCTAATTTCGGTACTCTCGATTCCTTGGGTACCAAACCCAACCTCTCACATCTGATTCTCGAAGCGAAAGAATATGAGGCTCTCAGATCAAACAAAGAGAAATGGGTATATCACTCATATGGATTATACCTGTAAGATTTTCGGGAGCTTGTCTTTGCTACTGGCGATTCGGTGCTTACACGGCAGCTGCTTCTTGTGACCTTTGGTTATTGGCCTCGATAACCTCGCACTCAGTGGTTCGTCCTCGACGAACTGGTTTCTACCTGCGAGCGGGATCTTTGTCTCAGCGACGGCCGCACCAGCTGGTCCTCCTATCAATGGACAATCTCGAGCGTAATGTCAAGACTTTCTACAACGATAACACTCGACGTTACCTTGCCTGCACTCGCCCAAATGATTTCTCTGGCATTTCTGGCACCAGGCTTTCTGCACTTGTCCCCATTGCGCGTGGGTTGGAAATTCCTTCCCAAGGTAGCCTTTCTCTTTCGGAATACCAGTTCCTCGGAATCAACGGATCGCTCTGGTTCCCTGGAACACGGATTGTCTCTCCCCGATCTTCCCATTTCCTCTTGCCTTTCCTCCGTTGGTATCGTGGGTGGCATCGTTCTCTCTGAGGCAACATTGACTCAATGTTTAAATCCCGGTTCAGGGATCGCACATCGCCGATCTCCCCGATCGACGAGCGAAATTCGATCTCGGTGGGTCCTCTTGAACCTATCTCGCCTGGCGACCTGTGTGCGACCAGTGCGTGGCGTAACGACGAGATGATTGAAGGAAGCGATCGTACTCGATGATCGTCCTTCTTCCTTGACGAAGATTCCAGAACTCGTTTTGCCTTCACTACCTGTAAACGCTAGGCACGTACTTTTCCATGAGTTCTTCCTTGAAATCTTCCCACGTGTACCTTCCCCACTGTCCTGGTGTCAGGGTCCTTTTCACGGATTCCCACCAGAAATCAGCTTCATCGGTTAGCTAAAAGATCGCGCAATTCAGCTTTTCTGCTTCTTCACGGCCGATGTATTGAAGATCCTTCGGTGGGTGGATCGATCCGCCTCGGTCGATCGGTTCGCCGAGACCGTCGAATGTAGGGGGATTCTACCTACGAAAACTCTCGATCGCATGCTGTTGAACCAATGGTGGTTCTCGGATTTCTTCCATGTTATTGTTTCTCTGGTTCTTTGTTCTCGGCATTCTGTACCGACGTTGAAACATTAGAAACACGTTCGCATAGATAACCAGGTTCCATCGCATAACATATATCATCACCCATATCACATATCATCACATATGTCACATATCACAATCGCACATATCCATGCAATCTCATCGACACATCATCGTTATGCATCTCACATAACATCATCACACATCATCACATAGATCATATATCATCACAGCATAGCTCATATCACATATAAGCATAAAACATAAACATCTTGTCATAGACAGCGTTAGTATCAGTATTATCCAAGCATTCATGAAGGACTTGTTTGGTATGATTTTGTGATGATTCTTGGTATTGTTTTACATGTCATTTTCAGTAGTTTGTCCTATTTATGCTATTGGTTTGATTAATATTTATCGATTCGGACTTACTTCGTTCGTTTCGATGTTCTATAGAAAAATGGCATAAAATAAGATGAATTGGATCTGCCAAGAATCAAGTTTATTGAAGAGCATCTGGACAGGAGTTCATAGGTGGAAGCGGATCGCACTTCGGAGATCGGACGTGAGAGAGCGAAATAAACGTCAATCGCGCCGAGCGCCAGCGCCGCAGCCACCAACAGCCAATGCCGCGTCGCCGCCACAAGATCCACCGGCCTGGAGCCCAGCGCCCGTCCATCGCAACGCACCATCTTCGCCCTTCCCTTCGCGTTGCCCAGTCGGCGCTCAAAGCCCGCTGCGTCGTTCATCCAATTCGAAGCGCGTTGATTTGCGGCCGGCGTTCACCGCGCCCCCACGCCCTGCATCCAGCAGACCTCCGTTCGGTGCGCGTCAGCGTTCACCCGGCGCCATCGCCCGGCTCAACGGCGTGCAAACCTCGGCGCGTTCCTGCTCTCGCGCGCGCCTCGCCCGGCACTTTCGGTCGCCCGCCTGCCACCACTCGGCGCGTTCACTCGCCTCGCCTACGCCCGCCAGCGCTGTGCCAGCATCCGCCCAGCGCCCGCTCAGCCGTCCCGCGCTTTTCGCCACACAGTGTCGCCACTGTCATCTGTGGCATCGTAAGCGGCCACATATGTGCCTTTCTCCAGCGCCAGGCCTTCCGCTCAGCGTTGCCCGTGTCGCGCGTCTTCCGGTAGCTGGAACCCAACGCCATTGGACCACCTTTTCACCGCGCGCACACCGCACTCGCCTCCACCGCGTTCATTTTCAAGGCGATTTTTTCGGCGGAGTTCACTTTGAAGCGGCGTTCATGTTCAAGTCGAGCGATTTACGAGCCTCGCTCACCTTAAACGCCTCGCGCCTTCATTTAATATATATATCGTTGTTTAGGTCGAAAGTGAGTCCTCGGTTTTCATTCACGCCTGACGGCCCGCGCCTCTCGCCATTTTACATTCTCTTCAACTATTTTCCGGGGGCTTCAACAGATCGACACAAACAGATAAATTCTAGTTTTAATTCCTGTTTTCAGTTTCATCATCGAATAATTTTGTTCATCAATTTATGTTTTGGATTTATCAGTTTTATTGGAATCAATTTCATATTTTCTTGTTTGATGATTATTGTTGAATTCAATTCCATAGTGACAGTGGATTGTTCTCGTGTTTCTATCAATTTATATAGCTTTGATTTATCATGCTTTCGATTAATTCATGTCTTGTTGGTTGATTGATGTTTATGGTTCATTTACAAGTAGACTTAGATTAGGGCTTGACAAACCCTAAGAATATGTTTGCTATTGCTTTGTTTATTGCTTTCGATTTATCGCTTTCGTAGTTCAACTAGGGATTGACAACCCCTAGCTTAGGTTGCTATTTATTTTCTCGTATTTAAATTCCCGTATGTTTCAAACCCTTGTTGGTATTAGAATGTTTAGGATTTAATTGCTTTACGTATGCGACACGAACAATCTGTTGGATTTGTATCTTGGCAGCGCTTGGTTGAAACTTGTATACATGTTTCAGTAACCACTATTACAATCTCCTATCCGATTTGAATACTTGATTGCATATATCGTGTGTCCCCTTATCTCATATATAAGTTAGATCATACGATTGTGTAGAAGATCACGAAGTCCGTATGATTGGTCAAGCTTAATGAGATATAAAAGTTTCACACCGAGACAACTTAAGGACGAGTTGTCGGTTTGAAGTCGCAGATAGATAAGAAGTGACTTGACTTAGTTGCTTGTCTATCTTGATGCGCCTCGACGTATTGAAGGATCACAGGTGAGATGTGTTCTTCTCGGACCGTCGTGAAGAACCAAGATCTCGGTGACTTACGATGATCTAAACCTCGATAAGGTATTAGGTGAGTTTGAGTTCTTGACCATCACTTTGACTTGTTATGAGTGAGGGTTATATGTTCTAACCCAAGATTCTCCGCATCTTGGGTGGTGGCGTTCTTATGTCACGCTAGTTATCATGACGAGTCACCGTATCCGTTTAGGATGATGACGCCCCTTAAGGAGCTCAAAGGTTTATTGTACTAAACCCCGCGGGTTGAGTTAGCTCAAGTACAATAATAAGGTTGAGTGGTACTACTTAAGAAATGATGTTATTAATCGTTTTAAGCGATTGATTGCTATAAATGATTAATGGACGCTCGATATCTTAAATACGGGATTCGTAATGTCTAAGTGCTTAATCCTCACTTTTAAGTTTTCCTTGAGAGGAAAATTGACTTGGGTTAACTTATCACGCTACAATTACCTCGCATTCCATTGCCTCTTCGAGTGAATTTGAGTGTGTTTTAGCTCGATCAATTTTGGCGCTTCTTGGGTTAAAACTTTAGGCGTATTGTTTGTGTTGTTTAACTTATCACGCTACTTACTTTTGAATCTTTGTGTTTGGTTATTTTCCCCGGTGCGTGTGATCTTGTTTTGTTGTTGGTGTACATTAATGCGGGGTTGTTGGTGTCTACGGACGTGGTCAAGCAGTGGGGGAGGAAAGTTCGTCGCGTTGGGCAAATTCTTCTTCGAAGAAGGAGCCCAATTCAATTATTCGAGGATACCCGCCAAACCATGAGTATCGAACCTCGATCCCTACCCCGAGCAACAAGCCTATGATCCCTATTGGGACCAACCACCTCCACCGCATGATGCGAGGATCGAGCCTACAATCATTCTTTGGGATCAACCACCTTCGCCGCACTATGAGGATCAATCCTACAATCCATCTTGGGATCAACCACCTCCCGTAGTATCCGTACTCACAACAACCACCTCCATCTCGGTATTCATACCCGCAGCACCACACCTCCACCTCAAATGCCCGACTTGGGATGATAAGTTCGTCAAAAGTTGGATCTTGTGACACCAAAATCAGTAGCTTGCAAGCAAAATTAGAAATGATGACCGAGAAGGCGGGACGAGTTGCTTGCAACAAGATGCAATAGGGGGCCTGGCAAGCTCACCCTATGAGGCTCGGCGACCACCGACCATCGAGTTCGCCATTGGATGATAGAGCGCAATTCTTGGCGTTTAGAGGAACGAGTGGGGCCGATTGCTGCGAAGTGGGTTGAGTATCAACAACAACGTGCAGCGAGGAACTTCAAACCAATCCGGTCAGTCCAGTGGTCCTTGTTCTTGAAAGTGACCCATTTGTTGAGAATGGGGTGGGAGAGACATCGGCGAGTTCTTTGCGGCCGGGAATGTGGAAAATGAGGAAGAATGGGAATGTGAGGATGAGAGCGGGATCGAGCCACGAGGAAGTGGTTACAAGGTCGGTGACGAGGAAGAGTGGGCATGTGAAGTTGCAAGCATGCCAAAGCCCACTGGAAGTGATTGCCTTGCCTCGACAATTGGAGTCACGGGATCCCGGAGGAGGACAAATCGAGGACAAAGGTTGAGGTAACATCAATTATTTGTCAACATCCTAATTCACCAAAGTACTGTACTTTGGGAATTGAAATTATTTATTTTATTTTGGAGAATAGGATGTTCGACTTGAGCTTAAATTGTGCATTACTTGTTTTCTTTACTGTCCTCTGTTCTTATATGGTTACTACTGATGCTCTGGATGAGATGGTATTCCTGCAGGTAAAAGATTATGGATAGTCCGTTGTTGTCTGGTTTACGTCGTGCTCACGACGTTAAACTGAGTACTACGTGGGAGTTTACCCAATGATTTTTATTTGCTTTTTCTTTCTTTCTTTTTTGTCTTGTTTTGTTGTTATTGTTGATCTATCTGTTGTCGTTGAGTTTGTTTTGCTCAGATTTGGAAAGTTGTCAACAGTGAGATGAAGCCGTGATGCTCCAACTCTCTGCGCATTCTGTCGATTATCGGGAAGTATCATCCTCTATGTCATTTTGAGCTTTTAATGTTTTGAGCACTGGGGACAGTGTTCGATTTAAGTGTGGGGGATGTTTACTCGGTTTTGTGTGCATTTCATATATATTTTTGTATGCTTAATGATGTGCCCTTGTGCTTATTTTGATTGTTTGGACTTAAGTTCGTGTCTATGCGAATAAGTTAGGATTTTGATTTGTCTGTTGAACTCGTGGTATTGATCGGACCTTGATGTATTTCTCGTTTATCTTGATGTCATATGATTAAAGTGCAATGTGAATTGATGAGATTGTGTGAATTGATTTTAAATCGATGGTTATTGACGTGATTTGTCCGGCTAATGCTAGGGGTAGTGTTAACAGCGTGGTTACCTATATACTCGTTTCAATTAAAAAAAAAACAAATGTGTGAAAAATTGTGTAGAAAATAAGGAGATTTAAAACTCCAATGTTGTTGAGATTGTATAAATGGAGGATGGGATTATGTCCCTCTTTCTCGTAAATTGAGAAATGGACATGGGAAACTACGTTAGGAGACTCGAGTTCATCGAGAGTTCACCTTTCGAACATTGTTCCAAAATCTGTTAATATCTTCTATGTTATCAAAGGAAACTTGTTGCTAAAGGTAACCATTTTAGTTAATTCACCTCTAGCGGAGAGTTGGGTCTGAGCAAAAATAACTTACCTGTTTGTTTGATATTTTCACAAACTTAGATTTGTTTCACGTTAACTTTGATTATGTATTCATCATGTTTGGGGGAATTGCAAAAAGAGGTTTGATTGATTGGATTAAGGGTTAAGTTGCATGAGTTATTCTTCTACTCTTATTAGTATAGACTTTGCTTGAGGACAAGCAAATGGATAAGTGTGGGGGAGTCCTTCTGTCAAAATACAAGATCATAGGTATGTCAGTCAAAAAGGTCAGATATGAGCAAAAGAATCTGACGCCGGTTACTGCAAAAAGATATCGCTCTGTCTCATGCGATAGCAGACTCTGCGACTGTCATAGTACATACTGACCACCTAGATATCCGTTCTCCATGTCCGTCTACTGTTACCCGTTCATATCACCTGATCCATTCTGCATTTTCTCCTCCTCTCTCTACCTTCCTATCAGTGCTCGGACTCGGGCTGTTGCCTCGGTAAATTTATCCCGCATGATAGCAAGCCTCTCGTGAGTATGGTCCCACCCAAGATGTGCTCTGATTGCCTGGGTCTCAGGTGAGTACTGCTCCTGGGTTCCAGTCTCCGACGCTTGCCCTTCCTCAACATGCTCGACCTCGTCCGAGTCATCCACTATCCGGATTACCAGATCCTCTGAGTCCTCATTGTCCTCCTCATCCTCCTCTGGGTCTTCCTCCTCTTCAGAATCTCGCTTCCGGAGGCCAACCGACATTGGTCGGGTGGCGTAACTCGATCCCGGGCCTCTTCTCTCGCCACGATGGATGGATCATCTCGCCACCGGGAGGTCCTACCTCGAAATCATTCCGGGTCCTTCGGAAGGTGAGGGTCATAGATGAAGGGGTAGTGATTGGCGTTTCCTGACGCACTGGCGATCGTCTAAGCGATGGTTGCTCTCCCAATGGCTCTGCAGGAACATCATCCATGTCATCAATCTGAATCAGCCCTCGAACATGCCTCGCGACCACATCTGCCTCAGAAGGTATGCCCTGATGATCAGTCCATTGTCTCCACACTCGAGCAGGGAACTCGGTAAAATCCAGAGTAAGATGCCTGGTAATGGGATCTCGACGGAACATCACGTATCCTTGCCTTCTTGCCCAAGGCTTCTAACCCGTTGGTAGCCTCTCTATCATCCGGTAATAAGCCTCATACTCTGATACTTTCCCACTATCTCGGATCTTTCTCCACAGTCCAACAAATTTTCCCAGAAACACTCCCAACGGTTCGTGAACATTCCTGGTACACTCTCTGAATTTTCGGATCTGTTCATCCATTCTGTGAGATCTTAACTAGCGTTATCTAGGCCACTGAATATCCATAAACCTACATGTTAGTTCATCATAAAACAACAACAAATATTTACGTTTCTTTTTATGCCCCAGTCATCTGGGTAACCATGCCTCAGACACATGTTCACTTTCACACATATCAACATCGACATGGATATTCATAACAATAATCACGCAAGCAAATAAAGGATTCACTTACAAGCACTCGTTTATCAAAATTAACAAGATTTCAATCAACAACATATTGCTATGTAAACACATAGACTTATATCATTCATTTGTGATCAGCATATCAATCATATCATTTCATATCATATCATATCATATCAATGATTTTCATATCACAGTCGCATAGGCTCTTCCGTCCCATCGACAAATCACTTCCACATCCACATCATCATCCAACCATACCACATCCACATCACTTCAACATCCACACCACGTTTACATCACGTAAACTCTTACCATGTCAAAGCACATGAAACCAAGATCATATCAAGCTCACATAGCCACATAAAACATCAACAAATAAACACATACCTAATCCCCTTTTAAAAGGAGACGGTCTAACGGTGAGCTGAAGGTAGCTGTACCTGATAAACAGTTTAGAAGAACAAGTTCTAAACACTCAATTTCAAGAACGTACATGATATAAAGCAAATGAACTGCCTTGATATCAAATAACAATAGACACCCAAAGCCAGGAAAACTTCTCTGATACGATGCTGTCATGCCCTAATTCCCGAGAGAAGGCACGGATGCCGGGGTATGATTAGGGGTGGGGGGTTAAGAAGCGGGAAAGAAGGGGTGGATACATAAAGCATACATAATAAGAAGATACGACCAGAAAATCGGGCAGCATCTCCTCTATAACTAGGACATATCCTGAAGGGGAAGGGTGAGCAAACGATCCACCAACAGAATTATATCGACACCATAACTTCAATGAACGTGATCTTGATTAAACATTAGTAATGCAGGGAAACAAAATAGCATTACATCCTGTTGACTAGACCGGTCAACCACATAGAATGCTCTCAACGAGACTCACAACATAATAACATAATAGCGAATCTTGTTCCCAATCATAGAGAAAAATAAAGGGACAAGAATACATTAACAACAGAATATGTAGATATAACACAACATCGCGGAAGCAGAAAGCGTGAAAGAAACCGCAGCTCAACCCCTCAGCGTCGCCCGTCCAGCCCTCCTCCATCTGTGAAAAACATTTGAAAAGATTTTGGGGTGAGTACTAGCGCACTCAGCTGGGGTTTTTAACAGAAAACAAAATCCATGATACCGTGTTTAGAGCACTTACCTTATAAGGTTTTTAAAATGTAAACCCACTTCTAAGTAAGCAAAAAGAGATTTTCTTTTTGATACTTGACCCGTTATTACTGTTACTCCCATCATAGAACCACGGCTCGGAACGTATCCCGCCAGCCCATCACATCTCTCGGCCCGGAACATATCCAGCCAGCCCACAATATCTCGGCCCGGAACATATCCAGTCGGCCCACGCCCGGAACGTATCCAGCCGGCTAACTCGATGTGGACTTCAGGGGTCTATCCTCGTCAGAACCATAACCACCTCATTATCATTTCCGTGTGAACTTCCGAGGTCTATCCCCTTCAGAACCATAACCACGTGTTCGGGGTCTATCCCCTTATGATCAATACTCAAGATGGTGATCAACCCACCGAATAGAGATCCGTGCACAATCACAATAGAACCATATCTCAGATCAGAGAACAGTAATAACTTCGTTAAAATATTTTCATGGCGTACATGTTTTATTTTGAAATATCAGAGTAAATAACTCAAAATAAGCATATATAACCCAACCCGAGCGATCGAAACGGTGGGAGATATCCACAGATCCAACAACCTCACCGATCGCACTGGCAGGTACCTGGTAACAAGACGGAACAACTTTTGGGATCACATCCCACAAAGCAAACCAACAACGTGATCCAAACGAAGATCGAAACATAACGGGGGTTTTCGATTTTCTGAACCCACATTTAGCACCTTCCGGGTTTTCAAATCAACTCGATGCAGAAGGGAAATATATTCAGGCATCAAGACCTATAATAAAGTACCTTCAAAATATGCATGCATGCATGCAAGTTGACACAAATCTTAGCAGCGAAGAAGCTTCAAAAATCGATGCCTATCCTCAAATCCAGGATATGAAAATGGAAACATAAGCAATATGCATAACGAGGAACATGGAATGACAAACTATGTTGAAAATGGATAACCCGGGCATGTACTTCTTTTAGAAACTCGAAACAACGAAAAACATCCCGACATGCAGAAATGCGAAAAACGGAAAAGCGGAATCGGTACTTTAGTAGAATGCATAGCCTGGAACTCAAAACCTAAAGGGCCCATAGCCAAAAAATGGCTTGTCATCCACCAATCGGCGGCCAACTAGGCGACGGCGGCCGGCGGCGATTTTGGCCGTTCTCCGGCCGTTTGTTCGCCTCGTCCTTTAGAAACCCAAGTTCTATGATATGATATCTACTAAAAGGTAGAATTAAAATAAGAAAAAGACAAAAAAGAAAAAACGGGACTATCGGGGAGGGGCTGATCGGCGGTGGTGGCCGGCAGCAGCGTAATGGCGCCACCACCGAGCCTCCCCGGCTCGATCCCCACTCCTCCAGCGCTTCCGCAGAATACGTGGAGCTGCTTGGCTCATCCTTAATCATAGAGAGACGAAGAAAATGAACGTTGAAAATGAAGGCCCTAGCCCTCTATTTATAGGAAAGCGGTCGCAAGCGCTTTTTCAAAACGCAAAAACGACACATCTTTTGCAAACAGACTCCAAATTTAGCAAACTTGGTACCCATGGACTCGAAATAAAATACCGGACAAAATGACTATAAACAAGATATGCTTTTAAAAGACCCATGAAAAGTTCGGTTTTTCGATAACTTCCCCGGAGTGCCAAACCTTCGTGGGTGGTCGAAAACCTGCATACTTAGTGTCTATGAATTCGTCATAAGACACTCTTCACAACGCCTGAGGTTTCGTGACGGTCGCATCACCGAAACAAAAAGTCAACCTTTGACCCCTTCTCGAAAAATATGCTATGCAAACCTGAAGCTTAAGAAGGACGAGGTATTACATTATCTCAGTTGATTATGTCAAGTCAATAGATAATCTGATGGATCTGTTGACTAAATGGTTGAATTGGGATCAAATGATCAAGTTGCTAGAGGTAATGTGATTAAAATCCACTTTTTAAGGAGAATCGTAGTGGTAATTCAACCATGATGATTGAAGATTCCAATTACTTAATTCAATGGTAGAACTAAGCTATTAGAGTTTGTGTGTAATACTCAAGTTAGTATTCCCTATAAAGCACACGAGTGTTGAAACTTACCTAGTGATGAGGTCAAATCTTCGACTCTTAATGATTTATAAATACCCCGAGAAGGTTGAGTATGATAAGATACTTAGTAGAGAATCGCCTATATAAGTGCGAAGTGGGGTCGCTTCAAATGAAGACTAATAAATCGAAAGTGGATGTTCATAGCCAAAATAGAATTAAACATGAGAATGGATATGGGTGTTAAAGTGTTAGTAACATTGTCGCATTACAAGTCATGAGGGAATAATTCAAGGTATCGTGTCCACTAATCTGCCCATGTACTTGATAGTACTGAGTATGGAATTTCAAGGCTACAAACCACCTTACCTAATACTTCAATGTCTCTTGAGACTGAGCTTTGTCTACATACATGTATTTGTCTATTTCTACTCATGTGCGGGATTGTTGAAGCATGTGTGTGTATATATATATATACACATGTAGTCAAGTTGGTAGAAACCTACTTTGACTAAGATTTTGAGTGATGTAACGTTTAATTTTTTGAAACTAAATAACATAAGATCGATCTACGTTTCAAGTAGATGATCGTGATATATTCACATTCTGAAATTCTATTTCGATTAGTGAGAAATAATTAATAGAAGTTTATCACTTAAACTTGAAGTTATGTGTTTAAGTTGATAAATATAGTTTAATTAATGTCGATATCGCATTGATTAATGAGCATTCATTAGTCAAATATATAAGTGAGACCTTCCACATTTAGTATAATTATGTGTAAAAGTGTGAGCTGGGAAGCGCACGCCCGGATGTTACCGTGTCCGGCCCAAGCGCCACCCACCTGCCTCCTAGCTCTGGCTCCGTGATCCGTGGTCCAAATCCGTTGACTTGGATCTTGGTAATTAGTCTTTGGATCTGTCCCTGGGCCTAGTTTGGGTTCAACATGCTTAGCTTTTGGATAGTTGATTTATCGAGCTTAAAGGTGGAGTTGGTTCGAGGCCAAACTCGTGTGTCCAATCTGTTCGTCCTGTTGTACATATGGGAAACATCCAGGTGCGTCCAATAAATCTGGACCCTTGTATTGTCTCGATATGTCATAATTATCGATATGTCCCGACATGATAGCTCTACAAGAAATGTAAGAGTAACACTTGTCCTGTCCCTAGAAATTGTCGTGTAACTCCCCTGCAGTCAACAAGAGACATAACTCTGTAATGTCTACCATTACTACGGGTATTGACTCTAATAGGTTTCCATGAGGAGACAACGCCTATAAATAGGTCTTGTTCCTCTTACATTAGCCACATTCTGTCCACTGCATTCTTGTATACTCACAGTTTTCTATGCGTACATAGTTAGTGTTCTAGCTCTATCCTCGTCTCCATCCAAATTCATTGGAGCTCGTCGGTTTGTGGTCCTTCCACCAACGAGACGTACGTCGTTTTATCTTTAGGGATTATACACTAGATATGTGAGCACTACTAGGCATATTTTATCTTGCGGATAAAGGCCTTTCTCGACTCGACGCTCATACGGTTATTTTGTTTCGATTGTAATTTCCATTCAGTTTAATTATGTATTAGTTCGATCTCCATTCTACATTTCTTTACATTGTAATCGCTACGCTTGATAAGTTGTACTTTTTTTTTTGCATTATTTCAACAATTTCAATATGAAACTAAAATTGGAGATTCATTTTTTTTTTTTCATAGAAAAGGAGATTCTAAACTTTGATAACTGATCGTATGCGGATTCTTGAACTTCGGTTGAGTCTATTGGCTATATAAATGTTTACGCATTGTCGATGGATTATGTGCTTATTAGACAACTATCTTTTGCGATAATTTTACAAACAAACCTCTTTTCTTAATGCAATTCCTAAGAGCTAGCCTTTTCTTTTTCATGCATAAAACTTTTATACTCCCTCCGTCCTATTTTAAATGCCACTTACTTCATATAAATTAATGATGTAATTGATTCAAAATTCTGATATACTAGATTTTATCTCTGGTGAGGGGTGAAAATGTATAGTGAGGTGTGTCGCACCCCACTCACCATGGAATCAACCGCCTCTGATAACGATAAGAATTATTTATTAAAACTAATAATATAAAAATTAAAAATAAATTACATGCACAATTTATATAAGTAAAATTATAAAATATTACAAACTTTTTAATATAGATTTTCCCCGTCCTATTTAAAACATCACAATTTTATTTTTGGGTTTTCTCATTACAAATGTTTCATTCCACTTTAGAGAATAACTATTCATTCAAAATGTGTGGGTCACATCTACTTTTATCATTTTAATCATTTTATACATTTCTCCTAAATAATCGTGTCCAAAAGAAATAAGACACTTTAAATGGATGGATATAGTTTATTCTAAGAAAGCTAATATAAAATATATAACCATATCACGAAAAAATAGAAATACAATAAATAAGATTTTTTTTAAATAACGTGAATACAATATTACAACCGATATATATGTGTGTGTATATATATATATATATATATATATATATATATAAAACAATAAGCGAGAAGAATTGATAATTTTGAAAAAATAACTAAAATATTTTTGTTTAGTTTTCACTATGTATATTTATCTAAATTTTGATAGATAAAAATATAATAAATTAAATATTTTGAGATAATAAAACATTAGACTTCTATATATACCTATTTATTCTAATTATTACAAATAAATATATTTTTCATATATATAGACGAGAGATGGATAAAATACAATATTTTGTTAGTCTTGATCATAGTAGATAGATACATATATATTTATTTGAATAAACAAAAAATATAGAATATTAATTATCTATGTTTTGTTTTTTGTTTTTTGGAAGTAAATTATATATGTTTGTTGTATTTATTATAAAGAAAGCTAATATTTTTATTAGGTTGAGTAAATGGATACACTGAACATACTGGACGAGAAAATTATAGATGATGGTTATGCCTATATGTATATATATAGCCTATATATTATATTGATAGAGGTCACATATCTTTAATATATATAAATTATAATTTTATAATTTATAATTTAAGAGCTTTCTTAAATAATAACACAAAGTTGTCAAAAAAGTACTCCTCAAGTCCTACCGGCTTGAATCACTTCTTTTGGGCTCGGGAATTAAGGAGAGAGTGTTTAGTATTTAAAGTATATTGGTAATAAAGTGGTTTATATGTTAGGTATATATATTTTGTTTTTTATTTTATTTTATATTTATATTTATTTATTTACATAATAAATTTATTTTAAATTATCCTTAATTTAATTAGCATATTAAAATTAATTTAATATTTTAGTTAATTTTAATTTAATTTAATTTTTAAATTAGCATATTAAAATTAATCTAATTTTTTTAATTTAATTTTTAATTAAATAAATAAATTTTTTTAATTATAAATAAATTAATTTTTAAATAAATAAATTGTTTTAGTTAAAATTAGCATATTAAAATAAATTAATTTTTTAACTTAATTTATTTTTTAAATTAAATAAATAAATTAATTTTTAAATAAATAAATAAATTATTATTTTTAGTTAAAATTAGCATATTAAAATAATTTTTTAATTTAATTTAATTTTTTAAATTAAATAAATAAAATAATTTTTAAATAAATAAATAAATTAATTTTTTTAGTTAAAATTAGCATATTAAAATAAATTAATTTTTAATTTATTTTATTTTTAAATTAAATAAATAAATTAATTTTGAAATAAATAAATAAATTTTTTTAGTTAAAATTAGCATATTAAAATAAATTAATTTAATTTAATTAGCTAATAATCACCCAAGTTAATTGCAATTAAAATCCCTTATTTTTTCTTAATTATTTCCATTTATAAACGACTCAAGCTAGTTGGGACGACTTAAAATGATATCGACTCAAGACGGAGGAGTATAAGTTTCACAGAATTTTAGAGCATAACTAACCATCTTATATCCATCATTTGTGAAAATAGATAGGGCATGAGTAAATCTATTATCCATTTCACTAATTTATACATCACTATTTTATATATATATATATATGTGTGTGTGTGTGTGTGTGGAAGTTAATCAAATGTGAACTATATTTTTTTTTACGAATTCTACGAACTGTGCATAAGACGTGTAAAGATAATACACATAACAATATCAAGTTGCTCATAACGAAAAATTGCTAAAATTATTTTATTGTACAATAATTTTAGAATGTTTTCGTTGTGCACAACGTTATAGATTTTGTTCATCAACTTTTACGTGTATACATAGTTCTCAAAAGATGAGTTCTCATATATATATATATATATATATATATATATATATATATATATATATATATATATATATATATATATATATATATATATGTAATAGTGATATAATAACAATTATATTTTGTAAGTTAACAAAATAATAATAAAACATATTTAATTTCAATATAATTTATAAGTTAAAAATAATAACAATCATTTTCATAATTAAATTATTATAATATTAGTTGATAATTAAGAAAACAAATTGATGAAATAAAAAAATGAAAAGATTAGAAAAAGGCAATTCAAAACAAAAAAAAATAAAGATAAATGAAAACCTAAAAAAGAAAGAAAAAATAATTTTTATGGAAAAGTAAGTTAGCAAGAGAAAATTATGATTATGAAATTTCAATTGATTCATTTCAAATCTATTATTCATAATTTTTATTTCAAATTAAAGATTTTATCATGAGTTACTATTTAAGATGCATATTACATATTTTATGGTGAATAAAATTTTGCAACAATGAAAAAGAAGCAAAATAAGTGAATTTAGAACAAATAAAAAAATATAAAAATTTATCTTTCCATTATAAATGAATATACTTTGGAGAGAAAATGACATGGGATGATTCTCCTTTATCTTTCCATTCATGGTTTTCTTTTTGGGACCTCAATAATATTTTTTTATTTACACTTTTTACCATTTATGGCCCACCACTATTTTTCTTTTCAACCATCAACAACCTATTTATTTACACCTTTTACCATATATGATCCACCATTAACTAATTTAATATTACATTAATGTGAGACTCTTATTCCACTCACAATATACTCAATAACTTTTATTAAAATCGACACCCAAAATTCTTAGAAAAGAATATGGACGACGGAGACAGTATATAATATAGATTCCGAAAAAATGAATTATGAAATGTTCGGGGCGTAACACTAATCGAGTGAAAGAAGCCAAAAATATTTTAATCTAAAAATCAGGTATGCAAAATGACCATAATAACTAAAATCTACATATTGTTTAATACGCGGAAATAGTGACGCGCCAAAACAATCGAAGTTAAGATTTGAGGTGGCAGATTGCCTGAATTTTGCAAGTTCAAAAAGGACCCAGACATTTTTATTTATTTTTTCATATTAAATTTGGGTTCTGAGTTGATAAATTGATGAAAATATAGTTAAAACATGTGACGACGAGTAAAAAGTAAAAAACAATAAAAAAAAATGAGTATATCAATGTAAAGGAAAGAAAGGACAGTAGCCGTTGGTCTTTGGGCCGCCCCCACCTCTGTCCAAACAAATACTGATTGGTCGCCTCATGACGTCAATCTGTCTTTTATACATTCGAGGAATTCCTCTCCATTCTCTCACGCGCCTCACGGGGCATCACCTCACTCGCAGGGTACAGAAGCCTCTATAGAGAGACACGCGCCAGCTTTGGCGTGGGATCTGCGCCGCTTTCACCGTCCCGGAGTCCAAAGCGATGGGGGAGGGACATTTTTGAGGTAAGGTAGGGTGCACGGATAGCTGCGCTACTCTTTCGATGACAGTCATTAATGTAATACGTGTAAATTCAATAATTTCAAGAAATGCACAAAAAAACAAGAGTATTTTTCCATTGTCATCCATGCCTATACTATATGAAAAATAGCATGTATTTGAATTTTGAAATACATTCTTTGTAGTCTGTACACTGGATCCGGAGAATAAGATCACGAATATTTTGGATACAAAATTAAGAATTTTTATTCAACATATATTGCAATTGCATGCGCTAACAAAAATTTTATTCCCAAGTAGAAGTGTTCATAGGCCGAGCCAGTTCTGATTTCGGTTCGGAATTGTCGGTTGGTTCGAAATTTGAAACTAGAATCGGCCCATTAAGGAGTATAAACGTTCCGGATTTGAACAATGAACCGACGATTCCGATTCGGAACCGTGAACCGGTTTACGGTTCGAAACCGTGAACCGTCTTATTTTTTTTATTTTTTAATTATATTTGTATATATAGATGACGAAAAAAATAATATTGGGATACAATATTTAGTAAATGAAATAAGAAAAATATTTTGTTACACTTTCTTTTGTCACATTATAATTTACAACTTGTAGCAAAAATTACAACTTATAATAAACTAAAACTTATAAAAAAAATTACAACTTATACAAATAAAATCATACTTTAATTTAATTGAAGACAAAAAAAAAAGAACTTGAGCTTAATTATAATATTGGAAAATATTATAATTAAGTTGCATACGTATCTTGATTAAGGAAAACCGACGGTTCACACAGTTCAGAATCGGAACCGCCGGTTCGGCCTGGAACCGTGTGAACCACCGGTTCCATTTTATTTATTTTTTATGTTTTTTGTATTTTAGATGTTATTTCATGTGCTTTTGTAATAATAATTGTATTTTGATAATATTAAACATATTACATTACAAAAAAATCGAAAAAATAAAAAATATAAAAAAAAATACATGAACCGGCGGTTCGGAACCGCCGGTTCAACGGTTCTAAATTTACCAACCCGGAACCGGAACCGTGTAGGAGGCGGTCCGGTTCGAAACCGAAACCGTTGACCACGGTTCCGGCCCGGAACCGTTGACCCGGTTCCGAACCGTCGGTTCCGGGTTGGTTGAACACCTCTATTCCCAAGTCGCTCAATCATACCATTACATAGACAAATACAATCATGGATTAATAATGTGGAAATCTTTATTGCTTGGGTGGAATTGGGTATTGAAATAAATGTATATATAAAAATTATTATGACGTATTAATATGATATACTTTCATAAGACATCCATGTAATTTAATTAGTCTTGCATTATATATTATTGATAAGGAATATGATGTATATAATTGTTTTGATTATGGAATTTGGCTATGGTAACAGTGGAAAGAAGTCGAGTCCTACTGTTAGAACTTATCACCTCAGACCATAAATCAACTCTTTGAACTTCTATACTTGCATTAGTAGTGATATGTAGAAAGAATATGTTTACTGGGTCATTTAATTAATAAATTGAATTATGTTTCTGAGAATTATATCGTATTGGGTTATTTTAGAGAGGCTTGCTAATGAAATAGGCCTAAGTGGGCTTAGACGATAATGGGCTTACATATTTTGTTTTCCTACAGATAATCTTAGTTAACTAAAAGTGAGAATATAATTTGACTAATAAAATAAAATCATGATTATCTATTTTTGGATAATGACCGTGTATATATGTAAGGGCGTGCAACGATAGGTTTCGGTTAAAAATCGAATCAAATCGACTGTACCGATAACCAAATTGATTTAAAATATTGATAGAATCGAACGGATCTTGTGCCTTCGTCCGAACAAAAATCGACCGAAGTACAAGTGGTTTAAACCGTCGACCGATCGAAATATATATAATATTAATCACATACCTATCTCGATCGGTTTTAACCGAACTGAACAGAACCAAATCTCACTTTGATCAAACCATCGATCGGCCGAAATAAGTTTCAGTTCTTGATTTTGTAATCGAATCGAAACCGAATCACACCTTAATCGACCCGAAACTCATTGGTTCGATTCGATTCGATTCGATTCGATTTCGTTTCCGATTATACACACACCTATTAATATATGTATACATGGTTTGAAAATATGAACGCAAATGAATAGATACATGATGTAATATGCAAAAGACAATAACCATATTTAATTCTACTACTGAAAATATGTTCATAACCTATAAGCGATAGACTTTCGGACAGTGAAGTCGAGGTATAGCAACACCTATAAATGATTGTAGGTAAAAGTGCTTATAGTAGTTGGAGTTGGCCCACAAACTTTAAATAAAATCCTAATAGATTGAGCTCATTAAATTAGTTTGAATCTAACAAGTCTTCTTATCAATATAAAATTAATTAATTAAATAAATAAATAAATATAAAATGATTAAATTGGTAGGGTGACAATTTATAAGTAGAACTTATTAAATTCGCGAAGAATTTTTAAAATAATCACATATTCAAATTCCTGTGACAGCTTATCACATATTCAATTTTCAGTAACAACTAACAAGATAAATAATCAAGACTCCTTCAAATTAAGCTCATATTCCAATTATTTATTAGAACGTGCCAGTTTAGCGTCCATTGCCCATCAAGGTTTAAGGTTTGTATTATCTTAATTACGACGCTTTAGTCCCTACACCATTTTCATCCATTGATATGCTTATATAGATGCTGCATATTACAAACTAACTATACACTTTTTTCTTTTTTCTTTTCTTTTTTCTATGTTGAGTGGACGTCCCATATATAATTTTCGATGTGTATTAGGTGAACTTCACCCTTATGCATAACATTATTTATATATGAATAAATGCAATACATATAATATATATCTATTGTAGGGAAATAAATACGATATATATAATATGGAAATGGGAGTACGAAAATCATGAGTTGAAATGTGAGGCCCAGGAACAACGGTGTAGATCTAATTGAAATTGAAATTCAGTTTCTGATATTACTTTAGGGAACCCAACAAGCAAATCAATCACGCATTTATTACCACTGGACCCTTTTTTCGTTGAGGCAAAATAAAAAATACACAAATCTCATAAGATATTTATAGAAATGTCCAATTCTAAAATTATATAAAATTAGGTAAATTTTCAATACAATAAAAAACAATACCATTCAATTCAAAATTCTACTACTTTCTTTACCAAAATAATTTTCACACTCATAAATAGAGATTTAAATATGCAAAATTATCAGGCCCAACATGCTTCCGTATAATTCTAAAAAACCTTCAACCGAGTATCGACTTCGTACATTTTTGACTGATATACTATCGGATCATGTTCCTTCGGGTCGTGGAATTTTTACGGGCTTCGAGCTATCTCCGAGCTTCTACCAACCACAAGATCGTAACTGATGGACTCCTCTCCGTTATAACTCCTTCAGCAACACACAACACAACCCTCGTTTATTTCTATCCGGGCGTAGGATACTTAGTCGACTCTATGGAAGAATTTTTTTACGAAAGACACTAGAATAGTTGGGCGAAAGCCTTCACTTTTATGGAGAAAATATAGTATACTTAATACATATATGTATCTCATTTGGGAGAGACTAACTTGTTTAGCTACTATGGTAACCGAGTGCACTATGCACATAGAAAACTAAAAACTTAAAAAGAAAAAAAAAACTTGAAAGAACAAAATATTAAAACTATTACAAAGAGTTTTTATTTTTCTTGTTTTGAAGAAAGCTTGGATAATTTTCGATGATCTGAGCTTCCTTCTTCTTTACCTTATATAGAGGTATGTTGCCCTATATAATTGCTTGAATTATTGCATCAGATTCTTTTCTCCATGATAACTTGCCTGCATGTGATCTTGGATCTCTTGTCTCCTGCCAATACTTGAATTGTGGTGGAGAGTGGGAGATTCCTTCGTCTTCACATGCCGCTGGACCATCCTCTTTTGATGATGGCTCTCACGTATGCTCCACTTTCTTCTGCCGATACTTTGTCCGTTTCTCCGTGATAGCTTGCCTGCATGTGATCTTGGATCCCTTGTCTCCTGCTAATACTTGAATTGTGGTGGAGAGTGGGAGATTCCTTCGTCTTCACATGCCGCTGGACCATCCTCTTTTGATGATGGCTCTCACGTATGCTCCACTTTCTTCTGCCGATACTTTGTCCGTTGCGAGAGAGTGGATTCGGCACTTAGTTCCTACTAACCTTTCTTTTAGTGGGAATCTTCCTGCTTATTTAACCACCCATATCGTTTTCTTTCTAGTGGGTAATCTTCTGACTCCGAGTCACATGACTCCATTTTCTTTGTCGGCCACCTTACTTTTTTGGAGGTGGGTGTTATTTTTTGAGGAATCCGATGCTCCCCATGCTTGTCCGCTCGAAATTTCTTCTTACCCTATTTTGGCAAGAAGCATTTCCCGAACTCTGGTTCCCTTTGGTTCAGACAATCTGAGCAGACCTTTGACGTCCAATACCCAAAATGAGTCATGTTATAAAATTTGCGGTGAGTTTCTTTGCTCGTCGCAATCTTGTTATCTCACTGGAACTTGACCTTGTACATCTCTATGAGACAGACTCATAATCCCCATGCTCGTCTTGTTGTAATCTGGTCTTCAGAGAACATGGCGACCAATGAGACTTCAGATGGAGGGGCCTTGATGTTGGTTAAGGCCCTTGTGTCTGGTCATCAAAGCCTAATGTAACGTGACTCCATTTTTCAACTGGTTCAGAAGCAGCACTGATGAAGTAAAGCTCCCGCAAGTGTCCTCGACTAAGTTTTGGGTTATTTGCCCAAGAATCACATACCGCCTCTTGGATCCATTTGGATAGACCCTTGATCTTGATAAACACTGGTGCAATAGTATAGATTGAGGCTAATGCCCCAAAATCGAACCATTGCTTGACATTTTATGGATTGGCTCTAGTAGACATCGAAACTCGGAGATATTTTTCCGAGACATCAACCCTGCTGTGATTAGGGTTGATTCATTTCCTTGTCTTCAATTTCTCCCAGTTTGATTGATAGGCCTGCCACCTAAGTAATCTAGCCTTTTCGGGCTTATTCAATCTTATTTACTAAAAAAGCTTTAACTTGTGTGTTATCAACTTTTAAAGTAAATTTCTTTGCAAGTAAGAAAAAATATCATTTCCTAAAAGCCTTTCTTACTAGGGGTGAGCATTCGGGCGGTTCGGTTCAAAACCGAACCGAAGCCGAAAAACCGAAAAACCAATTTTTTAAAACCCAAACCGAACCGAACCATTTTCTATATCCAAACCGAACAGAAACCGAACCGAAATTCGGTTTGGTTTGGTTCGGTTCGGTTTTAGCCGAATTTAAATTACATTTAATATAAATATTTTAATATTTATAATATTATATATATTATATATATATTATATATATGTATATAATATTAACTAATTTAAGTATTAATAATATAAATAACATATATATATTTATATAAAAATAAAAATAAAAATTCCGGTTTGAAAACCAATTTTTTCCCAAACCGAAACCGAACCGAATTAATTTCGATTTTAATATTTTCAAACCGAACCGAACCCGAATTACTGTGCAAACCGAACCAAACCGCTAATTTCGGTTCGATTCGGTTCGATTTTCGGTCCAATTCGGTTTTTGCTCACCCCTATTTCTTACTGTATAGAATTTTTTTCCGCTGATGTGCCAGCGCACAATATTTTCTTCACTGAAGAGGCTGCTATAATATCTGCATGGTTCCTTTCCAAGTAGGGTGATTTTTGTGAGCACTACTGCCCACCAATAATCACTTGCATATGTATACATAACTAAGTCATCTTTGTCTTGTGGTATTGAGAGTTTTGGGAGGGTTTTACAAACCTCCTTTAACTGTCTCATTCCATCTCGGTGTTTCATCTGTCCAAATGAAGGAACATCTTTCTTTAGCAATGAGCTAAAGACTTTCTTTGCTTTGCAAGGTCTTTGATGAAATCCCTACAAAATTAAAAACTCTCAAGAAACTTTGAAGTTGTTTCTTCTCTTTGAGATATTCTGGGAAGTTTCGTATCTTTTGAACAATATGATCATACAGAATGATTCCCGTTTCATCGATCTCAATACCCAAAAACTCTATCTTTCGGGTAGCGATGACTACCTTGTTTTCCAACAGTACTAATCCTTCCTTGACAGACATCTACAAAAATATCTAAATGCCTGATATGTTCATCTATATTTTTGATGTAATAAGGATATCATGAATATAGACAAACATGAATAAGAAATAATAATTAAAAAGATTACCCATCTTTCTCTGGAATATTTGGGATGCATATTGACCAATCCCATATGCATTACATTCCAAACATAATGCCCCTATGGAGTTGAGAAAGCTGTGAACTTCTTACTCCATTCTTCCATGCGAATCTGGTAAAACCTGACTTGCAATCAAACTTAGAGAAAACCTTAGCATTCCTAATGCAATTAATAAGGTGTTCTCTATTCGGGATAAATTATCCATCAAACTCTAGAATATCATTAATTCCTTTGTAATTAATAACTAATCGGGTTTACCTCACCATGATTTCTTACCATAAATTTGGGACTACTATAAGGTGAGTTCCCTGGTTCGATCAACTTTAAATCAATATCTGCCTCATATCCTTTTGATCCACGAGGTTCATTAGGATGAGTTTGAATTTAACGAACTTGGATTCTTTACATGGCTTAACCTTCAGACTTGCTTCGAGCTGATTCCTGTTCCAGCATGCCAAAGGATCCTCTTTGTAATAACGTGCAATTTTCCTTTTGACATCCTCTAAAACATCATGTACTCCTTCTCCAATATTCTGTTTGGACATTACAGATGCCTTGAGGATTTGAATCTCATCATCATCAAGATCTTCGGCTAGTTTAGCAATATTGCAGCTCAGCAATGCATCGTTGAACTGCCTTTGATCTTTCATCTTTGGGTGTCAAAGTTTGCCTTCATCACCTCACTTGCTGCGAAATCTGATTGGCATTTGTCTATTAAATGCCCCTTGCAGTCGCTGAACAATGATCTTGTGGTCACAATTGGTCACGAACACCAATCGTTTCCTTTCATTGTACTGCATAAACTTCTTGAGCATCTGAAGGAAATTGTTTCCCAACAAAATATCAGCTCCGTTATCATGAAAATAGATCGGTGGAGTCTGGATCTTATACCAAGGTGTTTGTCCTACTCCGCCTATAAAATTTTTCGTCTGCATTACTCATTTGGATAAGAATAAGATATTCTTTGAAAAATCTCTTCCAGCAACTTGAGGTAGATTTTTCTCCACTTCTGCTGGAAAAACTCCCTTCTTTGTTTTGCAGATCCCTACGCCTGAATCGACATAAACAACAAAATACTCTGCTTTGTATTTCTCGTATAACATCCCAATTGAGATGTATATTGAGAATGGGCTCGTCATTCAATCAATAGTTTTTCCCGCCAATTGTTGTTGGATTTATATACTGAAAGCAGAATGGTTGAGCTTGTATACAATGTTTTCTGTTACCAATATTATAATATCCTATCTGAATTGTTTACTTGATTACATATGTTTGTCCCATTATATCATATAAAAGCTAGATCATACAGTATGTAGAAAATCACAGAAGTCTTTATGATTGGTTAAACTTATTGAGATATAAAAAGGAATACAACTGATAGAACTTGAGGACGAGTTGTCGGTATAGGCTACAATATAGGTAAAAAGTGACTTGACTTGGTTGCTTGTCTATGCTGGTACATCTTGACGTATTGATGGATCACAGTGAGATGAGTTCTTCTATCTGACTGTCGTGAAGAACCTAGATCTCGGTGACTTTACATTGATCTAAACCTCGATAAGGTTTTAGGTGAGTATGAGTTACTGACCATCACTTTGACTTTTTATGGGTGAGGGTTACATGAGATAACCTAAGATTCTCCGCATCTTGGGTGGTGATAGTGCTTGTATGTCATGCTAGTTAACTGTATCAAGTCACCGTATCCGTTTAGGATGATGACATCCCCATAAGGAGCTCAAAAGGTTTATTGTACTAAACCCTGAAGGTTGAGTTAACTCAAGTATAATAATAAGGTTGAGTGGTACTACTTAATGAATTAAAGAGATTAATTATTTTAAGCAGTCAGAATGCTATAAATAATTAATGAACATGCGATATCTTAAATACTAGGATTCATAAGTGTAAGTGCTAGTCCGACTCAACTTCGGTAATAAAGGGGCAAGTCAGCATTTATTCTCTAGTGGAATGAATATATGTTTATGAATTAATTTATGTTCTGAACATAAGATAATTAATTCATTATAGGCCTATCTTTATTCCTTGCATTTGATCCTTGGGTTGACCCATCAAGGCCTGAAACTGCTAGTATTTTTGCCCACTACATTTAGAGTTCCACTAGGACTCTGTTCTGATTAATATATTATTTTAATACATATTCAGTATCTAGATAGATATTATTTGATATTATTATATATCAAGAGATATTATCTGATATTATTAGATATCAAGAGATAATTATTCTAGATATATTTTATCTGCAAAGATATTATTGTATTTATTAGATATATAGGGATCCTATCTAAATGTGATTCTAGAAATGCATTATAAAATACAAGGTGAGAGAAAATCAGAATTAATCCTATTCTTTTGTTGAGATTTTCGAAAATCTCATAGATCAATGTAGGAGGCGTATTTTTACAGTGTTCTCCATAGATTGCTCTCACTCAGTATTGGAGAATAGACATCCCGGATACATCCAGAAAATCAAAGCTAAAGTTTGTCATTGATCTCATATCACAGAAATTCGTAGGTAAACACAAGTAAACAACTACGTGTTGCAATTTATTATATAGATGCATGCTAGGTATATAATCAAAGTATGATGAATTAAACATCCAAGATAGATCATCGGGAAGATGGTAAAATTAGATTTCCCTACAGTTGGTATCAGAGCCTGGGATCAGTATCTTGGCTTTGTTGGATTAATTCACGTTTGATTATTACGTGCTCTATAATTAATTGTGGATCTGTCATTCATCGTGGGTCGATTATTTATTTTTTTCGTTGGAATCATTTTTCACAACGAGAAAATCCGTGGTTAGATTAGAATTTATTTTTATAAATTAAATCTATAAATACGAAGGACAAAGATGAAGAAACGAATAACGAGATGAGATGATGCAAGCCCATCGCATAGAGCTAAGGGGGCATGTCGGCAGTAGCCGGATGCACGGCCAGACGTGCCAGCGGGCAAACAACCCAGACGTACGGGGCGAACATCGAATAACAGTGCGACAACATCGCGTGACTCCAGCACGTAGGTGCCCATCGCGCACAACGGACGGGCAAACCCATCGCGCGAAGCATGCACAGACACGCAAGTAGATGGACGGCTAAACGAGACGCTGCGCACGGGCTACGACACATGCATGCGAGGTGCGCGCATAGTGCACATGCCTCGACGTGCGCATGCTCGACACTCAGCAAGCTCTCGAAACATGTCAGTAGTCTTCGACATCTCGTGGCCGATAGGGCGAGGCCCTTGGCGTGCGACGTGCGGCGACAGCACGCGACGCTGTGCAACAGCGGGCAGACCTGTATGCGCACCGCACGCATGCACGTGTACAACGCTCAGCGATGGCATGTCGGCGGGTAATGGTTGGGCGGCTCTTGGTTATGCCTTAGCGCGTAGCCCAGCCCAGCCCAGCCCACTAGGGCAGACTTGACCCGACCCGTTTCCAACCAAGACCCGTTCCCGACCCAGATCCAGTTTTTTTAACCTGACCCGACCCGACCTAAACCACTGTTCCGACCCAGTTTCGATTTTAGGCCCAAATCTAGTTTTGATGAGTCCGATCCGTGCCTTTGCTGCGAGGCCCGTTTTAAGAAATTTTGAAGTTATGTACTTTGCAAATTTATGTAATAAATTAGGCGAAATACAGGATCCACGAGTAGGCAATGATAAACGAATTTTATTTTATTTTTATCGTTCATCGCATGTCGTGGATGTTTAAATTATGCAGTAGCATGCAATGTATGTTTAATTATGTAGAAAAACATGCATATATGTTTTCGTGATTAATTACGTTTAGCAAGCATGTTAGGTTTATCGCGTTTTGAAGCATGTTTTGGAATTCTGCGAACATGTTTTATATGTTGAGTTCTAGAAAGATCATGTTAGAACTACATGATCTGCATGGATAAACCTTTTGAAACAAAAGACTATGCAAGAAACCCGATGTATTCTTAAATTAAAAACGTCAAGACCTCTATATTTTAATCACTAAACAAAGTGATACGCATTGTAAGTAAACGTTCACAAAAAGAAATCTTGGCGTGTAGGATGGAAGCTTAAGAAGTCCATTTATGGACTTAATGTCACATCCTAACTACTTAATCAGGTAATTAGGCCGTGACTTGGGTTAAGAAAGACATTCTGATAATCGATAACTACAAAAGTGATTAAATAAATATCAAGAGATAAGATATGAATCAACTTTCATCAAGAAGGAATCAAACTTTTATGGTCCAAAGAGATAGAATGGAATTGGGCAAGGATGATTTTTAGGTCCTCAAACCACAATAAAGAATCAAATGAAAAAGAACGACGGCTGAGGACGGAAAATCACAACGGAATATCCAATAATAAGGATAGACTTTATCAAGATAACCAATTTGGTGATTCACAAATCAATTAAATATTGAGCAACAGCCCGGAGAATCATGAAAATTTTCCAACAACGAACGTGTGAAATCCTTCTTCACAAACATAATAAGAATGTCGAATTCACATAATCAAATAAAGACTATCGTTAAGAGCACAATCATTTCAACTTAATAAACTATAAAGCAAGTAAAGACTAAGTTCGACAACGGAAAGTGTGGCTGAGAATTATGTATGAAGACGTAACTCTCTGGGCAACAAAACATGATAACAACAATTAAACAACATCATCACGAATCAAAAGAATCTAGAGAAGCTCCTTTGCGCAGCATTTGATCCCAGCATCCTCTCGAGCTCAACCTGCATATTTAGAAATATATGTAGGGCGTGAGTACAAAATGCACTCAGTGGGTATACGCCGAAACATAAAACATTTAAAAGTTTGCTCTTAGAGCTATAAACTTGACTTGCCACAAAAATTAACTTATGCAGGGTTTTATTTAAAATTACCCGCATAAGACATTTCGAACTTCCTCGTACATGTTCATATCATCATATCATATGCATATGCATGTTTCTTGTCTGCATGAAACTTTCTCTTTTTCTGTCCATATCCACGGATTCTTTCTGCGTGTTGAGAAGTAGGCCTCCTTCTCAAAAACCTTGACATCACATACCCGTGTTGGTCCCGAAAGTTACCAACTACAGTCATACCCGACGTCGGTCATTTCTTTCTTTCTTTCTTTCTTTCTCGTGGATAGGTAGTGCATTATGCTTATGCTCATGCTCAAAACTTTAGCAAGTCAATCAACTTTTCAAATAAATACATATCATATAATTTCATATCATCTTTTATGCATAAGCATATCATGTCATTTTAAAAAGCATATCATATCAATTTAGAAAATAGTTACCCACCTGACGACAGTCACTCGGGACTGTACCTTCTATCTTTCACTTCTTTCTTCTTCCCATTTAGTTCATCAATCAGCATAAAATAGCATATAAGCCTATCAAGAACCAAACAAGAACATAACTCGTCTTAGCCGTCGACACGACTATATATCTCGATATCAAAACACCATGGTCTATAAACACTTGGGCCATTACATCCTCTAATATCTTAAACATATAACAAGACATCACGAAGCCTCATATGTCTAAACGAGCATAGAAAACTCAACAACATGCTTAAACCATCTAATCTTAGCCAAAAACTAACACCCCATTAAGACATAGCTTATGTCCGACGTCAAAAATCGTTTGAGACGTCATCTAACACCAACGAACCTCTATACATGCTCAACTATAATCAAAGATCATCAATCAATCAACAAAACACAAAGATCAAAGCTTTAGCATTGAAAACCCATTTTTGCCGACAAACTAAAATTTTACAACTTTTGAATACATCGACCGAAAAATTCGAATAAATCATTTTAAGCATTATTCATATCATAGAATCCAAATATGAAGTCAAAATGATCAAATAAAAATAAAAATCCAACATTATGAAAGTTAGGGTTTCGGCCATTTTGGGATTTTCAATATAGTTTCGATTTCAAACGTTTTTCTTGCTCCAAACATGTTTATATCAATCCAGTAACACATCTATGAAGGTAATTCAAGCATATCAACATCATATATTCAAGATCAAGGCCCCTTATATTTTCAAAAATTTCACAAAATTCCCAAACAATAACATATGCTTCACAAATTCAACAATAAAAATACGTAGACGTCGAATCCATCATAATATCATGAAATAATCAAACAAAATAAACTTCTTCATAATTTCCACAAATGACCGAAAATATGATATATACATAAGATCATATTTTTAAATTTTTCAAACCGTAGATGTGTTCTAGAGACGAGATTATACCTCGTTTCTAAGACGGATCAACAATTCATCGATTGGATCTTTCTAAAATTGGCATGAAAATTTCAAAAATATGTGTGTGTGTGAGTGTGTGTTGGACGAAAGTTTGGGAAGAAAAATGAAAGTGAATAGTGTTTTCAAAGTCTAAAGTCTAAGTATATAATTATGTAATAATTTAATTTATTTTTGATTTTCTTAAATGTGGTGATTATTCACCACTTCTAGAAAGTTTTATTTTCTTTTCCTTTTTCTCATTTTCTTTAATAGATAAAAATCACTTTTCTTTTAGAAATTAAATATAAATATTGTAAAATAATGCATAGCATTTTTATAGAAAGAAATCAAAACTAATTATCTGATAAAACAATCTCTACTTGAAATATGCTTTTAAAACTCAATAATATATCATAAACATCAAAATATAATTATTAAAAATATTTTTGACCTCAAAAACCATTTTAAATATTTTGCTGTTAATCCGAGCTTAATCGGCAAACGCCGATGTCACAAAAGCATAGATTTTAAAATTCTCAATTTTCTGAAATCAAGACTTCTTTGAGCATGTATTATCATCTGAAGACTATTGAAATCTAGGTCTTCTTATTCTAAACAAGACTTAAGAATCATATCTCGGTTTCTATCTCAAGCTCCATCTTAGATTCTATCTTCTCAACTCAAAGCTTAACGTAAAAGCTTCTAACTTAAACCACTATTTCTTAAGGATGCAATGCCCTTCTATAAAGCTTTTAATCAGGAGCTAAACTCTGCTATAGGAGAAGGAGGTATTACATTCTCACCCCCTTACAAAAATTTCGTCCTCGAAATTTAGTACCTTTGCTGAGGTACTTCTTTATCATCTGATCTTTAGCTTCCATGTCGCTTTTTCTAAACCATCATGCTTCCATGTCGATCTAAGATGCATTATTGCTTCTTTTCGTAGTTGACATCTTATTCAAGAACATTTTTTCTCTTGATGTATGATGTGTTTTGGTTCAAACTCATATCTTCGTAACTGTGACACATGGAACACATTACAAATATTGCTGAAACTTGAAGGAAATGATAATCTGTAAGCGACTGGTCGAATCTTCTTAGAATCTCGTACAGTTCGATACATCTCGATTGCTTCTTGGATTCTTTTCTTTACTTGTTTTACGATTACGACCATCTCTTTAATCGTTTCTGGTCCAAGCACTTTTCTTTCCAAATGCGTTTTAATAAAATGACGATCTACACTTTCTATTGCGGATGAAAAGCTGTACTGAAATTCGATCTTGTATTCATCTCTTGTCGAAAACTCGTCCCCAAAAACGAAATGTAAACTTGGGGTCTTTGCTTGGAATGATTGAGACGACATTCCATATAAACTTACTATCTTTCAACGTATACTTGAACTAACTTGTCAGCTCCATACGTGATAGAGATCAGAATAACATAAGCGTACTTCCTGAGTCGATCAATTGTCACCCACGCTTCGATTTGGGTAGCCAACACGTATGTCTTCTGATCTTTTCAACTTTATAAAGAACATAACGGATTGATCTGCAGAATTCACAATCATATAATGCGACAATCTTCTTTCTTTGCTTCATACTCGTAAACTAAATCTCTTTCTGTTTGCAAAATTCCGAGGTATATACTTTTCGTACAATTCTTCCTTGAATTGCTCCCACGTAAAATTCTCTACTTGCTCGGAAGAAAGAACTTTCTGATGTAATCTCCACCGGAAAAACTCTTGATCCTTCAACATAAACGATATACATAGGAGATATTCTCAATCAGGGTTCTCCAAAAACTTGAAAACTCGCTCAATGAAGCGAACTTATTCTTTAACATCAGCTGGGTTATCAACTTTATTAAAAGATGAAAGATTTTAACGCAGAAAAAGCTCTGCAATTCTACATTCGGTTTAAGAAGAGAAAGTACAAGTAAATTTTGAAAAGAATTGCACTTTCTTATTCTTCCTCTTCAGAATGAGGATTTCTTCTTCTGGGTGACATATTGCATTGCAAATAATTACCAAAATGCAGCATGTTTTGCTTATCCAAAAGCAGGAAAAAGGTTTTCAATCAATAAACAGGCTCAGGTCGCAAAGATCTTCAAAATTGTTTATCACAAAGTTATAATATGAAATAACACAGCTGGATAGCAAAATGATCATATAGATATCAAAGGAAAGAAAAATTGTCTCTCTGAGGACTTTTACAAAAGCAAGGAAAAACTTTTCCATCTGGGGTTTTGTATATAGATGCTTGGATATCTCTGGCAAAACACATCCGATATGATCTACAACTATCAGCTTCCATTCCGTCCACAAAAAGGCTGTCACAAAAGGCAATCGACCGTAATCTAAGGCTATAGTTGTGTTGTGCCATTAATTGATATAGCTCGAACTCATACTTGAAAATTTTTGAGACACTTGGGTCTCGATACACTAGCTTGAGTATTTTTCTCAAATCTCCAAAGGAGAAGTCTTGGAAACATAAGAAAATAGAACAAACTAAATCGATGTAGAAATCCCAGGAGATGCGAAAGGCTGACTGCATTAATCTAGGTCAATAAGAAGCATCTCAATATCGATTTAAGAATAATCAAATTGTATAATATCTACAGCAGATTCAGGCATAAATAGCTGAGCATTTGATAAAGAATATTATATTTCTAGAGTAGAGGTATTAGCATCATGCTCAGGAATAAAAGAATCAACATCTATGGGTTCAAGGTTTTCACCATCATCATCATCAGTGGAGAAGGAAAATTTTCAACCAACTGAAGCTGATGAACAACTGAGATAGATTTAGTAATAGGGAAAGATGAATCAAAAGGAGGGACTCGAGTGTACATAATATTGAAATTTGATGGTAACTAGAAATCTTGAAAAATCAGCTCGCTCAAAAGCAACAAAACTAGATTCAATATAATCAATGGCAACATCAACAACCCAATCTTGCCACTATTTAGGCAATAAAGGAATCAACTGGAACTTTCCATTTAATCTCGATACGCCTGCTCAAACGTCTCTTTCCATAAACGATGGAATCGAGTGAGAAATTCATCCAAGGTAAGCTACTCGTCTGATGCATATAGATAGAAATTCTCTTTGATCTTTGCTGATAACAACAAACGAATTGCACTCTTCTGAGCTATCTAGACGGTCTTCGTCATTCTAATAAAGGATACTCAAACTTTTACAGAAAACATACTCGTTTTGTTCTGTCATCTCATCTTTTCTCATGGTCTCTTCTTCACTTTAGCTCAATGAATAATATTCATTTCAAGCATATATTCACATATAGCAATTCATTCAAATAAGCACATATTCAATTATCAATTGTGATAATCTTAATCATAACCTTAAGCTCTTACCTGGTGAGCTAGAGATGATGGAATCGAATGCTGAGCTTCTCTTAAGAATACTGACTCTTTAATTCATACTCTCAATTCAGAATCAAACAACTGATTCCATAAACTCAGATTCTCAAGATAGAATCAAACAACTGACTCCATAACTCAAATTCTCACACAGAGTCATCTCAAAAGAATTCATATGCTCAAAGTGCACAAATTGCACAAGTTTCACAATGATTAATGAATTCATAATTCAAAAAAACGCACAAGCTGCACAAGGATTTGCAAAAGTTTACAAGTTCAGGATTCAAAACTGTGCTCAGCTGTGCAAAAGTTCACAAGGATTCACATGCTCAAAATTCAAACTGTGCACAAACTGCACAAATTTACAAAGGCTCACAGGTTCAGAACTCAAAACTTTTGAATACGTCGGCCAAAAAATCCGAATAAATCATTTTAAGCATTATTCATATCATAGAATCCAAATATGAAGTCAAAATGATCAAATAAAAATAAAAAATCCAACATTATGAAAACTAGGGTTTCGGCCATTTTTGGATTTTCAATATAGTTTCGATTTCAAACGTTTTTCTTTCTCCAAACATGTTTATATCAATCCAATAACACATATATGAAGGTAATTCAAGCATATCAACATCATATATTCAAGATCAAGGCCCCTTATATTTTCAAAAATTTCACAAAATTCCCAAACAGTAACATATGCTTCACAAATTCAACAATAAAAATACGTAGACGTCGAATCCATCATAATATCATGAAATAATCAAACAAAATATACTTCTTCATAATTTCCACAAATGACCGAAAATATGATATATACATAAGATCATATTTTTAAATTTTTCAAACCATAGATGTGTTCTAGAGACGAGATTATACAATTCAACGGTTGGATCTTTCTAAAATTGGCATGAAAATTTCAAAAATATGTGTGTGTGTGAGTGTGTGTTGATGAAAGTTTGGGAAGAAAAATGAAAGTGAATAGTGTTTTCAAAGTCTAAAGTCTAAGTATATAATTATGTAATAATTTAATTTATTTTTGATTTTCTTAAATGTGATGATTATTCACCACTTCTAGAAAGTTTTATTTTCTTTTCCTTTTTCTCATTTTCTTTAATAGATAAAAATCACTTTTCTTTTAGAAATTAAATATAAATATTGTAAAATAATGCATAACATTTTTATAGCAAGAAATCAAAACTAATTATCTGATAAAACAATCTCTACTTGAATATCTGCTTTTGAAACTCAATAATATATCATAAACATCAAAACATAATTATTAAAAATATTTTTGACCTCAAAAACCATTTTAAATATTTTGCTGTTAATCCGAGCTTAATCGGCTAACGGCGATGTCACAAAAGCATAGATTTTAAAATTCTCAATTTTCTGAAATCAAGACTTCTTTGAGCATGTATCTATCATCTGAAGACTATTGAAATCTAGGGCTTTTTATTCTGAACAAGACTTAAGAATCATATCTCGGTTTCTATCTCAAGCTCCATCTTAGATTCTATCTTCTCAACTCAAAGCTTAACGTAAAAGCTTCTAACTTAAACAACTCTTTCTTAAGGATGCAATGCCCTTCTATAAAGCTCTTAATCAGGAGCTAAACTCTGCTACAAGAGAATGGGGTACTACACTTAAGCAAGCTTCCCTATTATGGAACTTACGCTTTGACTAGGTGGTAAAGTCATATGGATTTACCCAGTTGCCTAGCGAGAGTTGTGTGTATCGTTTGGATGTTAACAGTGACGTGGTATTTCTTACACTTAACGTAGATGATATCCTTCTACTTGGCAACAACGTGAAGCTGCTATCAGACATAAAGAGTTGGTTATTTGATCAGTTTCAAATGAAAGACTTAAGAGATGCAGCGTACATTCTTGGGATCAAGGTTTACCGAGATCGAAAGAGAAAAATGTTGAGCTTATCTCAGGCGTCTTACACTGATACTGTGATTACTCATTTTAGCATGCAAACCGCCAAGAAGGGATTTCTACTCTCAGACATGGTGTCCATTTATCTAATGAGCAGTCACCTATGACTGCAAAGGTGATAGAGGAAATGAGATAAGTTTCTTATGCTTCCGCTGTAGGAAATCTCATGTATGCGATGCTGTGTACGAGGCCACATATCTGCTATACGGTAGGCATAGTAGCTAGATATCAGCCTAACCCTGGACAAGCTCATTGGACTGCGGTAAAGCATATTCTCAAATACCTGAAAATGACTCGAGATTATAGGCTAGTTTACCAAGCAGATAGTTTAATGCCTTTGGGTTATTTAGACTCGAATTTCCAAGCTGACTGTTGATGAAGTTCGAGATCCGTTTGATATTGTGGGCCACGTTATTTTTTTTAATTATTTTTACAGCCCATTTAGATGTTAGATTAAATAGTTTTCTAGTTCAATTAGATCTCTTATATTAGTTAGTTTCCTACTTAGATTAGTATTCCTTCTTTGATAAGGATTAGACTTCATTTTTCACCTATATAAAGGCTTGTGAAGTCATTTAAAATATTCACTTTTGATTTACGAATATATGTGAATTTTATTCTCTCTCATTAGCTCTTGAATTTATTGAGATTTGTCAAGTAATTCATTTATCGACGTATCAACGAGACATTCATCCCTCGTTTGTGTGTCATTCATCGTCCCCGAGTTGCTGCGTCAACTTCACGTTGGGGTATAGGCGACATACTGACCTATATCACTTCTTGGGTTAGATTCAGAGGTTTTGGGATTTTCCATCAGTTTCGTCCAAAATCTTCCGTTCGCGTGCCGATAGATCGTTCGTTCCAGCGAGGATCGTATCAACTGTGATGAGAAAAAATCTACCTCAGGCTTTGTGTTTACCTTGGGAGGAGGAGCCATATCTTGGTGGAGTCCAAAGCAGCAATGCATTGCAGACTCTACCACGGAAACCGAATATGTAGCCGCTTCGGAGGCTGCTAAGGAGGCGGTATGGCTCAAGAACTACATCATAGATCTAGATGTGGTACCTCGTTTGCCCAAGAGTATCATCGTGTACTGTGATAACTCAGGTGCAATGGCAAACTCAGAGGAACCATGGACCCACTAGATTATAATATACATAGAGATAAAGTACCATATCATACGAGAAATCGTTAGACGAGGAGACGTGCTGATTGAGAAGATTGGTACTGCGATAACCTAGCGACCCATTCATGAAAAGCCTGCCGTAAAAAGTCTACGACGAACATGTTCGAGGACATGCACCCACTTAGAAAGAAAACTTTGTAGAAGTGGGAGAAGCAAAATGATGGTGTTGTTTGTAATAGCTAATAGAGAGACACATTTTATACTAAAATTTTGCTTTAGTATAAGTGGGAGATTGTTAGATTTGTATAATGGAAGCAGATTGGTTGAGCTTGTATACAATGTTTCTTGTTACCACTATTACAATCCCTATCTGAATTGTTTACTTGATTGCATATATATGTCACTTTATCTCATATATAAGTTAGATCACACAGTGTGGAGAAGATCACAGAATTATGTATGTTGGTTAAGTTTAATGAGATATAAAAAGGATCATAACTGAGACAATTTGAGGACGAGTTATCGGTATATGTTGCAGTGTAGATAAGAAGTGACTTGACTTGGTTTCTTGTCTATATTGGTACATCTCTGACGTATTGATGGATCACAGTGAGATGAGTTCTTCTATCTGACCGTCATGAAGAACCTAGATCTCGGTGACTTTACGTTGATCTAAACCTCGATATGGTTTTAGGTGAGTATGAGTTACTGACCATCACTTTGACTTGTTATGGGTGAGGGTTACATGAGATAACCCAATATTCTCCGTATCTTGGGTGGTGGCAGTGCTTATGTCATGCTAGTTACAAGTATCGAGTCACCGTATCCGTTTAGGATGATGACGTCCCCTTAAGGAGCTCAAAAGGTTTATTGTACTAAACCCTGCAGGTTGAGTTATCTCAAGTACAATAATAAGGTTGAGTGGTACTACTTAAGGAATTAAAGATATTAATTATTTTAAGCAGTCAGAAAGCTATAAATAATTAGTGGACGTACGATATCATAAATACGAGGATTCGTGAAGTCTAAGTGAAAGCCCGACTCAACTTCGGTAATAAAGGGATAAGTCAACATTTATTCTCTAGTGACATGGATGAATGATTATGAATTAATTTATATTATGGGCTGAACATAAGATAATTAATTTATTTGAGGCCTATCTTTATTCCTTGCATTTGATCTTTGGGCTGGCCTATCAACAAGTCAAAGTGATGGTCAGCAAGTCAAAGTCTCGAGAATCTTGGGTTATCTCATGTAACCCTCACCCATAACAAGTCAAAGTGATGATCAACAACTCATACTCACCTAATACCTTATCGAGGTTTAGATCAACGTAAGTCTCCGAGATCTAGGTTCTTCACGACGGTCACATAGAAGAACTCATCTCACTGTGATCCATCAATACGTCAGAGATGTACCAGCATAGACAAGCAACCAAGTCAAGTCACTTCTTATCTACACAGCGCTTATACCGACAACTCGTCCTCAAGTTGTCTCGGAAGGATACTTTTATATCTCATTAAGCTCGACCAATCATAAAGACTTCGTGATCTACAACACAATCGTATGATCTAACTTATATATGAGATAAAGGGACATACATATGCAATCAAGTAAACAATTCAGATAGGAGATTGTAATAGTGGTAACAGGAAACATTGTATACAAGCTCAACCAAAACTGCTTCCAGTATACAAATCCAACAGTTTTGGCAAACGGGATACAGTCCAGAAGATCAAAGCACGAGTCTTGATATTCCTTTATTCGACAAATTCACAGGTAAACACAAGAAAACACCAACGTGTTGTAATTAATTATATAGGTGCATGCTATGTCACGCCCAAAGTCTCGAGGGAAGGCACGAATACCGGGGTGTGATTAGGGGTGGGGGTTAAGTGTCACAACCCGACTACTTAATCAAGTAATTAGACCGTGACGTGGGGTTAAGAAGGACTTTATCAATAAATGTGACCAAATGTACATCAATAGAAAGATAAGATATCAACTTTTGTCCCGAAGGAATCAAACAATTAGGGTTCAAAGATGTAGAATGGAATGTGACAAAGGATAATTTTATGTCCTCAAACCACAAGAAAGAATCGAATGAAGAAGAATAACGGTTGATGACAAATAATCAAGACAGGATAATCAAATTGGTGATTTACAATCAACTAAATATTTAGTAACAGTTCAACGAATCATGAAATTATTCAACCAATAACCAATGAACATGTGGAATCATTGTTCACAAAACAAATCGACATCATAATCGAAATACAAAGATCATAACAATGGAATAAAGATTCTTATCAAAGAAATGATCTTTTCGTCATAACGAAACACATAAGCAAGTGAAGGCCATAGGTCGGCAACGGAAAGTGTGGCTGAGAATTATGTGTGAAGACATAAAACTCGGGGCAACAAACATGATAACATCAAATGACAACATCAATAAATAAACAATTTCATCATGAGTTAAAAGAATTTAGAGAAGCTCCTTTGTGCAGCATTCGATTCCAGCATCCTCTCGAGCTCAACCTGCATATTTAGAAATATATGCAGGGCGTGAGTACAAAAATGCACTCAGTGGGTAATCGCCAAAAACATAAAAATAAACTTTGCCCTTAGGGCTAAGTTTATCATTAGAGAAAATATATTTACCCACCTGACGACAGTCACTCGGGACTGTACCTTTCATCTTTCACATCTTTCTTATTCTCACTTGATCCTTCAATCAATGTAGATCGGCATAAAAGCCTATCAAGAATCAAACAAAAACATGACTTATCTTAGTCGTCATCACGACTATATCATATCTTCTCGATATCAAGACGCTATAGTCTATCAACACTTGGGTCATTGCATCCTCTAATATCTTATTAAACACAAATTCTAAAAAAATTTCGCAGAGTAACGTTTAATAAACGTATCGCCATTCAATACCAATTCAATCCAAACTTATCCCAAACTCCACCAAATCATCACCATATGTCCAAATGAGCATATAAAACTCAACAACAAGCTTCAATTATCCAATCTTAGCCAAAATCGAACCATCCCCTTAAGACATAACATTATGTCCAACGTCACCAATCACGTGAGACGTCATCTAACACCAATGAAATCCTATAAATGCTCAATTATCTTCAAATATCACCAATCTATCATCAAAACATAAAGCTCAAAGCTTTAACATTGAAAACCCATTTTTGTCGGCAACTAAAATTTTACACTTTTTGAATACGTCGGCCGAAAAATCCGAATAAATCATTTTAAGCATTATTCATATCATAGAATCCAAATATGAAGTCAAAATGATCAAATAAAATAAAAATGCAACATTATAATGGCTAGGGTTTTCAAAATAGTTTCGATTTCAAACGTTTTTCTTGCTCCAAACATGTTTATATCAATCCACTAACACATATATGAATGCAATTCAACCATATAAACATCATATACTCAAGATCAAAGTCCTTCATATTTTAAAAATTGCATGAAATTCCAAAACAATAACATATGCTTTACAAATTCAACGTTAAACAATACATAGACGTCAAATCTATCATAATATTAACAAATAATCAATAAAACATAATCCTTCATAATTTCTTCCAAATGATTGAAAATATGATACACACATATACTCATGATTTTAAAATTTTCAATCCGTAGATGTGTTCTAGAGACGAGTTTATACCTCGTTTCGAAGACGGATCGAAAATTCAACGGCTGGATCTTTCTATTTTTCTCTTGAATTTTTTTAAAATTTAGTGTGTGTGAGTGTGTGTGGACGTGAATTTGGGGAAGAAATGAAGGATAAATAGTATTATTTCATATTTCCAAGTATTTAATCTTATGTAATAATTAATTTTGATTTTCTTAAATAAATGATTATTCATCACTTTTCTAGAAACCTTTTTCTTTTCCTTTCTTTTTCTCATTTTCATTAATAAATAATAATCACTTTTCTTTTGGAAATTAAATATAAATAATGTAAAATAATGCATAGCATTATTATAGCAAGAAATCGAAACTAATTATTTGATAAAATAATCTCTACTTGAATCTTTGCTTTTGAACTCAATAATATATCATAAACATCAAAATATAATTATTAAAAATATATTTTGATCTCAAAATCCATTTTAAATACTTTGCTCTTAATTCGAGTTTAATCGGCAATCGCCGACGTCACAAAACATAGATTTTGAAATTCTCAATTTTATGAAATCAAAACTTCTTTGAGCATGTATCTATCATCTTAAGACCTTTAAAATCTAGGTCTTCTTATTCTAATTAAGATCTAAGAATCTTATCTCGGATTCTGCCTCAAATCTGCCTCAATTCTATCTTCTCAACTCGAAGTTTAACGTCAAAGCTTCTAACTTAAACAACTCTTTCTTAAGGATGCAATGCCCTTTCCATAAAGCTCTTAATCAGAAGTTAATCTCTGCGACAGAAAATATGGGGTATTACATTCTCACCCCCTTACAAAAATTTCATCATCGAAATTTAGTACCTTTGCTGATGTACTTTCTTATCATCTGATCTTTAGCTTCCATGTCGCTTCTTCTTATCATCATGCTTCTACGTTGATTAAGATATATTCTGGCTTCTTTTCGTAGCTGAAATCTTACCCAAAGACATTTGTTCTCTTGATGTATGATGTGTTTATTTCAAACACATATCTTCGTTACAGCAACACATGGAACACATCGAAAATATCGTCGAACTTGAAAGAAATACAAATCTGCAGGCGATTGGCCAAATCTTTATTAGAATCTCCTACAGTTCGATACATCTCGATAACTTCTTAAATTCTTTTCTTTACTTGTCGTACGATTACGACCATTTCTTCAATCACTTCTGGTCCACGCTCTTTTCTTTCTCTAATCGCATCTTAGAAGAGCGACGATCTACGCTTTTTAACGTAGAGAACTTCATAGAGCGTCATATAAATCGTTGCTTGATAGTTGTCATTGTATGTAATTTAATCTTGCCTTCATCTCTTATCGAAAACTCGTCCAAAATTAGATGTAAACTTGGAGTCTCAGATTGAGATGATTGTGACGAGCACTCCATGTAAACATACTATCTCTCAAACGTATACTTGAGCTAACTTGCCAGCCATATGTGATAGAGGTCAGAATAACATAAGCATACTTCATGAGTCGATCGATTGTCACCCACGCTTCGATTGGGTAATCAACACGTATGTCTTCTCATCTTTTCAACTTTATAAAGATTATAACGGGCTGGTCTACAAAATTCACAATCATATACTACGACAATCTTCTTTCTTTGCTTCATGCTCGTAAACTAAATCTCTTTCTGGTTGCAGAATTCCGAGGTATATACTTTTCTTACAATTCTTCCTTGAATTGCTCCTACGTGAAATTCTCTAATTTCCCAGAAGAGAGAACTTTCTGATGTATTCTCCACCAGAAAACTGTTGAATCCTCAGCACTAACGATCTACATAGGAGATATTCTTGATCATAACATTCCAAAACTTGAGAATTTTCTCAATAGAGCGAACTCATTTTACATCAATTCGATTACCAACTTCATTAAGTATGAAGGATTTGACTAGGAACTCTGCCATTCGTTGATTGGTTTAAGGGGGAGAAAGTACAGGTAAATCTTGAAAAGAATTGTACTTTCTTATTCTTTCTTTTTAGAATGAAGATTTCTTCTTCTGGGTAGTATACTGCATTGCAACGAATACCAAAATGCAGCACATCTAGATTATTAAAAGCAGGAAAAAGGTTTTCAATCAACAAACAGATTTTGTTCTCAAAGATCGTCACAACTGCTTATCACAAGATTATGATGTGAAATATAACAATTGGGTAGTGGATGATCATATATATATCGAGAGAAACAAATTTGCTTCTTTGAGGACTTTTACAGATGCAGGGAAAACTTTGCCATCTGGGGTTTTTCGGTATATATATATATATATATATATATATATATATATTTTAATATCTCCGGCAATATACATCCAATATAATCTATAACTATCAGCTTCCACTCCATCCATGAAAGATTGTCTTCAAGAGGCAATTGGCCGATATCTAGGATTGTAGCTGTGCTGTGCCAACAACTGGTACAACTTGAGTTCATATACAAAAATTTCGAGACACTTGGGGTCTCGATTAACTAGATTGAGTCTTTTCTCAAATCTCCAAAGGAGAAGTCTTGGAAACATAAGAAAATAGAACAAACTGAATCGATGTAGGAATCTCAAGAGATGCGAAAGACTGACTGCATTAAACTAGATCAATAAGAAGCATCTCAATATCGATTTAATAATAATCAAATTATATAAGATCTATATCAGATTCAGGCATAAATAGCTGAGCATTTGATAAGGAAGACTCTATTTCTAGAGTAAAGGTACTAGTTTCATGCTCAGGAATAAAAGAATCAACATCTATGGGTTCAAGGTGTTTACCATCAAGTGGACAAGAAAAATCATCAACCAACTGAAGCTGATGAATAACTGGAATAGATTTAGCAATAGAAAGAATTTAATCAAAAGTAGGGGCTCGAGTGTTCATAATGTTATAATTTGATGGTAACTAGGAATCTGGAGAAATCAGCTTGCTCAAAAGCAACAAAACCAGATTCTATTTAATTAATGAGAACAACAACAACCCAATCTTGTCACCTTTTAAACACTAAAGGAATCGACTAGAATTTCCATTTAATCTCGATACGCCTTGCTCAAACGTCTCTTTCCACCAATGATGGACTCGAGCTATGAATTCGTTCAAGGTAAGCTACTCGTCTGATGCGTATAGATGAAAATTCTCTTTGATCATTGCTGATGAATAGAAACGAAACGACAACAAAGGTCATGACGATAACGAGATAACAATATCAGAACGACGATAAATAAGTCGTACTCTTTCGAATTTTCTGGACGGTCTTTGTCATTCTAATAAGAATGCTTGACTTTTGCAGAAACATACTCGTTTTATTCTACCATCTCATCTTTTCTCATGATTTCTCTTCAACTTCAGCTCAATGAACAATATTTGTTTCAAACATACATTCTTATATAATAATTTATTCAATGAGGCGTATACTCAATCATCATCTATAATAAACATAATCATAAGCATAAACATAATCATAAACTTTTACCTGGTGAGCTAGAGATGACGGAATCGAATGCTGAGCTTCTCTTACGAACAACTGACTCTTTAACTCATATTCTCAATCGGAATCAAACAACTGATTCCATAAACTCATTTTCTCAAGATAGAGTCAAACAAATAGCTCTATAAACTCAAATTCTCAATCAGAGTCTGCTTAAAAGAATTCATATGCTCAAGGTACACAACTGCACAAGACTCCCAAATATTCATGATTTCAGAATTCAAGACAGCTCACAAGCTGCACAACGATTCACAAGAATTTACATGTTTAAAGTTCAAAGCTATGCTTAGCTGTGTAAAAGTTCACAAGGATTCACAACTCAGAATTCAAAACTGTGCACAAATTGTACAAATTTTACAAAGACTCATAGGTTCAGAATTCAGAACCACTCTGATACCATTATGTCACAGCCCGACTACTTAATCAAGTAATTAGGCCGTGACGTGGGGTTAAGAAGGACTTTATCAATAAATGTGACCAAATGTACATCAATAGAAAGATAAGATATCAACTTTTGTCCCGAAGGAATCAAACAATTAGGGTTCAAAGATGTAGAATGGAATGTGACAAAGGATAATTTTATGTCCTCAAACCACAAGAAAGAATCGAATGAAGAAGAACAATGGTTGATGACAAATAATCAAGACAGGATAATCAAATTGGTGATTTACAATCAACTAAATATTTAGTAACAGTTCAACGAATCATGAAATTATTCAACCAATAACCAATGAACATTTGGAATCCTTGTTCACAAAAAAAATCGACATCATAATCGAAATACCAAGATCATAACAATGGAAAAAAGATTCTTATCAAAGACATGATCTTTTCGTCATAACGAAACACATAAGCAAGTGAAGGCCATAGTTCAACAACGAAAAGTGTGGCTGAGAATTATGTGTGAAGACATAAAACTCGGGGCAACAAACATGATAACATCAAATGACAACATCAATAAATAAACAATTTCAACATGAGTTAAAAGAATTTAGAGAAGTTCCTTTGCGCAACATTCGATTCCAGTATCCTCTCGAGCTCAACCTGCATATTTAGAAATATATGCAGGGCGTGAATACAAAAATGCACTCAGTGGGTAATCGCCAAAAACATAAAAATAAACTTTGCCCTTAGGGCTATATACTTGACTTGCCATAACATATGCTTCATGAATAAATACTTACTTGATTTTATTCTCATAACATCATAACATATGCATATGCATGTTTCATGACTGCATGCAACTTTCTCTTTTCCTTCCCATATCCACGAATTCTTTATGCGTGTTGAGAAGTAGGCCTCCTTCTCAACCACTTTAATATCACATACCCGAGTTGGACTCGAAGGTTCTCAACTACGGTCATACCCGATGTCGGTCATTTCTTTCTTTCTTTCTTTCCGTGGATAGGTAGTACATTATGCTTATGCTCATTCTCAAAACTTTGGCAAGTCAATTAACTTTTCAAATAAATGCATATCATGTGATCTCATATCCTCTTTTATATATAAGCATATCATATCATTTGAAAACATTTAAAGCATAAGCATATCATTAGAGAAAATATATTTACCCACCTGGTGACAGTCACTCGGGACTGTACCTTTCATCTTTCACATCTTTCTTCTTCTCCTCACTTGATCCTTCAATCAATGTGGATCGGCATAAAAGCCTATCAAGAATCAAACAAAAACATGACTTATCTTAGTCGTCATCACGACTATATCATATCTTCTCGATATCAAGACACTATAGTCTATCAACACTTGGGTCATTGCATCCTCTAATATCTTATTAACAACAAATTCGAACAAAATTTTTGCAGAGTAACGTTTAATAAACGTATCACCATTCAATACCAATTCAATCCAAACTTATCCCAAACTCCTCCAAATCATCTCCATATGTCCAAATGAGCATATAAAACTCTACAACAAGCTTCAATTATCCAATCTTAGCCAAAATCGAACCATCCCCTTAAGACATAACATTATGTCCAATGTCACCAATCACGTGAGACGTCATCTAACACCAGTGAACTCCTATACATGCTCAATTATCTTCAAATATCACCAATCTATCATCAAAACATAAAGCTCAAAGCTTTAACATTGAAAACCCATTTTTGTCGGCAAACTAAAATTTTACACTTTTTGAATACGTCGGCCGAAAAATCCGAATAAATCATTTTAAGCATTATTTGTAGGGAAAACTATATTTAGCCCTCTCCCGATGATCTATCTTGGATGTTTAATTCACCATACATTGATTATATTCCTAGCATGCGTCTACATAATTAATTGCAACACGTAGGGGTTTTCTCGTGTTTACCTTTGAATTTATCGGGGATGAACGGATCGAGACTCGTGCTTTGACCTTCTGGACTGTATCCCGGTTGCCCAATCTCCAACATCGAGTGAGGACGATCTATGGAGAATGCTTCGGAAAAATCACCCAATCTCTCTATGATATTTTCGAATATTCCTTTCCCAAGAACTATGGGATTCTCGAAAAATAGGTTGGGATAATTGAAGATTAACCTTGATCTTATCTCTTACCTTATATTTATAATGTATTACCATAATCCCATTAGGAAAGGATCCATGCATATCCCATAAATATAATAATATCCTTATAGGATAAAGAGAATAAAATCCTATCCATAGAGACACATAGGGCGCCGATTTTACCTAGCTTACGGGCCTGGATGGGCCCGCCCAGGGATCAAATACAAGGAATAAAGATGGGCCTCAAATAAATTAATTATCATATGTTCAGCCCAGAACATAAATTAATTTATAAACATTCATTCATGCCACTAGAGAATAAATGCTGACTTACCCCTTTATTACCGAAGTTGAGTCGGGCTTGCACTTAGACATTACGAATCCCCGTATTTAAGATATCGCACGTCCATTAATTATTTAGAGCATTCGATCGCTTAAAATAATTAATATCTTTAATTCATAAGTAGTACCACTCAACCTTATTATTGTACTTGAGCTAACTCAACCTGCAAGGTTTAGTACAATAAACCTTTGAGCTCCTTAAGGGACGCCATCATCCTAAACGGATACGGTGACTCGACTGAGATAACTAGCATGACATACAAGCACCGCCACCACCCAAGATACGGAGAATATTGGGTTAGAACATATAACCCTCACCCATAATAAGTCAAAGTGATGGTCAAGAACTCATACTCACCTAATACCTTATCGAGGTTTAGATCATCGTAAGTCACCGAGATCTAAGTTCTTCACGACGGTCGATAGAAGAACTCATCTCACCGTGATCCTTCAATACGCCGAGACGCATCAAAGATAGACAAGCAACCAAGTCAAGTCACTTCTTATCTATACCGCGACTATACCGACAACTCGTCATCAAGTTGTCTCACCGTGAAACTTTTATATCTCATTAAGCTTGACCAATCATACGGACTCGTGATCTTCTACACATCGTATGATCTAACTTATATATGAGGTAAGGGGACACGATATATGCAATCAAGTAATCAATTCGGATAGGAGATTGTAATAGTGGTAACAGAAACATTGTATACAAGCTCAACCAAAACTTCTTTTAGTATACAACCAACAATCTCCCACGATACTAAAGCAAACTTTTAGTATACAATGTGTCTCTCACTAGCTATTACAAACAAAACCATCACTTTGCTTCTCCCACTTATACAAAAGTTTCCTTTCTAAGTGGGTGCCATCAAGCGCAATCCAAGTCCTCGAACGCACTTCGTAGACTTTTGCGGCGAGCTCTTTGTGAATGGATCCGCTAGGTTATCCGTCAGATCAATCTTTTCAATCAAGACGTCCCATCGCCTAACGATTTCTCGTATGACATGGTACTTTCTCTCTATGTGTTTGGTCTCCTTGGGGTCCGTGGTTCCTTCGAGTTTGCCACTACACCGAGTTATCACAAGAACTATGATACTCTTGGGCAAACCAGTACCACACCTAGATCCATGAGGTAGTTCTTGAACCATACAACCTCCTTAGCAGCCTCCGGCGGCTACATATTCGACTTCCATGGTAGAGTCCGCAATGCATCGCCGCTTTGCACTCGCCAGATACGGCTCCACCTCCCAAGGTAAACACATAGCCCGAGGTAGACTTTTTCTCATCACGGTCAACTTGGAAATCCAGTCTCAGATAACCCAAAGGCATTAGACTATCTCGCATGGTAAACCAAATTATAATCTCGAGTCCTTTTCGGTACTTGAGTATATGCTTTCTGCGATCAATGAGCTTGTCGAGGTTAGATCGATATCTTGCTACTATGCCTACCGCATAGCAAATATCGAGCATCGTACATAGCATTGCGTACATGAGACTTCCTACGGCGAAGCGTAAGGAACTTGTCTCATTTCCTCTATCTCATTTGCGGTCATATGTGATCGCCCTTAGATAAAGGAACGCCATGTCCGAAAGGTAGCAATCCTTTCTTGGTGGTGCGCATACTAAAACGAGTAATCACAAGATCAATGTAAGATGCCCGAGATAAGCTCAACATTTTCCTCTTGTGATCTCGGTAAACCTTGATCCCAAGAATGTACGCGCATCTCCTAAGTCTTTCATTTGAAACCGATCGGATAACCAACTCTTTCGCCCGATAACAACTTCACATTGTTGCCAACTAGAAGGATGTCATCTATATAAAGTGCAAGAAATAACACATCACCGCTGACATCTAAACGATACACACAACTCTCTAGGCAACTGGGTAAATCCATAGGACTTTACCACCTCCAAAGCGTAAGTTCCGGATCGTGAGGCTTGCTTAAGCCCATAAATGGACTTCTTAAGCTTCCATACTAGATGCTCTTCACCCTTCACCACATAACCTTCGGTTTGCTGCATATAGATGTCTCTACCTTCCTCAAGGTAACCGCTTAGAAAAGCGGTTTTCACATCCATTTGCCAAACCTCGTGGTTCAGTGGGCTGCTATGGCGTAAGAATTCGATGGACTTGAGCATTGTTACAGCGAAAAGGTCTCATCAAAATCGATGCCCTCAACTGAGTGTACCCTTTCGCCACAAGCCCGGCTTTAAAAGCGAAACCTCTCCATCTCGAATCTCTTCCTCTTGTATACCCACTTACTACCTATGGCTTCCTCTCCGGTAGAGGTGTCTTTCGTATATATCCATAGTCAGTTATGGACTCAATTTCTAAGTCCATAGCGGTGTGACATGATCTTGCATCAATGTCTTGTATCGCCTCATTGACGTCCATGGGTCGATTATTGCTGCTCATTTCCGGGACTAAACCAAGATTCACCCACGAACATAAATCGCTCGGGTTGACGAACAACCCTCCCACTACGACAAGGCGCCATCGGCACAATGGCAACGGTGGGTGCACTAACTTGTGGTTCTCTAGCTTGCACAACTTGTCGGATAGGAGCCACTTATGCGGCCGGTATCTCCAAAGTGGAACTTGACCCACTTCAATTTCTTTAAGTATCTCGTGCCGATCCTCCCACTAGACACGACATCTCGCACTTTGGCTTAATCGGTGGTGGAATACGATCATCTTCTAATTCTCAAGAATGATTTCAACTTTGGATTTGTGGTTTGTCATATAATCCTCTTCTAAGAATCGGGCATTAGTGATAATAATGACCTTCTGATCCTTAGGACTATAGAATAAACCACCTTCGTCCCTCTAGGATAGCCAATAAACCGCTTTGCGTCGGATCTAGCCTCCAACTTGTCGCCTTTCTTGTTCAAAGACATATCCGGACGCCCCATATCCTTATGTAGCTTAAACTAGGCTTGCGCCCAAACCACAACTCGAAAGGGGTCTTTTCGACTGACTTGGATGGTACTAGATTTAGCAAGTATGCCGCCGCTTCTAAGGCATACCCCGTAACTAAATAGGCGGTCTTGTATAACTCATCATTGATCTAACCATTTCCAAAAGAGTCATATTTCTTCTCTCGACACACCATTTTGCTGTGGTGTGCCGGTGTAATCGCGCTAGAGGTAATCCCACACTTCACTAGATAGTCCATAAATTAGTTCATCGAGGTATTCGCCACCGCGATCGCATTCACTTGATACTTTTACCAAGCTTGACTCGGACCTTAAACTCTTTCAATTTCTCAAAGCATTCTGACTTGATATACATATCCGCACCTTGAATAATCGCAATGAAAGTGACAAAATACTGCATCTCCACGAGCTTGTGTGGACATCGCCACACAGTCGAATGGACTAGCTCCAACACTTTTTGCTCTATAACCCTTCGCTTTGAAGGTCCGGTCGATCTCTCATACAGATTCGCATTCGAACTAACCGTGAGATTACCCAACGCCCATTCTTAGCCGCCTTTGATCCTATTTAGATTGATGTGACCTAATCTAAGATGCCGAGAAATGTGGTGTCATTTTGCAAAGAAAACTTTCTTTTAAGGTTTGTAGATGATGCAACATAGTTATAGGTATTATGTTTAGCGAAAATAGTATAAATCGAATTATATAATGTGCCAACACGTATAACTTCGTCATTTCTTATGATAGAAACACCACTATCAAAAATAATGTAATATCCATGAATAAACAATTTCAAACGAAACAAGGTTCCGCCAAAATCCGCACATATAAAACATCTTTCAATACTAAAGCTGTTATATCAAAACATAAAGTAACATCTCCGACCGCAACGGCCTCGACTTTCGCGTTGCCCATGGAGATCGTTATCTCGCCATCATGCGACTCCATTGTCCGCAGGAACCCTCGCAGGTGTAACAAACATGATCGATCGCACTGTGTCTACTACCCAAGAATGGGTAGAACAAGTCGCTAAACATGTTTCCGTTACTAAAGCAAATGGCGTACTTGAGCCTTGAGCATAGGGCACTTGGCCTTCCAATGCCCGCCTTGCCGCGCTGAAGCACTTGCCCTCTCCTTTGGCTTCTTTAAGCCTCCGTGGCGCATGTTCTTGTTCCCATTACTCCCACTATTTCCTCGCCTCTCGCCACCTTTGGTGCCCTTTTCTTTTCCATTTTGCAAAGGAAAATTTGGGCCACTAGATGTGCTAGCAAGAGCATGTGCTCCATTGCCCATAACTCCTTCCGCGGCCACGAGATCATTAAGCAACTGACTAAGTGTATACTCGGTCTTGCTCATGATTGCATTCACGCGAAAATTCTCAAAAGACTTGGGCAGTGTATTGAGGATGATATTGACCTTGGCTTCACCGTCCATACCTCCTCCCAACTGATCAAGACTATCCATGAGATGAGTCATGTGGGAGACATGTTCACTTCCTTCTTCCATCTTACACGCCAAGATTTCTCTCATTGTGTGGAAGCGGACTGTCCGATCCGATTGCCCAAACTTACTCTCGAGACTTGACCATATTTCAGTCGCGTCTACCATCGACTGATGCTGCAGCTACAAGCCTTTGGACATTATAGTCATCATATAGCACTTGGCCATATTGTTCGACTTATGCCAAAGTCTGCTTGACTCTCGCTGCTCATTAGTCGATGCGTTAGTAAGGACATCGGGTTTAGGAGTAGTGAGAACAAACATGTGTTCTTCAGCGATAAGAACATATTCCATGTTTCGTTTTCACTTGATAAAATTCGGACCGGATAAGGGATTTTGTGCGAGCATATTGATAATCGGTGTATGAGACATATCTGAAAAGATAATGTAAACACATAAGCATACGATCGCACATAATTCGTAAATAATAATATTGTAACCTTTTGATAAAACAATATTAATTGAAACCTCCAATCGCCCAAGGAATCCCACATGCAAGCCACGCGTGTGGGCGCTTACATGAACCCCCGACCGCACTAAAATATACCTTTTAGTCATTTAATTTCAATCCATGTCAACTTATCCTTATGACAAATGAAATTAACGATTGACCTTACTGACCACATCACTATCACAAGAAGGGACTTCGTGGAAAGTTGTACTTGAGGTGATGTCTAAGCAATGACCACAATTTTAACAAGAGAAAATGAATTCTTAGAATTGCATACTCACTAGACCATACCGCTTCTAATCAAAATTCTTTGTTATCTCATTTTATATCCATCTCTAGAGAACTTATGAAAATCGCACATGCAAGCCACGCGTGTGGGCGTTTACGAAACTCCCACTCATAGATTTAAAAGTTTTATTTAGAAATCTCATCTAACAAACTTATGATAAACAAGCAAGCAAGCCATTTTAATTTTAAAAACGCATCGCCTAATTTTTTAGAGATCAAAAAGTGGAATTTGTCATTTTAATTTTAAAATTAATTTGTCGGGTTGCTTGCTTAGGTTTGTTCAAAAGGTTTGTCCATGCATCACGTAATCCTAGCATGCTTTTCTATAGAACTCAACATGTAAAACATGCTCGCAGAAATTCTAAAATATGCTTGAAAACGCGATAAACCTAGCATGCTTACTATGCGCATCCAATCACGAAAACATATAATATGTTTGTTCACGTAATTTAAACATACATAGCATGCTTCAAGATAATTTAAACATCCACGACATGCAATGAACGATTAAAATAAAATAAAACGCTCATCGTGGCCCACTCGTGGAACCCGCACTTTTCCCCGCCTAAACTATTACATAGAATTGCAAAGCATGATCTTCATAAACTTTGAAAACGACCATCGCGTGCACGCACACGGACGTCAAACCGATTCGGGCCGAAAATCAAGTTCGGCCGGAAAACGGATCTGGGCGGTTTTGGCGGGTCGGCCCAAAGATGGGCCGGGCAGCCGCCAGGCACAGCCCATGCGCGCGCGCCCGCTCGCGCCGCCTCTCTCGTCGCGTGCCACGTCGCGTGCTCCTCGCGGGCTATCTCGCGATCGCGAAGACGACCGCGACTGCCGAGCATGCATGCGCGCCATGCTCGCGCTTCATTGCGCCGCACGGCCGACGACCTCGCGACCGCGAGCCCACTCGCAAAACGCCGGGATCTCGCGCGACAACACGCGCCCGTCGCCCGCGCGGGAATCTCGCGCGACAAACGCGCGCATCACATGTATACGCTGAAGGCGCCCGCGAACCGCGACGAAGCGCCGCCGAGCGCGACGCCGCCGCCAGCGATGCCGAGGCTTCCGCGCGAAGCGCGACCCCGCACCCCGCCGCCGAGCCGTGTCGCCCGCGCCGCCCATCCGCCGAGCTACCGAGCCGCGATGTCGCTCGTGTCATGAGCACCGAGCCCATCTGCGCGGCCGCTTTCCGGTGTCTTTCCATCGCCTCGCTCTTCGTGCTTTCATCTTCATTCTTCTTTACGTATAAGATTTACGGGAAAATCTAATCTACCCACGGATTTTCTCGTGGTGAAAAACAAAATCCGACAAAAAATAAAACCGAGCCACGATGAACGACAGATCCAACAATTAATATATTGCGCACGTAATAATCAAACGTGAATTAATCCAAAGATACTGATCCCAGGCTCTGATACCAATTGTAGGGAAAACTATGTTTAGCCCTCTCCCGATGATCTATCTTGGATGTTTAATTCACCATACATTGATTATATTCCTAGCATGCGTCTACATAATTAATTGCAACACGTAGGGTTTTCTCGTGTTTACCTTTGAATCTGTCGGGGATGAACGGATCGAGACTCGTGCTTTGACCTTCTGGACTATATCCCGGTTGCCCAATCTCTAACGTCGAGTGAGGACGATCTATGGAGAATGCTTCGGAAAAATCACCCAATCACTCTATGGTATTTTCGAAAATTCCTTTCCCAAGAACTATGGGATTCTCGAAAAATAGGTTGGGATAATTGAGGATTAACCTTGATCTTATCTCTTACCTTATATTTATAATGCATTACCATAATCCCATTAGGAAAGGATCCATGCATATCCCATAAATATAATAATATCCTTATAGGATAAAGAGAATAAAATCCTATCCATAGAGACACATAGGCGCGATTTTACCTAGCTTACGGCCTGGATGGGCCACCCGTGGATCAAATGCAAGGAATAAAGATGGGCCTCAAATAAATTAATTATCTTATGTTCAACCCGAACATAAATTAATTTATAAACATTCATTCATGCCACTAGAGAATAAATGCTTGACTTACCCTTTATTACCAAAGTTGAGTCGGGCTTGCACTTAGACATTACGAATCCCGTATTTAAGATATCGACGTCCATTAATTATTTAGAGCATTCGATCGCTTAAAATAATTAATATCTTTAATTCCTTAAGTAGTACCACTCAACCTTATTATTGTACTTGAGCTAACTCAACCCGCAGGGTTTAGTACAATAAACCTTTGAGCTCCTTAAGGGACGCCATCATCCTAAACGGATACGGTGACTCGATACGATAACTAACATGACATACAAGCACCGCCACCACCCAAGATGCGGAGAATATTGGGTTAGAACATATAACCTCACCCATAACAAGTCAAAGTGATGGTCAAGAACTCATACTCACCTAATACCTTATCGAGGTTTAGATCATCGTAAGTCACCGAGATCTAGGTTCTTCACGATGGTCGATAGAAGAACTCATCTCACCGTGATCCTTCATTACGCCGAGACGCATCAAAGATAGACAAGCAACCAAGTCAAGTCATTTCTTATCTATACTCATGACTATCCGACAACTCGTCCGTTACTCAACTCGTCCATCAAGTTGACCAATCTCGGACTTGTGATCTTCTAACTTTTTATATCTCATTATGAGATAAGGGGACACAATCATAATCAAGTAATCAATTCGGATAGGAGATTGTAATAGTGATCTTCTATTGTATACAAGCGCTTTCGTATGATCTAACATAAAATATATGAAGATAATGATCACATAAAATAAATAATGCAACATTATAATGGCTAGGGTTTTGATATATGCAATCAAGTAAACATGTCAATCCACTAACACATAGAGATTGTAATAGTGGTAATTTTCAAAAACATTATATACAAGCTTTACAACCAAACAATACATAGGCGCAAATTTATCATAATTTTAACAAATCAACAAAGCATTATTCATATCATAGAATCCAAATATGAAGTCAAAATGATCAAATTTAAAAAGACGGATAAATAATGCAACATTATAATGGCTAATTTGGTTAGTATTATTTCATATTTCCAAGTATTTCCATTTAGATTTTCTTAAATAAGGTTTTCAAAATAGTTTCGATTTCAAACGAAACTAATTATGTGATAAAATAATCTCTTGAATCTTTGCTTTTGAACTCAATAATATATCATAAATATCAAAATATAATTATTAAAATATATTTTGATCTCAATAAAATAAACATCTTTTCATAACGAAACACATAAGCAAGTGAGGGCCACATGTTAGGTCGATTTAGGCAACAAACATGATAACATCAAATGACAACATCAATAAATAAAAAATTTCATCATGAGTTAAAAGAATTTAGAGAAGCTCCTTTGAACAACATTCGATTCCAGCATCCTCTCGAGCTCAACCTACTTATTTAGAAATATATGCAGGGCGTGAGTTCAAAAATGCACTCAGTGGGTAATCGCCAAAAACATAAAAATAAACTTTGCCCTTAGGGCTATATACTTGACTTGCCATAACATATGCTTCATGAAAAAAATACTTACTTGATTTTATTCTCATAACATCATAACGTATGCATATGCATGTTTCATGACTGCATGTAACTTTCTCTTTTCCTTCTCATATCCATGAATTCTTTATGCGTGTTGAGAAGTAGGCCTCCTTCTCAACCACTTTAATATCACATACCCGAGTTGAACCCGAAGGTTCTCAACTACGATCATACCCAACGTCGGTCATTTGTTTCTTTGTTTCTTTCTTTCCATGGATAGGTAGTGCATTATGCTTATGCTCATGCTCAAAACTTTGGCAAGTGAATTAACTTTTCAAATAAATGCATATCATGTGATCTCATATCATCATTTATACATAAGCATATCATATCATTTGAAAACATTTAAAGTATAAGCATATCATTAGAGAAAATATATTTACCCACCTGGCGACAGTCACGGGACTGTACCTTTCATCTTTCACAACTTTCTTCTTCTCACTTGATCCTTCAATCAATGTAGATCGGCATAAAAGCCTATCAAGAAACAAACAAAAACATGACTTATCTTAGTCATCATCACGACTATATCATATCTTCTCGATATCAAGACGCTATAGTCTATCAACTCTTGGGTCATTGCATACTCTAATATCTTATTAACAATAAATTCTAACAAAATTTCGGCAGAGTAACGTTTAATAAACGTATGGCCATTCAATACCAATTCAATCCAAACTTATCCCAACTCCACCAAATCATCACCATATGTCCAAATGAGCATATAAAACTCAACAACAAGCTTCAATTATCCAATCTTAGCCAAAATCTAACCATCCCCTTAAGACATAACATTATGTCCAACGTCACCAATCACGTGAGACGTCATCTAACACCAATGATCTCCTATACATACTCAATTATCTTCAAATATCACCAATATATCATCAAAACATAAAGCTCAAAGCTTTAACATTGAAAACCCATTCTTGTCGGCAAACTAAAATTTTACACATTTTCAATACGTCGGCCGAAAAATCCGAATAAATCATTTTAAGCATTATTCATATCAGAGAATCCAAATATGAAGGAAAAATGATCAAATAAAATAAAAATACAATATTATAATTGCTAGGGTTTTCGGCCATTTAGGGTTGTCAAAATAGTTTCGATTTCAAACGTTTTTCTTGCTCCAAACATGTTTATATCAATCCACTAACACATATATGAAGGCAATTCAACCATATAAACATCATATATTCAAGATCAAAGGCCTTCATATTTTCTAAAATTACATGAAATTCCAAAACAATAACATATGCTTTACAAATTCAACGTTAAACAATACATAGACGTCAAATCTATCATAATATTAATAAATAATCAACAAAACATAATCCTTCATAATTTCTTCCAAATGACCGAAAATATGATACACACATATACTCATGATTTTAAATTTTTCAATCCGTAGATGTGTTCTAGAGACGAGTTTATACCTCGTTTCGAAGACGGATCGAAAATTCAACGATTGGATCTTTCTATTTATCTCTTGAATTTTTCAAAAATTTAGTGTGTGTGAGTGTGTGTGGACGTGAATTTGGGGAAGAAATGAAGGATGAATAGTATTATTTCATATTTCCAAGTATTTAATCTTATGTAATAATTAATTTTGATTTTCTTAAATAAGTGATTATTCACCACTTTTCTAGAAACCTTTTTCTTTTCCTTTCTTTTTCTCATTTTCTTTAATAAATAATAATCACTTTTCTTTTTGAAATTAAATATAAATAATGTAAAATAATGCATAGCATTATTATAGCAAGAAATCGAAACTAATTATCTGATAAAATAATCTCTACTTGAATCTTTGCTTTTGAACTCAATAATATATCATAAACATCAAAATATAATTATTAAAAATATATTTTGATCTCAAAAGCCATTTTAAATACTTTGCTCATAATTCGAGTTTAATCGGCAACCGCCGACGTCACAAAACATAGATTTTAAAATTCTCAATTTTCTGAAATCAAAACTTCTTTGAGCATCTATCTATCATCTTAAGACATTTGAAATCTAGGTCTTCTTATTCTAATTAAGATCTAAGAATCTTATCTCGGATTCTGCCTCAAATCTGCCTCAATTCTATCTTCTCAACTCGAAGCTTAACGTCAAAGCTTCTAACTTAAACAACTCTTTCTTAAGGATGCAATGCCCTTCCCATAAAGCTCTTAATCAGAAGCTAATCTCTGCGACAGAAAATACGGGGTATTACATTAAGAAGGGGAAGAAGGGGATACATAAAGCATACATAATATGAAGATACGACCATAAAATCAGACAACATCTCCTCTATAACTAGGATATATCCAGAAGGGGAGGGGTGAGCAAACAATCCACCAACAGAATCATATCAACAACATAACTGCAATGAACATGACCTTGATTTGATAATAGTAATGCAAGGAAACAAAATGGCATTACATCCTGTTGACTAGACCGGTCAACCACTGTCACAGCCCGACTACTTAATCAAGTAATTAGTTAAGTAATTAGGCCGTGACATGGGGTAAGAAAGAACTTCAGACAATTTTGACCAATAATTCTTATTAACAACAATCTGTAACGTCAACTTTCATCATGAAAGAATCAAATGTTTATAGTCAAAAGAGGTAGAATGGGGTCTGACAAAGGATGATTTTAGGTCCTCAAACCACAAAGAGTAATCGAACAAAGAAAAACAACGGCTGAGGATGAATAATCAAAATAAGATAATCAAGATCCAATACGACATTGATCTGATATCACAGGTTAGACTAATTTTACAATGAATGTAAGAACTCAAACATGCTTTCACCAAAATAAAATCTTTGGTTAGCTAGGGTCGAAAGCATGACTCATCAATAACTTCGAAGCATTTTATACAATATTGGATCCAACAAAACAATTCTGGACATTCAAAAGAAATCCTTGTTCACGCAATCATTTCTATAAATCCTTGTTCATAGAAGCAAGTCGACAACATAACAAAAATGTCAAGATCCCAACAACGAAATGAAACTGTCATCAGGGCAAATATCAAAACACAAACAAGCAAAGGCCAAAGTTCGACAACAAGAAGTGTGGTTGAGAATCATGTATGATGACATAAGACTCTGGGCAAACAAAACATGACAACAACAAATTAACAACCTCATCATGAGACAGAACATCTAGAGAAGCTTCTCTGCACAACATTCGATTCCAGCATCCTCTCGAACTCATCCTGCATATTTAGAAATATATGCAGGGCGTGAATACAAGATGCACTCAGTGGGTATATGCCGAAAACATTTGAAACATTGCTCATAGAGCTATAAGATTGACTTGCCATAACATTTGCAACACACATGAGTTTTTAGTTAAATAGCCTGTGCATGCTTCTGAAATAAACTTACTTGCTTTCATGCTCATATATTCAAGATGCAACATTAAACATGCGTCTGCAGACATTATCACATTCATTAACCATATCTACGCACTCTTGTGTTGAGAAGTAGGCCTCCTTCTCAAACACCGTGATCGGCCATTAACGCACGATCACTTTGTGTACACAAACCTCATCGGCAGCTTGTCCAAAGATAGGGCCGATATCGACCATCTCGTAGATAGGCACCATGCATCATGCTTCATGCTCAAAACTTTGCAAGTCACCAACTTTTCATAAAATGCATATCATATCATTTTGTATGCAAAAGCATATCATTTCATATTTTTAGAAAGGATTTTACCCACCGGCAACAATCACTCGGTGGATCAGACGTTCTTTCTTCTTCTTCTCGAACTTGGCCCTTCATCAACATAGAGTAGCATATAAGCATACCAGAACCAAACAAGAAGATAAACTCTTTATCTTATCTAAGTCGTCAACACGACTATAACTTGAAGTTCAAGACTCGGTCTATGAACACTGGGTCATTGCATCCTCTAACATCTAAACATATAACAAGACTTAACTAAGCCTCATATGGCTAAACAAGCATAGATGACTCAACAACAACTTAAGCCATCTAATCTTAATCAAAACCAACAACTCTTTACAAACATAGCTTATGACCAGCGTGAAAAATCACGTGAGGCGTCGTTAACATAAGCGAACCACTATACATGTAATGCCCTAAAATCCTAAGTGCGATTTAGCGGGGCTAATACTTGGAATAATAATCAAGAAAGCTTTAACCAATATATATACAAGAACTCATATGTTCGGGCGTATTCAACTAACAACATCATAAAATAAATTAATTCAGTTGCGGTGAAAAACGTGTGAATACACATATGACGATGTGTATTCAAGGTTTCTAATGTATTGCATTCAAAAGGATTCCGGCGCTCAAACACATCTCCATCCATCATTCGCTCAACCTGCACATTTAAAAATAAATATGCGGTGAGTACAAGATTACACTCGATGGCTCATGCGAAATAATTTATCACATTTGAATTACTCTTACGTCACAAGAACACACGAGGTTTTAATTTGAAATACTCGTGCTTACTAAATATTTTCTTTCATTTTCCATAAAGATTAAATACGGCGGACATTTTCCATGTATGTATGATCCATATCCACCACAATAATTCATTTCACAACAATTCCTTGTTGGGAGGAGGCCTCTCTCACAGACGCCGTGACCGACCGAGCACCCTTCGACTCACAATCACAAATAATCGGTGCACAAAATCCGTGCCATCTCGGCCACAGATCTGAATTCTCCATCGTCCTTGGGGTGCTTCCAAGAATACGAATTCAAGCATGTCATAAAGTGGGAGCTACCCAACATTATGCATCAATAATCATGGATTGGATACATACACAAAACATAAACATTTTAGGGGGTAATTAAATAAATCATTTCATAAATATTTGCTTGCAATAAAGCATCATAAATAAATCATTTGGTAAATTCTACCGGTTTGAGTATAGTAAAGCCCACCTTTACTTTTGAACTTTGAATTTCGATCGTTTGTTCTCCTCTCGTTTGCGTGTGAGCCTTCCGTCCCACTTTTACGCAAAATTTTACGTTTAGCACGTTGCACGCTTTTCGAGATTTTCAAGGTTCATTCGACTTTGATAAATAATATAATAATTCAAAGTTTTGATAATCTTAATCGTCGATCCAACGCATTTCAATAAAATAATTCTCGTATCTCGAGAGAGCGTAATATGATCTACGATCTCATTTTAACCTTTTAGGTTAAATAATTAACGATATAATAACGTTATTCAATAAAATGATTTCAATTAAAATCTTTCTCACAATTGAGATATTCGATAAAAGTGTCGTTTTCACGTATTAGCGTATTTAACGAACATATTTCAGACGTTAATTTGAATGTCAATCATTTTGACTTTTCTTTATAAATCTTAAATAAATCCCATTTTAATGAATAAATTAATATAAATCGATTTTCAATCGATTTCTTTTCAATTCTCGATTTTTCACGCAAATCGATAAATCTGATTAATATTTTCTTTCAATATTAACCTTTTAATACATTAAGCATTATTTATGCTTTTAACGTTATTTAATATAACGTTTCTTCGTAAACATAATATACTATGTTTAATAATCCTCGAAAATTCAATTATGTCTAATATAATTTTTAGACATATAATAAATTATTATTCTTGATTAAAAAGGAATTAAAATTCCTTATTTAACAACATATAGCTCACGGCTATATGGTAAATTTTCCAAACTTTGTTCCAAAAATCCTCCAAATTCATATAGTGTATTATTTTACACTATGATCATTAATATGTATTAATATCACTATAGGAAAATTTGGAACTCACCTATAATCACTATAGGCTCACGGTTTTTACTCAAAATTAATCCAATAAATTCTCAAAAATTCAAGGCTCCAATATTAATATATAACATAATTATAACCTAAAGTTTTATAAAATTAAACCATACACCAAGAATGGTTCATAGCTCACGGCTACTTTGTGCAATAAATACCAAATGATTTTTATAAAATCTATAAAATCACACTATGCTTATATGCTATCATATAGACTAATACATCATAATCTCATATAATAACACAATATAAACCATAGAACATAAGCTCAGGTCTCGCCATTATGAATAAAATAGGTATATATGTCCAAAATTCTAATAAATTTCTACATCACCTAATTAATACCCTAGATCAACAATATGTTATTATAACACTTAAATAAAAATTGTACAATAACTTAGCATTTCTTATGCAATTTCGTAATTTTAAAAATTAAGCATAGGGTTTTATAAATTTCCTAAAATTCACAATAAGCTCTATATCATCATATATCATGAATCCACTCTCAAATCATTCATTAAAATTTTCGGTACCATGAATAATTTCATAGCATGCTTGAATCAATTTTTAAACATGATATATGCTTACATAAAATCACACTACACATATTTAATTAAGAAGCTATCATGCTAGCATACTTTTCACAATTAAAACATGCTTAAAAAAATAATTTGAACCATTTGATCATTGAAAATTTAGGTATTATCGAAGCTTGTTCGATATCTAACCTCGTTAACGGTATCGATTTAACGCGGATGATTAAAGATCAAGCTTTGTGGTGAAGAAAACGAAGAACACTTTGGTTTTCTCTTGGGTAGCTCTCGAACTTTTCTTGGAGAAGAAATGAAAGTGTGGTGTTTTTCAAGACTTAAACACTTAAGTAATACAATTGAATTATTTTACACATTTGTACATCTCTCTCTCGGTCATTACATACAAGAGCAAGATAAAATAATTCTTAGAGTCAAATATGCAATGTCATGGTATAAATATCTCTTACATGTATTTACTACATGTATAAAGTTTTAAACAATCAAAATTATTTTTGTCTCACAAATGTTCTACCGCGTCGACCATGTAGGGAGGAGAAGAAATTTTCAGATTTTTTTTCATTGCCTTAACATGTATAAAATCCTACACTCTATCCCAAATAAATTTGATACATCATCAAGCACTTCATGGTCAAACTAATCGGCTCTCTTTCTCACAACATATATCCCACTTGGTTGATTACTAGATTAGAGTGTAGATAGATCCCACTTTCATGAATTAAATCCACAACTTAGCAATTTGCTCCCAAAATTGACGTGAATAATCCTACACTAAATAGCTCACGGCTATTTCAATTCTTTATATGTGAATAATTTATTTTCATGCCAATTATACATATATATCATAATATATATTTTAGATGATAAATTATATCATAGGAAAATTATTGGAATCAATCGAAAGGTAGAACACCATAATTCTCGATTTAGGGTTTCTAGAATCTTAAACAATCAAAATATAATTCCAAAATTTTCTAGCATTATTTCAATGCTAAATAATATTCTAATTATATAAAATAATCATAGAATTTAAATATCATAATTCCTTGATCGTTGAACTTGATTCTCAAGTCATCTCTAATTAACGCAAGCGTCTCAAAACGTTAATTATCGACTCATTTCAAAATGGTCGTAATAAAGCGATTACTTTATCAAATAATTCCAATAATAATGGAATTAAATTCAAGCTTAAAAACTTAGAAAATATCACGAGCATTAAAAATATCGATACGTAATCGGCGAGAAATAATATTGTTGAAATCGTAACATATTCATTTCTCAATTCACATTCATCTGTGAATAAAACATAGAATTTATTATTCAAAGATAATCGAAATCATTATTCGATATTTTAATAATCAAATTATCGAGTCAATTATCGTAATTGGGCTTTTAATAAATCGGGGTATTACAATCATTCAACTATCATCAAAGATCATCAATCAATCATCAAAATCAAAGATCAAAGCTTTAGCATTGAAAATTTGACGTCAAACTAAAATTTTCATCTTTAAAATACGTCGGTAAAAAATCCGAATAAATTATTTTAAGCTCTATTCATATCATAGAATCCAAATATGAAGTCAAAATGATCAAATAAAATCAAAATCCAACCTTATGTGAGACATAGGGTTCGACCATTTGGGGGTTTTTGCATAGGTTCGATTTCAATCGTTTTTCTTGCTCAAAACATGTTTATATCTACCCAACAACACATATATGAAAGCATAACATGCATATCAACAACATAAGTTCAAGATCTAGGCCTTCATATTTTTGAAAATTTCAAGAATTCCAAGGAATGAACTAATGCTCGAAAATTCAACATTAAACAACTCATAGGCGATAGATCTAACATAATATCAAGAGATAATGGAACAAAACATGCTCCTTCAAAAAAATCAAGAGGACCGAAAATTTGAAGCTTCAAAAGTTCATGATTTTCGAATTTTGAAACCATAAATATGTTCTAGAGGTGAAGATTTACCTTTATCCGAAGACGGATCATGAATTCAACGGTTAGATCTTCCTAGAAATGAGCTTGAATGATTTGAAATTGGAGGTGTGTGTAAGTGTGTGTATTTCCAAAATTTTGAGAAAAGAATGAAAATGGTGAAATGGGGTGCTTTGGAAGCTTAAGCACATATATATATCATTTCTAACTATTCAACTCTTCCGAGAGAAGCTATCGATTTTCTAGAAATTTCCTAGCTTACTTCATAAGCTTATTCCTAGCTTATATCATAAGCTTACTCTAGCTTATCTCATAAGCTTATTATTAGCTTATCTCATAAGCTTTGATTACAATTTGGGCTTATTACTACGTATTGATGCTAGGCCCAATTTATTAGGGACGTTATGTCCTCATTCGAATATATATATATATATATATAATGTATCCTCTGAAATTAATAAATCAAAATATAGAAATTGCTAGAAAGTTGAAATTTTCATAAATCTCTCTTTCTAAAATAAACATCATATTTTGACTATTAAAAGTATTTTTGGTCTCAAAAACCATTTTGAGCAATTTGCTCTTGATCCGGGTTTATTTAGCAAACAAAGATATCAAAAGGGTAAAGACTCTTTAATCTATGACTCTGGGATCAAGACTTCTATGAACACATATCTTATCATATCAAGACTCTTGAAATCTAGATCTTCTCATGCTAATAAAGACTTTAGAATCTTTTCTAAGATTCTATCTTGAATCTATCTCAGATTATATCTGCTCGACTCAAAGCTTAATATAAAAGCTTTTAACTTAAACAACTCTTTCTTAAGGATGCAATGCCCCTAGACACTTACGTAATTAATCTCTAATTAATCACGTAACTAGTGCCTGATTTATGCTATGGAAATCCGGGGTGTTACATTCCCACCCCCTTAAAAGAAATTTCGTCCCGAAATTTACTACCTTTGCAAAAAGCTCAGGGTACTTCTTTCTCATCTGATCTTCTAGTTCCCATGTCGCTTCTTCTAAACCCTGATGCTTCCATTGGATTCTAACTAAAGGAATTGATTTATTCCTTAGTTTTTGTTCTTTTTGATCTAAGATGCATTATGGCTTCTCTTTGTAGCTTAGATCTTGTTCAGGAACAATATTCTCTTGATATATGATGTGTTTTGGATCAAACACATATCTTCGTAACTGGGAAACATGGAACACATTGTGGATATTGCCAAAACTTGGAGGCAATGCTAATCTGTAGGCGACTGACCCAAATTTTCTCTAGGATCCCGTACGGTCCAATGAATGTTGGTTTGAGCTTTCCTTTGATTCCAAAGCGATGTATTCCTTTGGAAGGAGATACTTTCAAGAATACTTTGTCTCCAATCTTGAAGCTTAGCTCCGTACGTCTTTTATCTGCATAGGACTTTTGACGATCTTGAGCTTCTTGGATTCGTTTCTTTATTTGTTGTACGATTACGACCATTTCTTCAATCGCTTCTGGTCCAAGCACTTTTCTTTTTCCAACTTCGTCCTAATAAAGCGGTGATCTACACTTTCTACCATAAAGGGCTTCATAGAGCGCCATATCAATCGTTGCTTGGTAACTGTTGTTGTATGCGAATTTAATCAATGGTAGAATTCGCTCCCATTGATCTCCTTGATCTTATATCACTGTTCTGATCATATCTTCTAGCGTCTAAATGGTCCTTTTGGATTGACCATCTATTTGCGGATGAAACACTGTACTGAAATTTAATCTTGTACCCATCTCTTGTTGAAAACTCGTCCAAAATGAGATGTAAACTTGGAGTCTCTGTCTGAGGTGATTAAGACGGGTACTCCATGCAAATGTACTATCTCTCGAACGTATATTAGAGCTAACTTGTTAGCTCTATACGTAATAAAGATCGGGATAAAATGAGCACACTTCGTGAGTCGATCGATTATCACCCAAATAGTTGTATTACCACGCTTTGATTTAGGTAAACCAGTCACGAAATCCATGGCTATGTGATCCCATTTCCACTGAGGAATCTCTTGTGGTTGCAACTTACCATACGCTGCTGGTACAAAGCTTTAATTTGTTGACATGCTAAACATCGTTCAACAAACGAGGCTATATCTCGCTTCATTCCTACCCACACAAACCTTTGCTTTAGATCTTGATACATCTTTGTGATTCCTGGGTGTACCAGTGTAGGGCGTGTTATGAGCTTCACTCATAATCTCGTTCTTTAAATCATCATCATTAGATGCAAAATCACTTTACGAACATGATTGTGTTATTCCCAGCTTCATGATATGCTTCGGCCTTCTGTTTTGATCTTAACTCGTAGCTTTTCTATCTGTTAATTTTATCTTTGAGCTTTCACAGTTCTTTCTCACAAATCGGGGTAACGACAAGAGCGGCTATAATCTCTTTCGTAGATTCAGGTGGTAGCACCACTTGCAAGCTCATCTCTTCAAACTCTTTGATCAACTCCTCTCTTTAAGTAAGGATGAATCCTAGCTGGATTTGGGCTTTTTCTAGTCAAAGCACCAGCGACAACATTCGCTTTTCCAAGAAGATACTTGATATTACAATCATAATCTTTTACCAACTTAAGCCATCTTCTTTGGCGCATGTTCAAATCTTTCTGCTCGAAGACATACTTCAGGCTCTTATGATCAGTAAAGATCGCATACTTGGATCCATACAAAAGATGTCTCAAATTCTTTAGAGCATGAACAACAGCTGCCAACTCTAGATCGTGTGTAGGATATATGAGCTCGTGAGGTTTCAACTGTCGTGAAACATAAGCTATCACTCTTCCTTCTTGCATCAGGACAAATCCTAGTCCACTCTTTGATGCATCTGTATCAGAGTATACCCTTTGTCTAATTCTGGTATTGCCAAAACTGGCGCTGTAGTCAATCTGTTCTTTAACTCTTGAAAACTTTCTTCACATTCTTGGGTTCATTGGGACTTAATTCCTTTTCGAAGGTATTGAGTCATAGGTCTCGCAATCTTGGAGAATCCATCTATGAACCTTCGGTAATGTCCTGCTAAACCCAAGAAACTTCGAATCTCTGTCTATGTCGTCGGGATTTCCAATTACGTACCGCTTGAACTCTAGCGGGGATTTCGTCTGTTGTAATGATATGTCCAAGGAAATTCACTTACCTTAGCCAACACTTACATTTGCTATACTTAGCAAACAATCGTTCTATTCTCAACGTCTATAGAACGGTTCTTAACTGTTTTTCGTGTTCTTGCTAGTTCTTCGAGTACATGAGAATATCATCGATAAATACCAAAACAAATTTATCGAGATAATTGTGGAAAACATAATTCATCAAATCCATAAACACAGCTGGTGCATTCGTCAAGCCAAATGGCATTATTACGAACTCTTAGTGGCCATACTGCGTTCGAAAAGCAGTCTTGGCTATGTTCTTCTGACGAATCTTTGATGATGATATCCTGACTTCAGGTTAATCTTTGAGAAAACACTGGCACCTTTCAGCTGATCGAACAAGTCATCGATCCTGGGTAAAGGATACCTATTCTTCAAGGTTAATTGTTCAACTCTTTGTAATCAATACACATCCTTAGAGTTTCATCCTTCTTTTTGATAAATAGAATTGGCGCTCCCCAAGGAGATACACTAGGTCGAGTAAAACCTAGGTCCAAAAGCTTTTGCAATTGGATCCTTAACTCCTGCAATTCTTTTGGGGCCATTCTATAAGGTGCTGATCCTGGTTCTAACTCAATGGAAAAAAAACTCTAATTGTCTTTCCGAAGGTAGCCCTGGTAATGTTTTAGGAAAAACATCATGAAATTCTCTAACCACGGGTACATCTCCTACCTTCTTCTCGGACTTGACATCGACATCAGATATACAAGGTAAGCACAATCTTCCTCGTTCTTCATCAGCTTCTCGACTTGTAAGGCTGAGATCATAGAAACATGGCTTATTCTCTTCTCAATACCATAAAAACAGGTACGTTCTCTTTTTGGTGGCTGAAATGCTATTTCTCTTTGCTCGCTTCATATCTTTGCATAATGCGCTGTCGACCAATCCATTCCTAATATAAGATCCACGTCCTTCATGTGCAACAGCTGCATCGATCTCGCTCTAAGCTTAAAGGATCCTAGTTCGAAATCTAGGTTAGAATACTCATGCATGATAACGGTAGCTCCACCCTACAGGGTAAGCACATTTAAATCTTGTATGGCACGTTCGCTATTGAGCTTAAGAACATCTACACATGATGCATAAATAAAAGAATGCGAAGGTCCTGTAACGAAAAGGATTTTAATAGGTACACCTTTCAATGTACCCATACCTACCAAGTTGCTGGCGTTCTTCTTAGGTTGTTTTTAAGAGAGGGCGTATGCGCTTTGATATAGAGGTTGGTGTGGTCGAGGCGTCGGTGGTTGCGGCTACGGCGACGGCGACGGTTACGGCTGCGGTTCCGGTTGATGTAGCGGTATGTCGAACTGACGAAATGGTGACTTTGGATATCCACTTACGGCTTTCGTTGATTGCTTCTCTCTCAGATGATTCTGCTTTCCTCCATCAATAGTTGTTCTTTGACGGTTTGGACATTGATTTGCATAGTGGCCCACTTATCCACATGCATAACAACTGTTACTTCCCCGTCTGCAAACTCCAGAATGTACTCTGTTACATCTGGGGCACGTCTGCATTCTTGACTGACTTGAGAAAGATTGTCTCTACGTAACTGACTCGGTTTCTACCATCGTCTCTTGTTTGGGAAGGTCTTATTCTCCCAATTCTTTTTCCTTTTTGACTTCTGATCTGTAAGAATCAATCTTGGCGGCTTGAATCTAAAAAGGTACTGGATTTGGATCTAGTGTCACTTTGTCTGGTAGCATTTCCATCTCCATGTCCAATGCACGATTTAACGTTTCCGCATATGACGTTGGAGGTTGGCTTGCCAAAATGATTATGATCTCTTGGCGTAAACCAGCACGAAACAATTTCGCCATCTTCTCATTTGTCTCAAATTTTAAAAGGAGCATAACAGGCTAGACTACAGAATTCATGATCATACTCTGCCACAGTCTTCCTGCCTTGCTCCAGGTTCGTAATTTCAATCTCTTTCTGTTTGTAGTAACTTCGAGGTATATACTTTTCATACAATTCTCCCTTGAATTGCTCCCACGTAAAATTCTCCAAGTGCTCAGGAGAAAGAAATTTCTAACATGATTCCCACCAGGAATCTGCAGACCCTTTTTATCTGGAAGGATATGCATAGGAAACATGTTTGGTTTCATTTTGTGCTTATTCTTGGTATCCTTTTACATGTCGTTTCAAGTGTTTTGTCTTTCTTATATAGTTGTTTTGATTAGAATTTTTATTTCGGACTTATTTGGTTTGTCTCGATGTTTTGTAGGAAAATGATATCAAATAGGATGAAATGGATCTGCCAAGAATTATGATTTGAAGAGCATCTCGTCAGAAATCCGTAGAGACAAACGGATCGCATTTTGGAGTTCGGATGTGAGAGAAAGGAACGAAACAGAAAAGTCGCGCACGTGGGTGCACGAGTGCACCCGTCGCTCCTGCGACTCACGTGCAACACCCACATTCCCGCGAGCACCCATTGCGCGTGACCCGAGCGCACGTTCATCGTCGAGCACCGGCTCGTGCACTCGCGCATTCTCCTCAACGCTCGCCCAGCGTGCGCATATCTTCACCCAACGCCGCTGCCCATCCGGCGCACGGCGCGAGCGCCCGTCCAGCACACCTCATCCGACGCTCACTCCCAGCGCGCGTTGCCATTTTCTCTCGTGCATTCGGAGTGAGCGCCCGCTCACCATCCGCTCGCTCGCTCACCCAGCCCTCAGCGCCCGCACGCCTCACCATCTCCGCGTGCCTCGCCAGCTCAACGCGCGCGCTCATCCGTGCTCAACTCCGATCGCACGTTCACCCTCGCGCGCACAATGCTCACCCGACGCTCGTCCGCTCCGTGCGCATGCTCGGTCATCCACAACCGGCGCTCACTCTCACTTATTATATATACGTTTTAGGTAAGATTTGTTGGTTCATTCTGATTTTTCGAATTGAGAGACGCGGCCGCTGTTCTTGAAGATTTCTTCCGGGTTTCCAGAGAGACAAATTAACAGTATTTGATTCCTGTTTTCTTCCTTTCAATTATTGCATTTCGTTTTGTAATTCTTGTTGAATTCCTTGGATCATTTACGATTTGTGTTGAGATTATTGTTAGTTTCAATTTCATTGTTGATTCTGGATATTTTATAATTGTGTTGAATGTCATTCGATCGAGTTTCGTACTTGCCTATTGATTATGGTTGTTTGAATTACTCTTTTGACATTGGATTTTAATTACATGTTGAATCGTTATCCTATGAATTTTATTGCTTTATGTTGATGATCTAGTTTAGTTGTTCTTCACTTAGGCTTCGCGTATTAGTGTTTATTTAGGTTCTCCACTAGGGATTGACAACCCCTAATTAGATTGCTTTCTTAAAATTTATATTTCATGTTAGCATTTCAATTCCTGTTTTCTTCAAAAACCCATGTTGGTATTAGAGTGTTTAGGATTTAATTGCTTTCTGTGTTTGACACGAACAACAGCCCTGTTAAGTTTTCCTTGAGAGACGACTAGGGTTAACTTTACCTACTATAACACCTCATTCGATTATGAGTCAATTAAGAGTACACTTTTAGTTGAAACAAATTTTGGCACCATTGCCGGGGAAAACTTTAGGCATATTGTTTGTGTTGATTATTTTCTGTGTTTCTTTTCGTTTTTAATTTGTTATTCACCAGTTGCGTGTGATCTTTTCTTGTTTGAGTGTTGTGTATGCTAGGTCGCCGCAGTCTAAATAGACCGCTTGCTACCCCGTTGGACCGCACTCGAAGATAAAAAGATCGCTTCTTCCCTTGGAGGAGTTTGGTGCCACTTCTGTGAGTGGTGAACATTCAGAGCTTATTATCAGAGATCAACCAGTTGTTGAGAATACTCCCCCGTTGAGAGATATGGGTGAAAATGCACGTGCTCTGCGAGATTTCTACAGACCAGTGATTGGGGCCGCTACTTCCCCAATTGTTCTTGGACCGGTAGCCCGAGACTATGAGCTTAAGCCGAATCATTTCTCGCTCATGCCTACCTTCCATGGGCTTTCTAGTGAGGATGCCTTGGGATTTATAAGGGAGTTTTGCTCGGTTTTGTAGTCGTTCCCGCTGGGAGGACTGAATGAAGATCAACTGAAGATGCGTTGTTTCCCGTACACTCTTAAGGATAGGGCTGAGTCGTGGTTTTTGGCACTTCCCACCAACTCTCTGCAGAACTGGAATGCCGTGGTAGATAAGTTCATGATGAAATACTACCCAAACAAGAAGAGTCAGGAGTTGAGGTCTCAGATCATGACCTTTAATCAGACGTCAGACGAGCCATTCCATGAACCTTGGGAAAGGTTCAGGGATTTATTACAGAAATGCCCTCACCATGCCTTGCCAGATGAAATTCTTTATCAATTCTTTTATGATGGATTGACTCAGAGTTTCCAGTACATGGTGGACAACGCTGCAAGTGGAGACATTGGTTCTCGGACGGCATTGGATATCGTCGATATTTTTGAAGCCATGGCTGCCACTTCACAGCAGAAGTCCATTCGTAGTGGGAGAGCCAAGGCACATGCCGTGAACCCTTCGTACGACATGAATAAACAAGTGGCTGAGTTGAAGAGGGAAGTACAAGAACTGAAGTTGAGAAAACCTGATCCACTAGCCCAGCACGAGGAATTCATAGAAACTTGTGGTATCTATAACGAACCCGAGCATAACGTTGATATGTGCCCCAGGATGGGGGAGCTTACTCATGAGGGCGAAGCCGAAGCCTACGCGATGCAAGGATTCCAACCCCGACAACAATTCGAGTCTAGTCAGCAACAGTTTGGCTCGGGGTGGAGGAATCAACCTAACGTGGGATGGAGGAATCAGAGTCAAGGGCAGAATTCAAATCAGAGTGCCCCATACAGAAGACCTCCACAGCCACAGCGGAAGCCAAGAAGAGAGGCATACCAGCAGCAGCAGCAGCCCCTCACAGCAGATTCTCGTCGAAAAGAATACCCGCAGCAGCAGCAGTATCAGCGGGCACCTCCCCCTCCTCCTCAGAGACCAGCTTTTGAGGATGTAATCACCCAAAGAATGGATGCTTTCGCCCAAAGGATGGATTCTCAAGACTCCACAAACAAGCGTTTGGAGACGCAAATGTGACAGATTGCTAGCACGGTGAACGAACTATTGCAGCAAAGAGCAGTGGGAAAACTTCCTAGCCAACCTCATCAGGCTCAGGCAGTCACTGTTTTGAGGAGTGGTCGGGTGATTGAGAATAAGGTGGGAGAGACATCCGAGAGGCAGATGGAACCTCAGGATGTGGAGAATGAGAAAGAGACCGAGGTCAAGTTGCATAAGGCAGCAAAGCCTTATACTCCACCGATACCCTTCCCACACCGGCTGAAAAATGAGAAACAAGATCAGCAGTTCAACGAGTTCTACAAACTCCTGTCCAAGGTGAATGTCAATTTGCCTTTGTTGGACGTGATCAGAAATATGCCGGCCTACGTCAAGTTTTTCAAGGAGCTGGCCTCAAAGAAAAAAAGATTTGGAGAGTACGAGAAGGTCGTGGTCTCCGAGGCAGCCAATTCCATATTACAGCACCAGTTGCCTCCCAAACTCCGAGATCCAGGTAGTTTTATCATTAAAATTGCTTTAGGTAATGGTAAGGAAGCTTCTGGCATGCTTGATTTGGGGGCCGGGATAAATTTGATGCCTTATTCAATTTTCAAACAATTAGAATTAGGCGAACTTAAACCCACTCGCATGTGTCTACAACTAGCCGATAGGTCTGTCAGATATCCGAAGGGTATTATTGAGGACATTTTAGTTAAGGTAGGTGGGTTGATAGTTCTTGTTAACTGTAATACCCCAGATTCTCATAGCTCTGATTAAGCGCTAAGTACGTAATTAATTAGAAATTAATTACATGAGTGATTAGGGACAATGCATCCTCAGAGAAGATTTTATAAAGTTTTAACTTAAAGAATTATCATAGAATTTTATAGTTGATTAATTTAACAATGAATTTCAATTCATTGCTCTATTTCAAAGTTTGTTTTAGAAAGAGTAATTTATGAAAGTTTCAACTCTAGAAATTTCTATATTTCTATTTGAATCATCATGATTTAATAATAATTTCAAAAGTTACATTATGTTATCATTATTTTTAAGCTTATATTATAGTAAAAAAGATTCCAGAACAATATTGCTTATTAAAGAAGCTAAAATATTAGCTTACCATAGAAGCCATTTATAGCTTATTCTAGAAGATTTCCAAAGGCTTCTCAAGTAAGCCTTAAATAGTAACCTAAAGACTTCTATATATATATGTATTTAACTTGGTTAAGACTTTGTTCCTCCCATTTCATCCCCCTCATTTTCGAGAACCATCACACACACCACACATTCAAATTTTCTTCTTCCAAATCCGAGATTCAAGCTTCTAATCCTTTTCAAGTTGGTAGATCTACATCTTCAAGAGGTAAATTTCTAATCCTATTTAAGTTTTGAAGTGAAAATCAAAGTGAAAAACCCACCGCAAACCTCAAAACTTTCGGCCATGTTGGCCATGTTCTTTACGGGTTTTGTTCTTCGATTTTTAGTACATGTATGCATAGATCTACCTATATTGAGTGATATTATGTTGAGAAAACAAAGAAAAATCCTCCTTTCAAGCCCTATATGTTTCGGCCATCATGGACCATGCTTCAAGAATTTTCGTTCTTCGATCTTTAGTTTTTATATGCGTAGATCTATCATTTTAGAAGTGATTTATGCTTGATCTATGGTTTAATTTGTTTATTTTCATGAAAACCCAAATTTTAGTTAAGAACCCTAGTTCTTACCTTGAGTATTTGTTGATGATTCCTTAAATCAAGCTTAGATCTATGTAATTAAAGATGTTTGAGCATGTTTAGAGTCGATTTCGAAAATAAAAATCGAACCTTCCATTTTTCTTATGGTGACCGAAAACTATAGCCTTAATTTTAAGATGATTTGGCTTTGATTTATTTAAAATAAGTTATTATATAAGTGATTGTATATGTATGCTAGAGTTTGGTAAAAGAAATCGGGATTTAATCCATCCTATGTGAAAACCCTAAGTTAGTATGCATATGGAATGATGAGAACTATTTACTTTGATTTTAGTTGATTAGTTTGATTTCAAAAGTATGATCTAGTATATAAAATTAGCCTATTTTGAATTATTGAGATTTTTCTATGCTTATACGAAAAAGTTAGATTTCGTTAGTTTGAGTATTTCAAAGGATTTTGTGATTTTGACTTGATATTTGAAGTTTGATTTCAAAACATAGATTCTTGTGAGTATATAACTTGATCAAGACTTACTTGATCAAAGTTTCCAAAGGAAAAGATTTGAAAGTTAAAGATCTTATTATAGCAATATGGTATTCCTTATATATATAAGGAGTTGAAAAGATTCAAGTTCTTACAAAATACTTTTTCAATACATTGAATAGTTTAGTTTTGGATGCATTGACCTAGTAGAGCTTAGCTTAGTCATAGTATATCGAGAGAGTTTTAGTAGAGGCTCAAGAGTTAGAAACTCTTAGTTCCTCTTTCTCGTATTTATTCCTCTTATCTCTTTTTAAGGAACAAGTGGAAGCAGAATAGAGATCAAGAAAGGAAAGACAGAAAGTCTCGAGTAAGCCAGTTTCCAGGTGGGCTTTCTAAACTAAAATATATGTGTGCACAAGTTTATGATAATGAGCATGTGAAATTTTTATAAAGTTAATTGACTTGCCTGTTTTTGAGCATATTGCATATTGCCTATCTACGAGAGAATGACGATATCGGCCCTATGCTAGACGAGCTGCTAGTAAGGGTTTGTCTACACAGGTGGCCTTTGGCCAAGGTGTTTGAGAAAGAGGCCTACTTCTCAACACAAGAGTGCGTAGATATGGTGTTTATTTAAGATTGTCTGCAGACATGTTATGATTTGAATTGTTAGCACGTGCATTGATCATGAAGTAAGTGATTTCTTAAAGCATGATTCATAGGATATTTCTTAAAATCCCTGTGAATCTAAGAAAGTGGCAAGTCGATTATATAGCTCTAAGAGCATGTTTCTGTTGTTTTCGGCAATTGCCCACTGAGTGCATCAAGTACTCATGCCCTGCATGTATTTCTAAATGTGCAGGTAGAGCAGGAGATGACAATGGAGATTGAATGCTGAGCGAAGACCAATTTTGTAAAGTCCTATGTTTTGCCCTGAGTTTATGTCTTCACACATAAACTCAGCTACTCTTTTGCTGCCAACTCATTACAGTTATAAAATCTTGCTACTTTGTTCATTAGGATAATCACAGGTTCAATGACTTCCCTCTCTTTAAAAGGATAACTGTTTATATCTGTGAGTTATATGATTTTGATGTGTTATGATGTAGAGTTCTGATGGGTTAGACATTTGATAAATGATTACAAACATTGAGTCAAGGATTATTACACTCACTTGCTAAATAGTGATTAAATGAATGTTCAACTTTTGATTATTAGTTGATCATAAGTTCGTAGACTGCCTTTCTTTGATTTTAAATTATTTATAATCATGCGAGTCTTTTGAAATAGTTAGTCATTCCATTTCCTTCCACCCGTCGCACTTCAGTTAATCAGTTAATCCGAGATTAGATAAGCCGGGGTGTGACATTAACTTTGTTGTTTTGGAAATTGGTGAGGTTAGGGAAGATGGAAAAGAGCACACACTGTTATTGGGGAGGCCATTCATGGCTACAACCAACACACTAATTGACGTTAAGAGTGACACTTTAAAAATGACTGTGCTTGGTGAAACCGTGTCTTTTTCTGTTAGGGACAGTGTGATGTTTCCTTCTTTTAATTCTGTAGATGATTGTGCTTTCATTGATGCTATTGATCCCTTGGCCGAGAATGTGTTGTTGCAGGAGCATAGCCTCGAGGAAGTTTTTGCAGGATCGGCTGACGAGGAGGAGTGGGCACTTGAAGTTGCTAACATGCCAAAGCCCACTCTAGAAATGAAGGAATTGCCGAATCACTTGAAGTACGTATTCTTGGAGGAGGGGAATGAAAAGCCAGTAATCATCTCCGCTGAGCTTTCAAGTGTTGAAGAAGAAGCACTGTTTTCGGTCCTGAGAAAGAATAAGCTGGCCTTTGGGTGGAGTCTAGCCGACATCAAGGGGATCAGTCCAGCGACATGCATGCATCGTATCACGCTTGAGGATGGAGTGAAACTGGTGATTGATGCCCAGAGGCGATTGAACCCGATCCTCAATGAAGTGGTAAAGAAGGAGATTTTGAAGCTTCTAATGGAAGGACTAATCTACCCTATCTCGGACAGCAAGTGGGTTAGCCCAGTACATGTGGTGCCCAAGAAGGGAGGCATTATAGTAGTGAAGAATGAGAAAGGAGAGATGGTACCTACAAGGGCTACTACCGGGTGGCGCATGTGCATCGACTACCGAAAGTTGAATGCCGCGACGAAAAAGGATCATTTCCCTCTCCCTTTTATTCATCAAATGCTTGATAGATTAGCCGGACATGAATATTTTTGTTTTCTTGATGGTTTATCCGGTTACTATCAGTTGCTATTGCTCGGAGGATCGAGGCCAAGACGGCGCTACAAGTCCTTTTGGTACATATGCTCACCGACGGATGCCTTTTGGCTCGTAATGCACCGCACTTTTCAGCGGTGCATGATGTCAATTTTCTCTGAGATGATTGGAGATTTCCTTGAGGTATTCATGGATGAGTTTTCGGTTTTTGGATCTTCTTTTCATGATTGCCTAGATAAGATTGATCGTGTGCTTAAACGCTGTGTGGAGAACAATCTCACTCTTAGTTGGGAAAGGAGTCACTTTATGGTAAAGAGTGAGATTGTATTAGGGCATATTGTGTCTAGAAATGGCATTGAGGTTGACAAGACTAAAGTGGATGTAATTGAAAAATTACCTCCACCCGTTGATGTTAAGGGCATTAGGAGTTTTTTAGGACATGCGGGTTTTTACCGTAGGTTTATAAAAGATTTCTCTAAGATAAGCCAACCTTTGTGCCATCTTCTTGCTCAAGATGTTCTTTTCAAGTTTGATGATAAATGTTTGCATGCTTTCAATTTGCTTAAGGAGAAATTGACTACTGCTTCTGTTGTGGTTGCCCCAAATTGGTCACTACCTTTCGAAATAATGTGTGATGCTAGCAATATGGCTGTGGGAGCTGTTTTAGGTCAACGTGTAGATAAAATGTTGCGTGTGATTTATTACGCTAGTTTAACTTTAAGTTCTGCTCAAGTGAATTACACTACTACTGAAAAGGAGTCATTTCTTTGTTATCTTTGCTTTGGATAAGTTTCGTGCTTATATCATTGGTTCTAAGGTAATTATTCACGATGATCATCTTTGTTTTAAGATATCTTGACTAAATCCTGTGCTAAACCTAGATTAATTCGTTGGGTTCTTCTTCGCAAGAGTTTGATCTAGAAATTATAGATGGAAGGTAGTGACAATGGAGTAGCTGACCATTTGTCTCGTCTCGAGTCCCTATTTGTTTTACCTGCACAAGAGAGTCTTGCTGAGTCTTTTCCTTTTGAGCATGTTTTGGAAATTAATTCATCACCTTGGTATGCTGATATTGTTAATTACTTGGTTTGTAGCTCCTTGAGACCTGATTTGACTTCCCAAGAAAGGAAGAGATTTCTTAGTGTATGCAGGAATTACTTTTGGGATGATCCATATCTTTTCAAGCTTGAAAGGATGAGGTGGTTAGAAGATGCATCCCCGATGAGGAGCAAGGTCAAGTTCTAAGGTTGTGTCATGAGGCCCATTGCGGAGGACATTTTGGTGGGCGCAAAACAGCTTTTAAAGTGCTGCAGAGTGGTCTCTTTTGGCCAACTCTTTTCAAAGATGCCCACGCCTTCTACCTTTCATGTGACATATGCCAATGAGTGGGCAATGTGGGAGAAGAAATGAGATGCCATGAATAATATTCTCGTCGTTGAAATCTTTGACGTATGGGGTATTGATTTTATGGGACCTTTCCCAAAATCTAACGGATTTGAATACATTTTGCTTGCTTGTTGATTATGTGTCCAAGTGGGTTGAAGCAATTCCCACGCGGACTAGTGATGCTAATGTTGTCTTGAAGTTTATGCAGGAGAACATTCTTTGCAGGTTTGGTTTCCCCAAAGCAATCATAAGTGATGGGGGTGCGCATTTCTATAATAAGTTGTTCAAGAAGCTCATGGAGAAGAATGGCATCACCCACAAGGTGGCCACGCCATATCATCCACAAACTTCAGGACAGGCTGAGACAAGCAACAAGCAAATCAAAGGTGTGCTCGAGAAGACGGTCCAACCATCCAGAAAGGACTGGTCAATGAAGTTGAATGCTGCACTTTGGGCATACCGTACTGCGTTCAAGAGCATTTTGGGATTGAGTCCATATAGGCTTGTTTATGGAAAGGCGTGTCTTCTACCAGTTGAGATTGAACACAAAGCTTTTTGGGCAATAAAGGCCATGAATCTCGACATCACAGAGGCAGGTAAGGGTAGAGCTTTCCAGATGATCGAACTCGAAGAATTACGGGACGAAGCATATGAGAATGCCCGTATTTACAAGGACAAAGTTAAGTGGATTCATGATCGGCGAATAGTTCGTAAGGAATTAAGGCCGGGAATTAAGGTGTTACTATTTCAGTCTCGTTTGAAACTCTTTCCCGGAAAGCTCAACTCCAGGTGGAGTGGTCCCTATATTGTCGAGGAGGTATTTTCCCATGGAGCGGTTTTACTTTGCGATCCTAATACCAACGGATCATTCACTGTGAATGGTCAGCGAGTGAAACCATACTTTGATCGAGAGGAGTTGGAAGAAGTGGAGAGCGTTTTGCTCATCGATCCTTAAAATCTTTGATCTCATTATGTCGTGCTCACGACGTTAAATTTGAGTACTACGTGGAAGTTTATCCACGAATTTTCTTGTTTCTTTCCTTTTCCTTTTCCTTTTCTTTTTCTTTTTCTTTTTGTTTGTTTGTTTTTATCTTTTGATCTATCTCTTCTCTATTTTTGGTTCAGATGTGGAAATGAAGCTAACGAAGTTGAGACTGGTGTTTAAAAGATGTACATTTGCTTTTCAAAATAGGCATTCGAAATGGTCCGGCGTTCATGAGTAATACAGAAGTTATTCACAGCCGACGTTGAAGACGAGCCATCGCTCAAGAGTTGGGCAGAATCCATTCACAATCGGGCTCAAGTCGAACCGGCCGGAGTAATACGACCATTCACAATCGGGCGCTGTCGAACCAACTCACGTGTATCTGAAGCCATTCACAGCTGGCGCTCAAGATGAACCGGCGTTCAAGAATTGGATAGTAGCTATCCACATCCGGCGCTCAAGGTGAATCGTGCTCAAATAAGGTATGTGGTTTCTCCCAACCGGCGTTCTTCCCATGAACCGACGTTCATATATATATATATATATATATATAAAATAAGAATCGACGTCAACCCATGAACCGGCGTGCCCCCCCTCCTGAACCGGCGCACAATTTGAACTGGCCCTATATTAGGGCACCATGCCTCATTGTAGTTCATTCCATAATTTTTCAGCGCCGCACCTCATCCAGCCTTGCCCACCGGCGCTCACCTGCACACGCGCGTTCGCGCTCCATCCTCCGATGTTCACCCGTTTGCTCAGCGCGGGTGCTCGTTCCTTTCGTTCGCCAGCGCTCTCCTCCACCGGCGAGTCTTCCACAATGCCCGTTCACCAGCTCGTTCACCGCACCCCGCGTGCCGCTATGATGCCGTTCACCAGCTCGGTCGCCCGTGCCCAGCCCAACGAGCGCCCGTTCGCCCAGCACGCGTGCTCACCGTTCTTTCTCTCTCTTGCTCAGCGCGTGCCATCCCACAACCGGCGCTCGCCCTTCGCGCTTACAGCCCGCGCACGTTGCCCAGCCGCTCTCTCGCCCAGCACGCGCGCTCAACTGGCGCTCGCCCTTCGCGCTTACAGCCCACGCACGCTGCCCATCCGCCCTCTCGCCCGGCACGCGTGCTCAACCGGCGTTCAATTCCAACGCGCTCGCAGCCCGATTCGCACGACGACTGAGCCAGCGCACCCCCTTTTCAACGAGTCGCCCCAACTCATCCACTCGCCACCTGCTTCGACAAAGACCGAGACCTTTCCAAGCTACCCTCCGGATATCTCTTAAGTATGGTTCGCACAAAAAATCCTCCCACCTCTTTGGCCAAACGAGCAAGAAAAGACGCAGATGCTTCGGGATCCAGTGAACAGCCCGAAGATTTGTGGGAGAACTACAATGCTCCGTTCGCTATTTACTCGCCCCAAGAAGGTATCTTCTTCTCTGTTATTTATTCTAAGGAGATCAATCACCCACGTGCTTATGATTGGACTATTTTGGCTTCATTGGGTGTTGATGCAACTGTGAAACGATACTTGAAATTGTGGGGTCTGCTTGATTTGGCAATAAGGGAACCGGAAAATGGTTTTAAGAATATTCTTAGGGAATTTTGTGTGACGCTAGAGACCAGTGCAAATTTTAAATCAGCTTTCTGTCGGTTGGGGGAGGCTTGATATGTTATTACACCAAAGGTTATGCATGATGTTTTTGTTTTCATGTTGGTGGTTTTTCTGATGTACCAATGGATTTTCCTCTTGCTGAAACATGGAGAATTTTAACTGGTTTTGATAATTGGTCATCAGCAGGCACTTCTAGTGCATTTATTAATGACCTTGCTTTGGTTATCGCCCATAAATTTCTTGCATACAACCTAACTGGGAAAGAGCAGGCAAAAAAAAGTGAGTGCTCAGGAAGTTTTCTTCTTGTGGTGTGCTGTGAATAACAAGAAGATTTGTGCAGCACCGTTCTTGTGGCGGCGATTTGATTATATGAGGCGACACCACAAGTCTCATCTATCCTTGAGCCAGTACCCTTTTATTCTAGCCAAGTTCTTTGTGGGATTAACTGGAGAAGATTGTCCTAGTTCGGGCTCAGGTGTCATTGAGAATCTTCCCATCACTTTCAGTGATTTTCGGTTGATCGCTTCTGACCCGGCAATATTTCTTCTTTATGAAGCACGGCGTACTGTCCAAGAGTATATTATGATTAGGCAGAACCGTCCGTCTGGGTCTCTTGCCGGTACAGCTACCCCGATGGATGAAGATATCCCCGAGGATCAGGCCACCGAAGAAGGAGAGGCGGGACCACATGACACGCCCCTCCTGGCTTACCCCTACTCCCATCAGCCCCACGGCGACGCCTTCAGTGATCTTATGGCTCATTTTGATTCCAGTTTTGGCCAGTTTCAGCAGGCCACTTCACAGCAGTTTGGGGACTTTAGCTCATCCTGGAATCAGAACTTTGAGGAGTATAGGCAGCAGATGGGTCAGCAATTCACAGATTTCAATCAATCAATGACCCAGGGTTTTGGAGAGTTCCGTGATGAGGTATTTCAACGTCTTGACACCCAATCTCGCCAGTTCAATGACTTTAGTCAATCATCACAGCAGGCGTTTGGGGATTTCCGTCAAGATATTTATCGGAGATTAGACACCCAAGAGCAACATCTGGCTAACCTTCAGGCCCAATGGGACGCCTGGTCCCTATCCCACACCGCCACCACCGTGGGACCAACAGTGATGCTTCATTGTTGGAGAGTATGTATATATTTCTTTATTTTATTTTCTCTTGTCCTTATTTCGGTGGTTATTTCCTTTCCTATTGTGGTGTGTTTTTCTTGGCTTTTCTGGTGTCTGCTGCAGGCCTATTCTTGGGACTCGATCTCTGAACGACCTTCTTTCTGCCATCTATTCTCAGGGAAGTCTCATCCTCTATTGGCCTCTTTTGTTGTTAATGTTTATAGCTCTAGGGACAACGCTCGATTGTGTGTGGGGGGGAGGGGGAGAGTTGTTGATTATATGTCATGCTCTGTTTATGTGCATAATTGGTAATATGGATCTGTGTTTATTTTATCATCTTGGACTCAAGTTTTTGTCTATGCGAATAAGTTAGGATTTTGATTTGTGCACCTGAACTCTATGGTATTGGTCAAACCTTGATGTTTTCTCATTTATCTTGATGATTACGTTATTGAAGTGCAATGTGAATTGATGAGATTGTGTGAATTAATCTTAAATCGGGGGTTATTGATGTGATTTGTCCGACTAATGCTAGGGGTAGTGTTAACAGTGTGGTTACCTATATACTTGTTTCAAAAAAAAAGTGAAAAAGAAGAGAAAAGAAGAAGAATGAAAACTCCAATAAATTGTTGAGATTGTATAAATGGAGGATGAGATTCTACCCCTCTTTCTCGTAAATCGAAAAATAGTCATGGGAAACCACGATAGGAGACTCGAGTTCATCGAGACTTCACCTTTCGAACATTGTTCCAAAATCTATTAATACTTTCTTTGTGTTCTCAAAAGAAACTTGTTGCTAAAGGTAACCATTTTAGTTAATTCACCCCTAGTGGAGAGTTGGGTCCGAGCAAAAATCACCTACTTGTTTATTTGACATTCTCACAATCTTAGATTTGTTTCACATTAACTTTGATTATGTATTCATCATGTTTGGGGGAATTGCAAAAAGAAGTTTGATTGATTGGATTAAGAGTTAAGTTGCATGAGTTATTCTTCTACTCTTGCTAGTATAGACTTTGCTTGAGGACAAGCAAATGAATAGGTGTGGGGAAGTTGTTTGGTTCCATTTTATGCTTATTCTTGGTATCCTTTTACATGCCGTTTCCAGTGTTTCGTCTTTCTTATATCTTTGTTTTGAATAGAATTCTTCGTTTCGGACTTATTTAGTTTGTCTCGATGTTTTGTAGGAAAACGATACCAAATAGGATGGAATGGATCTTCCAAGAATTATGATTTGAAGAGCATCTCGTCGGAAATCCGTAGAGACAAACGGATCGCATTTTGGAGTTTGGATGTGAGAGAACGGAGCGAAATAGCAAACTCGCGCACGTGGGTGCACGAGTGCACCCATCGCTCCGCGACTCACGCGCCACACCCGCATTCCCGCGAGTGACCATCGCGCGACCGAGCCTGCTCATCGCCGAGCCGACTGCACTCGCAAGATTCTCCTCGCTTGTAATAACCCGTAAGTTTTAAAAGCTGTATTACGGTTTTAAAACCGTAAAATAGAATTTCACGAAATCAAATCAAATTGAAATCAAATATGATTTCAATTATTTACTGAAGAATGATTTCTGTTACACATTCACTCAAATTCGTGAATGTAAGAATCGAAAGTTTTAAATTTCTTGTTTGTTGGTGATGCTTTGCTATTGCATGTGTATAGATGATCTTTGTTGGTGATGCTTTGCTATTGCATGTGTATAGATGATAAAAAAAAGGTTAGATATGTGTTCTTGTTTTCAAAATGTAATGCATGTATGTTTTAGTCTCAAAAACTTTCGAACCTATAGCTATATTGGGTTCTAAGATTTTGTAACATGTTATTTTGAAGCTTAGATCATATTTTAAAATTTTAATTGAACAAGTATGAAAAATGCTAGTGATGGCCGAGAGCTTTGAGGAATTATTGGAGCATGAAATTGTGATCTATGAGTTAATATGTGTCTATAGTATTTATTTGAAAATTTTAGAAAAAACTATGCTATTTTCCTTCTTGAAACCGAGAGCTATGCTTGAAGTAAGTGGGTGTATGATTTTATTTTTGTACATGCAATGTGATATTGTTGATTTATGATGTGTGGAGAATGCATATAAATTATTTGAAAATTTTTAGAACACTCTTGCTATTTTTTTTATGATGACCAAATATATATATATAATTGTATGATGATTAATTTTATTTAAGGCATGCAATTACATATAATTGGTCTATGATAATATATGAGTTTATAGCCATTTTGTTTGGAAAGTTTAGAAAATTCCTACCTTTTATTTTCAAAATAACCGTGAGCCACATATATGTATATATATGTGTATGATTTTATTTTGTAACATGCAATGATGCTTTATTACTCTAGAGTATGATTTATATACCCTATGATTTAATTGGAAATTTTAGGAAAAATCCTACCTATTCTTTTTAAAATGATCGAAACATATATGTATTTATATGTGGATGTATAATTTTTATTTAGAACATGCAAGTACATATTGTTGATTCAAGATAATAGATATATCCCTTGTAAATTATTGGGAATTTTTAGAAAATCTTATCTATTATTTTTAAGAAAAACCGAGAGCTTATATATATATATAGGTTAATGTGTGATTTTTATTTAGTATATGCAATGCTAAATTATTAGCTTAGAATATGTTTTATGCATTCTATGTTGTTATTAGAAATTTTGAAAGTCAATTACCTATTTTATTCAAATAAACCGAGAGCTAAGCTCACTATGGTGATGAATAAATTGGTTTTGATAGTTCTATGATGTAATGTTGCTACAATATAATTTATGAGTATGTAATGATTTTTGGAAAATTTTATAAAATTGTTTGATGTATATGATGAAATAACCGAGAGCTATAGTACCATTTACATGGTATAACATTGTTATATCATCATGAATTATATGACATAAATATGTCATGGACTAATGTTCGACTTTGTATTAATTTATCAAATTTTAGAAAATTGTTGGGCATTTGTTTCAAAATGCCGAGACCTTATGGAATAAATAAGGTGATGATTGATTAAAGTTTGGTTGATATTATGACATATTAATGACCATAGTGTATAATAATACATTATATAAAATTAGAAAAATTTTGGATTTTAATTGGTAATTTTAATAATTACCGAGAAATTTTAAATTTTTAAGGATTTTAAATCCTTTTAATTAAGTTTATTAATAAATTATATGTCTAAATATTATTGTAGACATATTTGGAAATTTTTGAAATTATTTAAGTTATAAAACTTAAAATAGCCGTGAGCTATTTTTAATTTCGAATAAGGATTTTTAATCCTTAAATTCATTATTTATAATGAATTATATGTTTAAAAATTATTTTTAAACATATTAAATCAGTTTATAAAAAGAAATCAATTAAAAATTAATTTTCGTAAGAATTTAATATTAAAGTATGACTTAGTAATTAAATTACTAAGAAAAGTCAAAATTGTTGACTTTTGAAATCAACGAACGAAATAACGTTCGATAACTACACTAATACGCGTAAGACGATCAATTACTAATGACATCACGTTGATATGAAAGGATTTCATATTTGAAGTCGTGAAATAAAAAAACGTGAGAAAAGCGTTGAACCATTTACCAAGAGGGTAAATTGGTAACTATCAACACATATCTCGTCTCTACCGAAGAACGAGAAATGTTAAAATGATACGCGTTTGAGAAACGAATTAAATTCATTAAAGAATTCAATTCATATCGATATGAAATATCGAATCTTATTATAGACTTTGTAAGTCTCGAATTACGTAAACGACGCACTAAAACATCCTTTTATATAGAGGTGTGGATGACGCACCACCGGACGCCGACGAGTAGCGAGCGTTAAAGACGAACAATAATTTTCGGTGGGCTTTATTACTAAAACGAACAACTTTCTCGCTCTTTTCATCCGACTTTGTTTACGATTTTCAACTATTGATAAAATTGTTTAAATGATTACACGCCAAAATGTTTACGTTTTGTGTATCGTATCCTATCCATGAATGATGTGATGTTGTTGGGTTATTCCCAACTTATGAATGAAAATCGATATCGGATCCTATGCCGGAAGGCTTATACCTGGCTAGGATTAACGTGTACACTGATGGTGACTGTGTGCTGTAAGGACAATTCACGGTCGGTCACGGGGTCGTAGAGGGAGGCCTCCCTCACGACTTTCGACTATGATAAGATGATGGAATGATAATAAGGGATATGGATCATACACACCAAGAAAATGCTTGGCCAAGCAACTTTTATGAACTGAGGAAAATATTTTAGTAAGCACAAGGCATTTTCAACTAAAACCCTTGTGTCTTACCATTATATTGGCAGTGTAATTCAAAGAAAATAAAATGTTTTCGGCTTAAGTCCACTTGGTACAAATTTTTTGTACTTAGCCCTGCATGTTTGTTTTTAAATGTGCAGGTTGAGCTCGGATGCTGATGATGGAGGAGTGTTGAGGAAGTCCATTGTCCTTGATGTTTGTTAGGAATTGTTAACCTTGAATACATATCGTCATATATGTATTCACACACTTTCGCTGCAACTCTGAACTATTTTATTATTATGTCTGATGATAAGATAATGTGAACTATGAAGTCCTTCAGATCGTAATATCCTTTGGGATCTGTTGGCCTACACCTTTTGGTCCGAGATGTTAAAAATGTATGTTTGATTCTAAGTATTACATTCCTCATGTGATAAGCCTTGTTGAAATAGTCTTTTGCATCCATAAATACTATTCCTAGTACTAGTCCGCTCACTCCGGGTTATCCTGAGTGTGGTCGTGACAGAGTGGTATCAGAGCGGTTGCTCTTTGAAACTCAAATTCCTTCCAAAACTAAGTCTAGATTGAGTCACTGGACTTCTAGAAAATCTACTGGTTATCCTCAACACTCCATCACATCGAGCTCAACTGGAAAAAGGTAACTAGTTTCTTTTTAAACTTATGAAGTGAAGAATTCTATATGATGATCAAGTTTGAAAAGATTTTTGAATAGAAAGGAAAGGGAAAGTTATAGTGTGATGATGATGGAAATGAAAAGTTATGAGTAAAGATTTTCAAAAATTTTAAATTTTGAAATTGAATAGTAATGATATGAAGTGGTTAAGTTGAAATGTATGTTTTGAAACGAATTATGACGATTAAAGACGAATGTATGGAAGCAAGATGATATGTACAAATATGTATGAATGAACTATGATGTTGTTTTGATGTTATGCTTATGAATTATGAAATTTATGTTGATAACTGGGTATGCTGTTCTTTTGAGAAGAACGTAGATGATATAGGAAGCATGTTCACATAATAACAGAAAACAAAAGAATTATAAGAAGCATGAATGTGACTTTAGTTTTTAGTTTTTGAACGTCGAGAGTGGAACGTAAAGATGATCGAGAACGACGTTGACCATGAAGAATGAAGAAGGTGGATATCGTATCACAGCTTTAATGTAAGCGACCACAATCACAATTTCAACATGCGTGACCGTTGACCTGGATTTCAGAATGATAAGCATCAACCTGAATACGTGGATGTAATAGTTATACTACGTCGGCAGCAGCCATAGCATGCACAACTTCGCCGTCGGCATTTTCTCGAAATGTTGCTACAATCGCGAAAATTTTCTGCATTGCGCAGTAAATTTGTTTTTAATCGTACTCCTTCGATAGGATTCCGTTTTATGCGTGGTTTTCGCCTGCGTATTCCTAACACTCTGAACTTCATTTGTTATGAAGGACAGAATCTCTTTTTCCGTCTCCAGAATACAGTAGAGTCTGGTTAAAGTTTAGCTCGAGTTTTAGTTAGAGCAGAAAACCTATGGTATCTCGTATATCTTAGAATAGCAATAGGAGTTTTGTTCCTAGGTAGACTAAGAATGTCATGATATGTGTTTTAATCGTTAGTATTTATTGTCTTATAGGTTGAATAGTTCTTCCTAGTTGATTAACCGATGTACTAAGCTACCCTATCTACTATCAGATATTAGTAGTGACTGACATTAGTTTTGATCGTGACAGATGGAGGAAATGCGCTACATTGCGAGGAGGAGGATAGGACCCGACCCGACTCCCGAGGAGACTATCCGTATCTATCGGGAAAGCTGGATGTGTGCCGGCGAAGATTTAGGAGAGTTCTTGATGTACTACCTTAGACTGTGGAGGAACGCCAGAGCATATGGCGTGACGGACTACGATGGTATCAAACGCCTTCTTACCATACTCCCATGTGATTGGGAAGACTATGCTCGTGAAGTTTCCGGAGACTACATTTACCGTATGGACCGAGGGTATGATTTGATAGGCGATCTACCCAGTTCATCACCACCTGACATATGTGTATAGCATTTATGGCGCAGCACCGAGAGGACCTTATCTCCCTCCACGGGAGTATACATGGCGTGATGAGTCACCTGAGTGGCTGTACACCGAGGTTCCACGGATAGTCGACCCAGTGGTGCCCCGATATCGGATTGATGAGGCGACTCGCCCAGCGGACGGAGCAGCCTGCACCCAGAGCTTTAGGAGCTCTGTTTTCCTCCCTCGATGTTTGGACACCCAATGCTTCACCACTTCCGCCTCTACCACCGATGGCAGCACCCCTACCGCCAGTCGAGAGTTTCCGTCAGACAGCACGGATAAGTGTGACAGGTACCCTTGATGGTTATAACCCAATCCATGACAGCTACAGTCCGATTCGTGTAGATTATGGTCCGTCATGGATATTCCCATGGTAGAGAGTAATGGCGCTGGACCCTCTAGAGTATATGGCCAGGGCGATGACTCGGATGAAGAGGAAGAGGATCCCGGAGGATGAGGAAGACTCGAGGAGTTGATGTTGATGTAAAAGTTTGAAGGATTATGTTATTTATTTTATGTATGTTTTATTTATGTTTTTGAAAAACTTGGATGATAAGGAAACTTGATTTTTGTAAGGCTATAAAGCCACTGTGCATGACTTTTATTTTGTAAAGCCTTGTGTTTATATGTGTATGGCTCTTTTCTTTTGAAATGTTTTGCAAGTAAGTATGTAAGTAATCCCCGATGTAATGATTTTTGTTCGCAAAGTACTTTACCTATGGTGCTTTTGCAATTATATATATGACCCGAGAGGGCTTTTGCAACAAAATTGTGTATGACAAGAATGAAATGTTTTATTTAAGTTATTGTTTCCAAAAAGGCAATAATGAAATTGTACATATTCAAGTTATAAAAATGATGCATGATGCTAATGATATATTTTACATAACAGAATGCCTCCTAGACAAGACCCCGAACGAGGAATAAGGGGCGAGAGGCAGGACCTAGGAGAAGAGGTAGAACTCCTGAGCAAGAAGAGGAGAATATACCTCAACCACCTCCACCTCAACCTGATCGCAGGATAGAGGAATTATTCTTAAGACAAAACCCTCCTACTTTCAATGGGAAGGGTAGTCCAGAAGATGCTGAACAGTGGATGAGAACTATTGAAAGGATTTTCACCTTTTTAAGGTGCACAACACAAGAAAGACTGTCATGTGTAACCTTCCAGTTGAATGGACCTGCTGATTTCTGGTGGGAGGCCAGAAAGAAAACCTTCTGACAGAAAGGATGGAAGAGTTAACATGGGAAGACTTTAAAAGAGAAATGTATGATAAGTACGTACCAAAAAGTTACAAGAAGAAGAAGGAACACGAATTTTTCTTGTTAAAGCAGGAAAAGATGTCGGTAACTGATTACGATCGCACATTTTGCGAAATGTCTAGATATGCACTGGATCAAGTGGACACGGACCTAAAAATGGCAGAAAAATTTAGGTCGGGATTAAGGCCAGAAATAAGAATGTCTTCGCGGGTCTCGGAGATATGACTTATACAGAGGCTCTTACACGAGCTCTGGACATTGAGGCAAAGAATGCCGGATGATAAGTCGACATCGCCGATACGTAATACAATGGACGGGGAAAAGGAAGTGGGATACCGCTTTAGTAGTAATGAGCGGAGAAATTTTGAGAACAGGAATAATAAACAACAGTGGCAAGGGAGTACAACAAATCAAGGACAAGGATGGAGGAAGCCAGCTTTTGTTCCTCCAACGAGAGAACCACAAGAGCAAAGAAGGGCTCTTCCGTGCCCAAAGTCCCGAAAGATGCACACGGGAATGTGCGTGGCGGGCAGCGGGAACTGTTTTAGGTGTGGAATGAAAGGACATTATGCAAACTTTTGTCCGGGGGTACGTTCGAAACAGTTGTAAGGCCGAACCAACCCGGTAATGTCCAACCACTGAGGGCTATCCAATTTCAGCCCCAACCTCAACAGCAAATACAGCCGCAACAATGGCAACAACCTCCACAACAATCAGAAGAACAACAATGGCAAGCAGCCACAACAAAAATACAACAAAGCGAAGGGCAACCACCTCAAAGAACGAAGACAACAACCACCACGGCAACGTCAAGAAGAATAAGCAGCCCGCATAACAAAGAATAAATTTCCCGGCAAAGACAAGCACAACGTCAGCCGCAGCCACCCCAAGCTAGGGCATATGCTTTGCACCGGCGACAAAACGAACAGACTAGGAAACACGGCGGTATGAAATCCTTCTCAACATGCTCATTATAGTATTGTTCGACACGGTGCTTCGCACTCCTTCATAGCAAAATCATGCGTAGATCTATTGGGACTTAGTGCTATAAAAGCAAATCAGGATATGAGAATCTCTTCACCTATAGGAGGGATTATGACTGTTACACATTTCTGCTCGAACCTAGAGTTGAACTTAGGATCACTTAGGGTTACGCAAATAATTTGAACATAATACCCATGTGTGACGAGATATAATCCTAGGAATGGACCGTTAGCTACAAACCACTCCACGATTCTTTGCAAGGAAAGGAAAATATCATTTCATTTTCCTGGACAAGAAGCAACGCACTTCCATGGAATTAGTATGGGAAAGAGAGTCCCGATTGTATCCGCATTGAAGGCGAGGAAAATGATGAATAAGAAGGATACCATGCTTTTCTCGTTTACCTGAACGGAGAAGAAAAGCCGGCACTGAAGGTAGAAGACATAGAAATTGTCAGGGAATTTCCGGATGTATTTCTAAGGATCTACCAGATTACCTCGATAGACAATTGAATTTACCATCGACTTGGAACCCGGATAGGCTCCAATGTCAAAGGCACCCTATGAGAATGGCCCCAAAGGAATTGGAAGAACGAAAATCCAAATCCAAGAACTGTTGGACCTAGGTTTCATTAGACCTAGTGTTTCGCCTTGGGGAGCTCCTGTATTGTTTGTCAAGAAGAAGGATGGATCTTTAAGGAATTTGTATAGACTATCGAGAGTTGAACAAGATGACACTCAAGAACAAATACCATTTACCAAGAATCGACGATTTGTTTGATCAATTAAGAGGAGCAGGCATATTCTCAAAGATTGATCTCAAGTCAGGATACCATCAACTCAAAGTACGGCCTGAAGACATACCTAAAACTGCATTCCGAACAAGATATGGCCATTATGAATTTGTAGTTATGCCGTTCGGGTTAACAAATGCACCCGCTGTATTTATGGACCTCATGAATCGAGTGTTTCATCAATACTTAGACAAGTTTGTCTTGGTTTTCATAGATGATATTCTCATCTATTCGAAAAATGAGGAAGACCATAAGGAACATCTAAGAATGGTGTTACTAACTTTGAGGAATGAAAGATTATTTGCTAAGTTCAAGAAATGCGAATTTTGGTCAAGGAAGTAATGTTCCTTGGACACATCGTGTCTACCGATGGAATCAAAGTGGATCCACCAAAGTGGGCGGTCAAGAGTGGAAATCGCCGCGAACTCGAAATGAGATCCGAGTTTTCTAGGATTGGTGGTTATTACAGAGATTCATTGAGGATTCTCCAAAATAGCAAGACCAATGACCCAACTACTCCGAAAGGGAGTTAAGTACACATGGATCAGAGATGTGAGACGAGTTTTCAAAACTCAAGGAGAAGTTAACAAGTGCACCAAGTGCTAGCGATGCCGTAGCGCACAAAGAATATGTGGTTTATACTTCAAGAACGGACTAGGTTGCGTCTTGATGCAAGAGGAAAAGTAATAGTATACGCATCCCGCAACTTAGACCACATGAGCTGAACTACCCAACACATGACTTAGAATTAGCGCAGTGGTTCATGCACTAAAATATGGAGACACCATCTCTACGGAGTGAGATGTGAAATCTATACGATCATAAGAGTTTGAAATACTTCTTCGAGCGCAGAGATCTAAACATGAGGCGAGAAGATGGCTCGAACGGTAAAAGATTACGATCGTGGTATTAACTATCACCCGTAAAGCGAATGTAGTAGCCGACGCCCGAGTCGTAAAAATCAAACTAAATTGGGATGTCTCTCACGCAAGAAGATAAACTCTTTAAGGAGTTTAGAAAATTAAGGATTGAATTGGTTGAACAACCAGAGACGATCACGAGCTATATCGCTACACTCACCATGACACCTGATTTAAGAAAAAGGATCATTAAGAGACAAAGGATGGAGGAAAAGTTAGAAAAGATAAGAGGAAGGGTGAGAACTGGCGAATTGAAGGATTTCCATGAAGCATCAGATAATGCTTTAATGTTTGAAGGAAGAATATGTATTCCTGATGATACTGAGATTCGGAACGAAATAATGAGTGAGGCTCATGATACACCTTACACCGCCCACCCAGGCAGTACGAAGATGTATCAAGATCTAAAAGAAAAGTTCTGGTGGGAAGGCATGAAACGAGACATAGCTTCTTTTGTAGAACGCTGCCTTGTTTGCCAGCAAGTAAAAGCTTTACATCAACGTCCCTACGGGAAGTTACAACCGTTGGGTATACCTGAGTGGAAGTGGGATGAAATAACGATGGATTTCGTTACAGATTTACCCAAGTCCAGAAAAGGGAACACTACCATATGGGTAATAGTGGATAGACTCACCAAATGCGCTCATTTTCTGCCAATTCAGAATACTTATGGATCTGATAGACTAGCCCAGATATATGTAAAAGAAGTTATACGACTACATGGAGTACCAAAATCTATTACATCAGACAGAGACTCCAAATTCACATCGAGATTTTGGGTGAGCCTACAGAGAGAATTGGGCACAAAGTTGAACTTCAGTACAACATTTCACCCACAAACTGATGGGCAGTCAGAAAGGACAATCCAGACTCTGGAAGATATGCTGAGAACCGTAGTACTGGATCGAGGTGCAAAATGGGAAGACATTTTACCTCTTATTGAGTTTGCCTACAATAATAGTTATCAAGCGACGATTGATATGGCCCCATACGAAGCCTTGTATGGCAAGAAGTGTAGATCACCACTTTACTGGGATGAAGTGGGTGAAAGAAAAGTAATAGGGCCTGAAGCAGTGAATGAAATGATTGAAATCGTCCGACAGATTAGGCAAAGAATAAAAGAAGCTCAAGATAGACAGAAATCCTACGCTGATACGCGCAGATCGGAGCTGCAGTTTGAAATTGGAGACAAAGTGTTTCTCAAAGTCTCTCCATCGAAAGGGATCATAAGATTTGGTGTGAAAGGAAAACTAAGACCCCGTTTCATAGGACCATATGAGATCCTAGAGAAAATAGGCCCAGTAGCCTATAAGTTGGCTCTTCCGCCAAACTTGGGAAATGTGCATAATGTTTTTCACGTATCTCAATTAAGAAAATATGTACACGATCCAAAACACGTGATCCGTCAAGACGACGTAGTCCTCAACTCAGACATGAGCTATGAAGAGGAGCCTACAGCAATAATAGACCATAAAGTTCAACAATTGAGAAACAAATCAATTTCGCTGGTCAAAGTGCTGTGGAAACACCACGGACAAGAAGAAGCTACGTGGGAACTAGAAGATGCAATGAAAGAACGATACCCCAGATTATTCTTTTAAGGTATACAAATTTCGGGATGAAATTTCTTTTAAGGGGTAGGATTTAATAACCCGTAAGTTTTAAAAGCCTAATTACGGTTTTAAAACCCGTAAAATAAATTTCACGTGAATCAAATCAAATTGAAATCGAATATGATTTCAATTATTTACTGAAGGAATGATTTCTATTACACATTCACTCAAATTCGTGAATGTAAGAATCGAAAGTTTTAAATTTTATCGAAGACATTTTAACGTCGAATGCATATCGACTGTTGAAATTTCACGATATTTTTTTTTCTAAGCAATCAAGCTTAGAATTATATTCCATTATTAATGGAATATTTTAATAATGTGATTACGATTATTTACGACCAATTCAAAGATGAGACGATACGTAACGTTTTGAGACGTTTCAAACGTTAACGTTTTGAAATAAAACGAAAGATGGTTTTAATGATCAAGAAATTATAGGAATTTATTTCCTATGATATTTTTATGATATTACAGTATTATTAAGCATTAAAATAATGCTAGAACATTATGATTTATTATTGAGCATTTTCGAAAATGCTCGAAAACCCTAATATTTCGAAATTAGGGTTTTCTTCGAAAATTTATGCCATTTAATTATCCTATGATATTAATTATCATCTAAATCATATACTATGATGTATATATCTATGTTTAGCATGAAATAAGAATTTTATCCTATAGTTTGGCCAAATGGCCGAGAACTACACATATATGTATACAAATTCTAATTGTTTTATTTATCTCACTCTTGCATGTATATTTTAATTGCTGCAGATTTTATATTATTAAGTCTCCCACTAATGATATATTTTAACTATTTTCAAGAGATTTGTGTGTAAGACACTCATGATTAGTGTCCACTAGCAACATAAAATATTACTAAAAGTTGAAGGGTCTTTTGTGTGTGTGCAGTGAGAGGGCCGAGATATGTGAGGGTATAGGGGAGAGATTCAGTTTTATTTACTCTCTTACTCACTCAAACACTTATACACTCAACCCATCATTCTCTCTCAACTCTCTTCATTTTCCTCTCCCACAAGCTCCATCTCTCTCTCTCACTTTCACCATTGCCGAGACCCTCTCCTCCAAGCTTGAATTTTTCTTCTTCTCTTCCATACCTATCTTGGAACCTTAAGCATTGTTACATTAATCCATATCACCAAGGTAGGTGGCGATCAAGAGCACTTGTTCATTCTTGGTTCTTGAAAATTTTCAAGAAATAGTCTAAGTTATCGCATGTGTTATAGATGATCTTTGTTGGTGATGCTTTGCTATTGCATGTGTATAGATGATAAGAAAAGGGTTAGATATGTGTTCTTGTTTTCAAAATGTAATGCATGTATGTTTTAGTCTCAAAACTTTCGAACCTATAGCTATATTGGGTTCTAAGATTTTGTAACATGTTATTTTGAAGCTTAGATCATATTTTAAAAATTTAATTGAACAAGTATGAAAATGCTAGTGATGGCCGAGAGCTTTGAGGAATTATTGGAGCATGAAATTGTGATCTATGAGTTAATATGTGTCTATAGTATTTATTTGAAAATTTTAGAAAAACTATGCTATTTTCTTTCTTAAAACCGAGAGCTATGCTTGAATTTATAGTGGGTGTATGATTTTATTTTGTACATGCAATGTGATATTATTGATTTATGATGTGTTAAGAATGCATATAAATTATTTGAAAACTTTTAGAACACTCATGCTATTTTTTTATGATGAAAAATATATATATATAATTGTATGATGATTAATTTTATTTAAGGCATGCAATTACATATAATTGGTCTATGATAATATATGAGTTTATAGCCATTTTGTATGGAAATTTTAGAAAATTCCTACCTTTTATTCTCAAAATAACCGTGAGCCACATATATGTATATATATGTATGATTTATTTTGTAACATGCAATGATGTTTTATTACTCTAGAGTATGATTTATATACCATATGATTTAATTGGAAATTTTAGGAAAATCCTATCTATTCTTTTTCAAAAGAACCAAACATATATGTATTTATATGTGGATGTATAATTTTATTTAGAACATGCAAGTACATATTGTTGATTCAAGATAATAGATATATCCCTTGTAAATTATTGGGAATTTTTAGAAAATCTTATCTATTATTTTTAAGAAAAACCGAGAGCTTATATATATATAGGTTAATGTGTGATTTTTATTTAGTACATGCAATGCTAAATTATTAGCTTAGAATATGTTTTATGCATTCTATGTTGTTATTAGAAATTTTGAAAGTCAATTACCTATTTTATTCAAATAAACCGAGAGCTAAGCTCACTATGGTGATGAATAAATTTGTTTTGATAGTTGTTATGATGTAATGTTGCTACAATATAATTTATGAGCATGTAATGATTTTGGAAAATTTTATAAAATTGTTTGATGTATATGATGAAATAACCGAGAGCTATATACCATTTATATGGTATAACAATGTTATATCATGAATTATATGACATAAATATGTCATGGACTAATGTTTGGACTTGATATTAATTTATTGAAATTTTAGAAAATTGTTGGGCATTTGTTTCAAAAATGTCGAGACCTTATGGAATAAATAAGGTGATGAATTATTAAAGTTTGGTTGATATTATGACATATTAATGACCATAGTGTATAATAATACACTATATAAAATTAGAAAAATTTTGGATTTCAATTGGTAATTTTAATAATTACCGAGAATGGTTAAGAATTTTAAGGATTTTAAATCCTTTTTAATTAAGTTTATTAATAAATTATATGTCTAAATATTATTTTAGACATATTTGGAAATTTTTGAAATTATTTAAGTTAAAAACTTAAAATAGCCGTGAGCTATTTTTAAAATTTGAATAAGGATTTTAAATCCTTAAATTCATTATTTATAATGAATTATATGTTTAAAAATTATTTTTAAACATATTAAAACAGTTTATAAAAAGAAATCAATTAAAAATTGATTTTCGTAAGAATTTAATATTAAAGTATGACTTAGTAATTAAATTACTAAGAAAAGTCAAAATTGTTGACTTTTGAAATCAACGAACGAAATAACGTTCGATAAATACGCTAATACGCGTAAGACGCATCAATTACTAATGACATCACGTTGATATGAAAGGATTTCATATTTGAAGTCGTGAAATCGAAAAACGTGAGAAAACGTTGAACCATTTACCAAGAGGGGTAAATTGGTAATTTTCAACACATATCTCGTCTCTACCGAAGAACGAGAAATGTTAAGATGATACGCGTTTGAGAAACGAATTAAATTCATTAAAGAATTCAATTCATATCGATATGAAATATCGAATCTTATTATAGACTTTGTAAGTCTCGAATTACGTAAACGACGTACTAAAACATCCTTTTTATATAAAGGTGTGACGCCGACGCACCACCGGACGCCGACGAGTAAGCTAACGTTAAAGACGAACAATAATTTTCGGTGGGCTTTATTACTAAAATGTAACAACTTTGTCGCTTCTTTTCAACCGCCTTTGTTTACGATGCTTTTCAACTATTGATAAAATTGTTTAAATGATTACCTGCCAAAATGTTTACGTTTTGTGTATCGTATCCTATCCATGAATGATGTGATGTTGTTGGGTTATTCCCAACTTATGAATGAAAATCGATATCGGATCCTATGCCGGAAGGCTTATACATGGCTAGGATTAACGTGTACACTGATGGTGACTGTGTGCTGTAAGGACAATTCACGGCCGGTCACGGGGTCGTAGAGGGAGGCCTCCCTCACGACTTTCGACTATGATAAGATGATGGAATGATAATAAGGGATATGGATCATACACACCAAGAAAATGCTTGGCCAAGCAACTTTTATGAACTGAGGAAAATATTTTAGTAAGCACAAGACATTTTCAACTAAAACCCTTGTGTCTTACCATTATATTGGCAGTGTAATTCAAAGAAAATAAAATGTTTTCGGCATAAGTCCACTGGGTACAAATTTTTGTACTTAGCCCTGCATGTTTGTTTTTAAATGTGCAGGTTGAGCTCGGATGCTGATGATGGAGGAGTGTTGAGGAAGTCCATTGTCCTTGATGTTTGTTAGGAATTGTTAACCTTGAATACATATCGTCATATATGTATTCACACACTTTCCGCTGCAACTCTGAACTATTTTATTATTATGTCTGATGATAAGATAATGTGAACTATGAAGTCCTTCAGATCGTAATATCCTTTGGGATCTGTTGGCCTACACCTTTTGGTCCGAGATGTTAAAAATGTATGTTTGATTCTAAGTATTACATTCCTCATGTGATAAGCCTTGTTGTAATAGTCTTTGCATCCATAAATACTATTCCTAGTACTAGTCCGCTCACTCCGGGTTATCCTGAGTGTGGTCGTGCCTTGCCGCCCATCCGCGCTCACTCCCGGTAGCGTTGCCATTTTCACTCGTGCGTTTGGAGTGAGCGCCCGCTCACCATCCGCTCGCTCGCTCACCCAACCCTCAGCGCCCGCACGTCACGCCATCTTCGCGTGCCTCGCCAGCTCAACGCACGCGCTCATCCGGTGCTCAACTCCGAGCGCATGTTCACCCTCGCACGCACAATGCTCACCCGACGCTCGTCCGCTCCGCGCGCACGCTCGCTCATCCACAATCGGCGCTCACTCTCACTTATTATATATACATTTTAGGTCAGATTTGTGGGTTCATTCTGATTTTTCGAATTGAGAGACGCGGCCGCTGTTCTTGAAGATTTCTTCCGATTTTCCAGAGAGACAAATTAACAGTATTTGATTCTTGTTTTCTGCCTTTCAATTAATTCCTTGGATCATTTACGAGTTGTGTTGAGATTATTGTTAGTTTCAATTTCATTGTTGATTTTGGATATTTTATAATTGTGTTGAACGTCATTCGATCGAGTTTCGTACTATCCTATTGATTATGGTTGTTTGAATTACTCTTTTGACATTGGATTTTAATTACATGTTGAATCGTTATCCTATGAATTTTATTGCTTTATGTTGATGATCTAGTTTAGTTGTTCTTCGCTTAGGCTTCGCGTATTAGTGTTTATTTAGGTTCTCTACTAAGGATTGACAACCCCTAATTAGATTGCTTTCTTAAAATTTATATTTCATGTTAGCATTTCAATTCCTGTTTTCTTCAAAAACCCATGTTGGTATTATAGTGTTTATGATTTAATTGCTTTCTGTGTTTGACACGAATAACAACCCTGTTAAGTTTTCCTTGAGAGACGACTAGGGTTAACTTTCCCTACTATAACACCTCATTCGATTATGAGTCAATTAAGAGTACACTTTTAGTTGAAACAAGACACTCTCGATCAGAGCACTCAAAAACTTGAAAATTCGCTACAAGGCGAACTCATTCTTCTGCATCAGTTGGAATATCAACTCCATTGAAAGATGGAGGATTCTGACGCAAAAAGCTCTGCAATTCTACGATCTGTTTGAGGAGGAGAAGGTACAGGTGAATCTTGAGGAGAATTTGCACTTTCTTGTTCTTCCTCTTCAGGATATTCACAAAAGCTAGGAAAACTTTGCAAATTGAAGGCTTTCAGGCATATAGATGCTTTGGTATCTCGGGTAAAAACACATCCGGTACGGCTTCTCAAGCACGCTACCGCATCATAAGATATCTATAGGCACCACTAGTCTATATATACATATCTGTATAATATATACACATATATACATATATATATATATATGCATCCATACTATCTACAAACTACAAGCTTCCACTCTTGTTGCTACTAGCTTCACTTTGCCCACGAAAGGCTGTCATAGCTATCATCATCATCATTTCATTCTTCCATCTCTACTACTCCATTTTCACTGCCATCAACGACTTCATTGGAGTCTAGTATCTCTACATCTTTCTCAATCTCAGGAGATGGCGGATCAATAGCACGCTCGGGAAATGATTACAAGGGAACTGCTCCAGGATAAAGAATGTCAGGATCAGTCACAAAAGGCATTTGACTGATATCTAGGGGATGTAGCTGTGTTGTGCCAACAATTGGTAAAAACTCAGGTTCATACATGAAAGATCTTGAGCCACCTGAAGGTCTCGATAAACTAGCTTGAGTCTCTTCTGGGACCTCTAAAGACGAAGTCTCAGGAACATGAAAGAAATGAATAGACTTAATCGGTGTAGGGATCTCAGGAGATGCGAAAGACTGACCATACCAATCTAGGTCAAATAGGAAACATCTCAGTATCGAGATAAGAGTAATCAAACTGTGTAGGATCTACATCAGACTTGGGTATAGACAACTGAGTATTTGGTAAAGATGACTCTATCTCTAGAGTAGAGGTACTAACGTCATACTCAAGAATAGAAGAATCAACATCAATGGGTTCAAGATCCTCATCATCATCATCATTAAAAGGAAAATAAGGGATACCGAGCTGATGAACAACTGAGATAAAATCAGTAACAGGAGGAAATGAACCAGTAGGAAGACTCAAGTACACATAATACTGAGAACTGATGGTAGCTAGGAGTCTGGGAAGATTAGCTTGCTTAGAAGCTACAAAACCAGGCTCAATGTAATCAATGGCAACAGCAACAGCCCAATCTTGCCACTCCTTAGGCAATAAACAATTCAATCGGAGCATCCCATCTAGTCCCGATACGCCGTGCTCAGATGTATCTCTCTACAAGCGATGGAATTGAGCGAGAAATTTGCCCAAAGTAAGCTGCTCATCTGGCATAAACATATAGCGCTCTCTGATCCTTGCTGATGGTGACAAACGAACCGTATTTTTCCGAGCTGTTCGGACGGTCCTTACCATCTTAGATAAAAAGAATGCTCAAATACTTGCAAAAACATACTCATGTTGCTTTGCCGTCTCTTCACAGATCTCTTCTCAACCTCAATAAGCAATAACTCATATCAAGCATACATTCACATGTAGAAATTCTTTTAATATGGCATATACTCAACATCAACTCAATTCATTCAATAAAGCACATGCTTAATTATATGATAATCATAATCATAGGCTCTTACCTGGTGAGCTAGAGATGATGGAATCGAAAATGTTGAGATTCTCTTGAGAACAACTGACTCTATAACTCAGATTCTCAAAACAGAGTCAAACAACTGACTCCATAAATTCATATTCTCAAAATAGAGTCAAACAACTGACTCTATAAACTTAGATTCTCAAATCATAATCAATTCAAAAGAATTTACAGCTCAAGGTGCACAAGTCGCACAAGACTACAAGGATTTACAAGGATTCACGTGTTCGTAATTTAAAAGCGCTCGATACCATTCTCACACACCGACTACATAATCAAGTAATTAGTTAAGTAATTAGGCCATGACATGGGGTAAGAAATAACTTCTGACAATTTTGACCAATAATTCTTATTAACAACAATCTGTAACATCAACTTTCATCATGAAAGAATCAAATGTTTATAGTCAAAAGAGGTAGAATGAGGTCTGACAAAGGATGATTCTAGGTCCTCAAACCACAAAGAGTAATCGAACAAAGAAAGACAACGGCTGAGGATGAATAATCAAAATAAGATAATCAAGATCCAATACGACATTGATCTGATATCACAGGTTAGACTAATTTTACAATGAATGTAAAAACTCAAACATGCTTTCACCAAAATAAAATCTTTGGTTAGCTAGGGTCGAAAGCATGACATCAATAACTTCGAAGCATTTTATACAATATTGGATCCAACAAAACAATTCTGGACATTCAAAAGAAATCCTTGTTCATGCAATCATTTCTATAAATCCTTGTTCATAGAAGCAAGTCGGCATCATAATAGAAATGTCAAGATCCCAACAACGAAATGAAACTGTCATCAGGGCAAAGATCAAAACACAAACAAGCAAAGGCCAAAGTTCGGCAACAAGAAGTGTGCCTGAGAATCATGTATGATGACATAGGACTCTGGCCAAACAAAACATGACAACGACAAATTAACAACCTCATCATGAGACAAAACATCTAGAGAAGCTTCTCTGCACAATATTCGATTCCAGCATCCTCTCGAGCTCATCCTGCACATTTAGAAATATATGCAGGGCGTGAGTACAAGATGCACTTAGTGAGTATATGCCGAAAACATTTGAAACATTGCTCATAGAGCTATAAGATTGACTTGCCATAACATTTGCAACACATGTGAGTTTTAGTTAAATAGCACATGCATGCTTCCTCGAAATAAACTTACTTGCTTTCATGCTCATATATTCAAGATGCAACATTAAACATGCGCTCGCAAACATTATCACATTCATTAACCATATCTACGACTCTTGTGTTGAGAAGTAGGCCTCTTTCTCAAACACCGTGATCGGCCATTTAACGCACGATCACTCTGTACACAAACCACTCATCGGCAGCTCTTCCAAAGATAGGGCCGATATCGCCCATCTCTCGTAGATAGGCAACATGCATCATGCATCATGCTCAAAATCTTGGCAAGTCACTCAACTTTTCATAAAATTGCATATCATATCATTTTGTATGCAAAAGCATATCATTTCAAATTTTTAGAAAGGATTTTACCCACCTGGCAACAATCACTTTCAGATGGACCAGTGCGTTCTCGTCCTTCACTTCCTTCTTCGTGAACTTGGCCCTTCATCAACATACAAGTAGCATATAAGCATACCAGAACCAAACAAGAAGATAAACTCTTTATCTTATCTAAGTCGTCAACACGACTATAACTTCTTGATGTTCAAGACTCTATGGTCTATGAACACTTGGGTCATTGCATCCTCTAACATCTAAACATATAACAAGACTTAACTAAGCCTCATATGGCTAAACAAGCATAGAGGACTCAACAATAACTTAAGCCATCTAATCTTAATCAAAAACCAACAACTCTTTACAAACATAGCTTATGACAAACGTGAAAAATCACGTGAGACGTCATCTAACATAAACGAACCTCTATACATGCTCAACTATCATCAAAGATCATCAATCAATCATCAAAATCCAAAGATCAAAGCTTTAGCATTGAAAACCCAATTTGACGTCAAACTAAAATTTTTCATCTTTAAAATAAGTTGGCCGAAAAATCCGAATAAATCATTTTAAGCTCTATTCATATCATAGAATCCAAATATGAAGTCAAAATGATCAAATAAAATAAAAATCCAACCTTATGTGAGACATAGGGTTCGACCATTTGGGGGTTTTTGCATAGGTTCGATTTCAATCGTTTTTCTTGCTCAAAACATGTTTATATCTACCCAACAACACATATATGAAGGCATATCAAGCATATCAACAACATAAGTTCAAGATCTAGGCCTTCATATTTTCAAAAATTTCAAGAATTCCAAGGAATGAACTCATGCTCGAAAATTCAACATTAAACAACTCATAGGCGATAGATCTAACAAAATATCAAGAGATAATGGAACAAAACATGCTACTTCAAACAAAATCAAGAGGTGCAAAAATTTGGAGCTTCAAAAGTTCATGATTTTCGAATTTTGAAACCATAAATATGTTCTAGAGGTGAAGATTTACCTTTATCCGAAGACGGATCATGAATTCAACGGTTAGATCTTCCTAGAAATGAGCTTGAATGATTTGAAATTGGAGGTGTGTGTAAGTGTGTGTATTTCAAAGTTTTGAGAAAAGAATGAAAATGGTGAAATGGGGTGCTTTGGAAGCTTAAGTACACACACACATATATATATATATATATATATATATATATATATATATATATGTATATATCATTTCTAACTATTTAACTCTTCCGAGAGAAGCTATCGATTTTCTAGAAATTTCCTAGCTTACTTCATAAGCTTATTCCTAGCTTATATCATAGGCTTACTCTAGCTTATCTCATAAGCTTTGATTACAATTTGGGCTTATTACTACATATTGATGCTAGGCCCAATTTATTAGGGACGTTATGTCCTCATTCGAATATATATATAATGTATCCTCTGAAATTAATAAATCAAAATATAGAAATTGCTAGAAAGTTGAAATTTTCATAAATCTCTCTTTCTAAAATAAACATCATATTTTGACTATAAAAGTATTTTTGGTTTCAAAAATCATTTTGAGCAATTTGCTCTTGATCCGGGTTTATTCAGCAAACAAATATATCAAAAGGGCAAAGACTCTGAAATTCTATGACTCTTGGATCAAGACTTCTATGAACACATATCTTATCATATCAAGACTCTTGAAATCTAGATCTTCTCATGCTAATAAAGACTTAAGAATCTTATCTCATATTTTATCTCGAATCTATCTCATATTCTATCTGCTCGACTCAAAGCTTAACATAAAAGCTTTTAACTCAAACAACTCTTTCTTAAGGATGCAATGCCCTTCTCATAAGCTCTTAATCAGGAGCTAATCTGTGCTACAGGAAATGCGGGGTATTACACTGTGAGATCACCCAACGCTCTATTCTTAGCCAGTCTTTGGATCCTATTTAGATTGATGTGACCTAGTCTAAGATACCAGAGAAATGTGGTGTCATCTTGCGAAAAAACATTGTCTTCTTAAGGTTTGAAGAAGATGCAACATAATTAAAGGTATTATGTTTGGCAGAAATAGTATAACGCGAATTATATAAAGTGCCACCACAGATAACTTCGTCATTTCTTATGATAGAAACACCACTATAAAAAACAACTGAATATCCATGAATAAATAGTTTCGAAACTGAAATATGGTTTCGCCAAAACTTCGGCACATATAAAACGTCTTTTAATATTAAAACTATCCTATCAAAACATTAAGTAACATCTCCGACTGCAACGGCCTCGACTTTCGCCGCGTTGCCCATGGAGATCGTTATCTCGCCATCATGTAGCTCGCTTGTCCGCAGGAACCCCTGCAAGGTGTAACAAACATGATCAGTCGCACCCATATCTACTACCCATGAATGAATAGAACAAGTCGCTAAACATGTTTCCGTTACTAAAGAAAATGGCGTACCTTGAGCTAGGGGTGTCAACGGGCGGATTTTACCCGGACGTAACCAAGAATTAGTATCGTTACGGTTCGAACCGACCCAAGAATACTAAACCTGCATCGGATCCGAATCGGGTATTACCCATTTCTAACCGGTTACCCATTGGGCCTTGTTCTGGATTACCTCCAAATTCCAATTACCCAAATCCTTACTCATTCTCGTCAGAAAACAAATAAAAAGTTTACCCCTAAATCCCCAATTCTTCTCTCAAACCTCCACTTTCTTCCTCACAAATCCATCGACCACGTCGCCTCCGGCGGCTCGTCGTTCGTCGTCGCCCTCCTCAAGTGTTCATCGTTCATCGTGTTGTGTTCAAGTATGGTAAATGTGTACGCATAGCGCAAAACTTTTGGATTGCAATAGTTGCAGGTGAAATTTCGAAATCTCATTTCGAATACATTTGTTGGGTTTAATGTTTAAGCAACTGAATCATTTTATTGCTATATAGTGGGAACTTTAATGCAAACCTTTTTCACAATGACTTTTCCTTTACAGCTGGTTTTTTTATTTATATCATGTATGAATATATTATCCATAATATTTATTAATCTATCCGATTGGAAACATTGCCATTTCCTGAGCGGTATCGATGCTCGTAAAATCCTTTCAAATTATTAAGACAAAAAAAACGAGAAGTCCCGCAGAGAGTAAACAAGATATCTTGAAAATAAGATAACAGGGGATTCTTTAAGGTAATAATATTTTCATTAAGTTAGTTAATTAGGTGCTCATTATTTACAGGGACCAAATTAGAGTTTATTTTTATAAACTATGTTTTAAAATAGGATCGTTTAATAATTTGTATGTGTGTAACATCATTCAAATCCACTTCTAAATTTTGTATGTGTGTAACAGGTTCAAATTTGATGTTGTATGATATACGACAAGATTATTTATACTATTCTAATTAATATTTCATAATTAAACTCAAATGTAAAATGCTCTTACAGAAAAAGTGGATATGTAATGCTCAAATTAAAAATTTTGTTAAAAAAAAAAAAAAACTGACCGGATCGGACCGGAACCGGACAAACGGGTCGGTCTTGACCGGTCCGGGTCCAAGCGGTTTTGGAACCGGAATCGAACTAGAACCGTTGTTTTAAAATTTAATGGGTTTTGAACGGTTCCGGATCGGTCCGGGTAAAGACCGCCCATTGACATCCCTATCTTGAGCCTTGAGTTTGGGGAATTTAGCCTTCCAATGCCCACTCTCACTGCACTTGAAACATTTGCCCTTCTCCTTTGGCTTTTTCAAACCGCTGGTAGAGCCATTTGTATTAGTCCCACTCTTTTCTTTAGCCCTAGCATCTCTTGAATTCCACTTTCCCTTTTCATCTTTCGATAAAGCAATGGTTTTATTTTAGGTGCGTACTAAAGACTGTGCACCTTTGCCCATTTTGCGTTCTTCCGTTACTAGATCCTCTTGCAATGAATCTAGAGTATAACTCTTATCATAAAGGACTACTCCATAACGAAAGTTATTAAAAGATTTGGGCAAAGTGTTGAGGATCATATCGATTCTGACTACGTCATCAATATATCTTCCAACCAATTCGAGCTCTCCAAAGAGATTGATCATTTGCTCTACATGGTCATGTACTGAATCGCTTTCCTTCATTGAACTTGACATTATTGATTTTGTCAAATTATGACAAGGGATTATGTCTGACTCCTCATACGATTTCATGATATTTAGCCATATAGTGGCTGCATCTTCTATCTCTTGATGCAGGAGTTACAGGGACTCACACATGATGACCAAAAGAAGGCCCTTTGCCATTCTATTTGATTTGTCCCATTTCTCGTGCTCCTTGCGCTCCACATCAGTAGATAAATCGTCTAGAGGTTTGGGACGAGGTGTAGTGAGTACAAATAAATTTTCTTCAACAATAAGAACAATCTCAATGTTTTGTTTGCACTCGATAAAATTTGGACCGGATAGAGGATTTTGTGCGAGCATATTGATAATCGGTGTAAGAGACATATCTGAAAAGTAATGTAAACACATAAGCATATGATCGCACATAATTCGTAACAATAATATTGTAACCTTTTGATAAAACAATATTAATTGAAACCTCCAATCGCCTAAGGAATTCCACATGCAAGCCACGCGTGTGGGCGTTTACATGAACCCTCGACCGGACTAAAATATACCTTTTAGTCGCTTAATTTCAATCCATGTCAACTTATCCTTATGACAAATGAAATTAAAGATTGGACCTTACTAGACCACATCACTATCACAAGAAGGCACTTCGCGGAAAGTAGTACTTGAGGTGATGTCTAAGCAATGACCACAATTTTAAAAGCAGAAAATGATTTCTTAGAATTGGCATACTCACTAGGACCATACCGCTTCAAGTCCAAATTCTTTTATCTTCTCATTTCAAATCTATCTTTAGAGAACTTATGAAAATCGCATATGCAAGCCACACGTGTGGACGTTTAAACATGAAACTCCCACTTCTCAATAGATTAAAATGTTTTATTTAGAAATCTCATCTAACAAACTTATGACAAACAGTGCAAGCAAGCCACGCGTGTGGACGTGTACTCACAATGCATATCACTTTGTTTAGAGATCAAAAAAGTGGAGGTCTTGACATTTTAATTTTAAAAATTAATATGTCGGGTTTCTTGCTTAGTCTTTTATTTCAAAAGGTTTGTACATGCAGATCACGTAATCCTAGCATGCTTTTCTATAGAACTTAATATGTAAAACATGCTCGTAGAATTCTAAAATATGCTTTGAAAACGCGATAAACCTAGCATGCTTACTATGCGCATCCAATCACGAAAACATATAATATGTTTATCTACGTAATTAAACATACATAGCATGCTTCTGCATAATTTAAACATCCACGACATGCTTTGAATGATAAAAATAAAATAAATCGTTCATCGCGCCCACTGTGGATCCTCAGATTTCGCCTAATTTATTACATAAATTTGCAAAGCATGATCTTCAAAATCTCAGCAACGGCCTCGTGTGCACGGTCACGGACCAGATTTGTCAAAAGCGGATTTGGGCAAAAATAGAAACGGGCGGATCATTGGATCGGGCCAATCGGTCAAAATTCGGTCCGGGCAAAATTGGTCGAGGCGCAAGCGGTCCGGTTCGGCACAAGATGAGCTGGGCGCGCAGGCACACCCGTCATGCGCCTAGCATACCCCGCCGCCCTATCTGCCGCGTCTTCCTCATCGAGCGCCGTCCCTACCAAGACCTGCCGCCCGCGAGAACTGCCGAGAAGTTTCCGCCCAGGGCGCCGAGCACTATCGGAGGCTACCGAGAAGTCCGTGCGCGACTCGCACATTAGGCCTACCCGCGTGCTTCGCGCGTCGGGCACCCACGTGCTGATGTCGTGTGCTATCGGTCGATGCCGCCGAGGGCGCCCGGGCGCCGCCGAGCGAGAATCACGTGCACACTAGCGAGGGCTACCGAGCACGACCCGATGAGAGATGCTATCGAGCCGTCTGCGCGCAGATGCCGGCAAGTGCTGAGAAAACCTGCGTGCGACTTGCGCGCACTATCGCGGGCACGCGTGATGCTACCGAGGGCGCCTGCGCGCGCGCACCTCGCGCGCTGCCTAGTGTTCCCGTCGAGGCGTGTCCGGAAGGCCGCCGAGGGGCCGCCGCCGCACGACCCACCGAGGCATGCCGAGACCCGCCGCCGTATACTTTCAATTGCCGCCGAGGCTTCCGCACGAAATCACGGGCCCCGCCGCCCGATGCCGCCGCCGCCGCTAAAGACTTGTCGCGCGCATGCCGAGTACGCCGAGCGCTCAAGAACAAGCTTAGCACCGAGGCGTGCCGGGCGTCCGTGGCGAAATCGCGCACCCGTTTGATATCGCCATGGCGCCTTCGCCTTCGAGCCGTGCCGCCGTGGAATGCAGAATGAACTTGGGCACAATGTTGATACGCCGCCTCGCCCACCTTGTGTCGCCGAGAAACGCGCGGAAAGAAATGTCCGGCATGCTAGATTTGGGGCTTGGATTAATCGTTCAAGCGATTAGGATTAGGTGAACTTAAACCCACTAGAATGTGTCTACAATTAGCCGATAGGTCCGTGAGATACCCTAAGGGTATTGTCGAGGATGTATTAGTTAAGATGGGCGGGTTGATTGTTCCGTCGATTTTGTCGTGTTGATATGGGGATGTTGGTGAAGACGGGTAGAACACTCACTTTTGTTGGAGGCCATTCATGGCCACAACCAACACGCTTATTGCTGCTCATGTGCAAGAGATGCCTAGTGTTCATTCTCGATTGTTTGGACGGTCGGGCGTGTCGGCCCTGTTTCATTTTATATAAAAAAAAACTATGAAAAGAAGTAGAAAATGAGGAGAATGAAAGCTCTAAAGATCTTGTTAAGATTGTTGAAATTGGAGGATGGGATTATGTCCTCTTTCTCGTAATTTGGGAAACCACGTAGAGACTGAGTTCATCGAGAGTGCTGCTTGCCAGTCCTGAGCAGATTACCTTTTTATTTATTGGAAGTCAATTGTCGCTCGATTTATTTCGATTATCTTGAATTCAGAACACCAGTGTGGGGGAAATGCAATAAGGCTTGATTGATTAGAATAAGGGTTGTTGTATGAGTTATCTTTCAACCTTATTAGTATAGACTTTGCCCACTATTTTTGCCGTTGGTTTGATTAAGATTTATCGATTCCGATTAACTTCGTCGTCTCGATGCGTTTGTAGGAAACGGCAGAAAATAGGATAAATTGATCTGCCAAGGATCAGATATAATTGGGCATGCGAGACGCCGGACCTGCCACCTCCAAGGCCACCCGTCGAGGCTTCACTCCCGCAAAATCATGGGCCCCGCCGCCCAACTCCCGCAGCGCTAGCGAAGCTACCATTCCGCAGCCGCTTCTCTCAAGGCGCTTTTCACCAATCACTCACTTGTCGTTCATTTTGAAATAAGGCCATAAATGAGGCAAAGAGTTTTCGCCAGACTTGTCGCGCGTGCGTGCTCGGTAAACATAATGTATACGCTTTCAGCTTAACAGCGAGGCGTCCGGGATTAATAGTCGTCTCGTCGACAACCCCGGCAGTTAGTTCACTGCGCGATTCCCGCAAAAACTTTGGTATGCCCGAGAGACGACTCGCATGAAGTCAATCAAAGTATACTTTCGCCGTGCCGCCCGCCCGAGTACGCCGAAAGGCATCATGTCGTGAAGAAAGCGCCGCGTATGGTCTTGGCGTCGTGCTGAAACGCTCGTCCGGATGTCCGGCGTGCTCCGTCGTTCGTTCTTCGTGCTTTTCGCCGTTTTCTTTTACGGATAAGATTTACAAGAAAATCTAATCTAACCACGGATTTTCTCCTGGTCAAAAACAAAATCCGACAAAAAAATAAAACGAGGCACGATGAACGACAGATCCACAATTAATTAATTGCGCACGTTATAATCAAACGTGAATTAATCCAACATAGCCAAGATTCTGATCCTAGGCTCGGATACCAAATCGTAGGGAAATCTGATTTTAACCATCTCCCAAGGATCTATCTTGGATGTTTAATTGACCATACATTGATTATATACATAGCATGCACCTATATAATTAATTGCAACACGTTGGTGTTTTCTCGTGTTTACCTGCGAATTTTGCGAGGCAAGGATAGGATCAAGACTCGTGCTTTGATTTCTTGACTGTGTCCCGATTGCCTAAACTCCAATGCCGAGTGAGGACAATCTATGGAGAGTGCTATAGAAATTCGCCTTCTTCCTCTTCTCAAAGTTTTCGAAAACCCTAGCTTGAAGAAGTATGATTTTCGAAAATTTCACTATTGAAATTAGGGTTTGATTTTCTCTCACCTTATATTTGTAATGCAACCCTAAATCATATCAAGATAGAATTTCTGCATATCTAATAAATATAATAATATCACTTAAGATAGAGAGGATCAAGACAGAGTCCCAGAGGGACTCTAAATGAATGGGGATGAAATTTCTTTAAGCAACAGGCCTGGATGGGCCAGCCCAGGGATCAAATGCAAGGAATAAAGATGGGCCTCAAATAAATTAATTATCTTATGTTCAGCCCAGAACATAAATTAATTCATAAACATTTATTCATGCCACTAGAGAATAAATGCTGACTTACCCCTTTATTTTCGAAGTTGAGTCGGGCTTGCACTTATACTTCAAGAATCCCCGTATTTAATATATCGTACGTCCATTAATTATTTACATCGTTCTGATTGCTTAAAATAATTAATATCTTTAATTCCTTAAGTAGTACCACTCAACCTTATTATTGTACTTGAGATAACTCAACCCAGTGGTTTAGTATAATAAACCTTTTGAGCTCCTTAAGGGGCGCCATCATCCTAAACGGATACGGTGACTCGACACGGGTAACTAGCATGACATACAAGATCGCCACCACCCAAGATCAGAGAATCTTGGGTTATCTCATGTAACCTCACCCATAATAAGTCAAAGTGATGGTCGCGAACTCATACTCACCTAATACCTTGTCGAGATTTAGATCAACGAAAGTCACCGAGATCTAGGTTCTTCATGACGGTCGATAGAAGAACTCATCTCACTTGTGATCCATCAATACGTCGAGACGTACCAAAGATAGACAAGCAACTAAGTCAAGTTACTTCTTATCTATACAAGACCTATACCGACAACTCTCCTCAAGTTGTCTCAGCTGTGATTCTTTTTATATCTCATTAAGCATGACCAATCATACAGACTTTGTGATCTACAACCCACTATATGATCTAACTTATATATGAGATAAAATGACATACATATGAAATCAAGTAAACAATTCAGATAGGATATTGTAATAGTGGTAAGAGGAAACATTGTATACAAGCTCAACCAAAACTACTTCCAGTATACAAATCCAATAACAAGTACGGCCAGTCTATATTTTGGCTACCACACATCGAGCTCACCAGTTTAAGCAGCTTTAGGCCACCGGAGTCCAATTGGAACATGAGCTCATGTTTTCACAATGCATGGGTTCAGAGCTTAAATGCGCAAGGTGAGATAGAGGAAGAGCAGCAAGAAGAAGCAGCCGAGCAAGAGGACGCACCCGAGACAGGCGGCACATTGCATCCACAACCCGTTGAAGGCGATCCCGTGATGTATGAGCGCTTGGATCGCATAGATGGTCGACATGACCACATCGACGTGCTCCTGACATCCATATTGGCCCAACAGCAGGCCCAGTTCGAACAACAACAAGCCCTCTTTGCCCAACACCAGGCGCATCAATAACACCAAAGAAAAATGATGGAGATGATACAGCGATGGGATCAATGGCGAGGATTCTATCCGCTGCCGGATTAGCACGACATACGAGGTAAGGTCTCTCTCCCAACTACTCTTTTCTACAAACCTGATTGCCTCCATTTCACACCTGTCCACAATAAGTTTGGGGGGAGTGGACGAGTTTGGTTGGTTGAGAGTCATGTTTATGTTTGTATTTTATGTTGTAAAGTTGTTATGCTTTGGGGCTTTTGTCGTGATTTTGTTTTCATTTTTTGTGTCTGTCGATCAATGAGTTAAGTGAAATGTGTTAATCCATGTGGCCAATGATGATAGAAATTTTCTGAAAAATTTGTTGATAGTGCACATGATATGTTAGAATATGACTCATGAATGACTTGAGATTGCTTAGCTTGTTGTTTTTCACCATTTGCTAAAACCGTGAAACTTGAGCTTCATTGTATAAACATCTTGATACAGTTTCTTTTAATTGTGTGATATCGTGCATGTAATCATCTTCTAGAACTTACCGTATGTTCTGTGTTAAGGCTACAATATGTGTTTCGAATATGGAAAGGATAAAATGCCATCTTTGTTAATCACATATTTACCCATACACTAACCCAATCATATATACTGTTTATCGTCTTCTTTGAGCTTCTATTAGACTTGATCTTTCTGTTAACCGGATGATAGAAGGTGAGGATGGATATGGGAATTGTTTAGTATGATTTTGTGGTTATTTTTCATATATTTATGCATGTCGTTTCCCATGGTTTGCCCTATTTATGTCGTTGTTTTGATTATTATTTATCGATTCAGATTTATTTGGTTTGTTTCGATGTTTTGTAGAAAAATAACATTAACTAGGATGAAATGGAGCTTCCTATATCTATTCTATATTGAATAGATTCTCGATAGGAGTCCATAGGTGCAAACAGATCGTAATTCGAAGTTCGGACGAGAGAGAACGGAGCGAAACCGCAAGTCACAAGACGCGAGATCAAGGCTGAAGCGTCGGCTGCTTCGCCCCCTAGCGCCCTCATGCACTAGCGCATGTTCGCACCCTTCAGCCCTCCAGCATGCATTGGACCTCCACCCGGCTCTCTCCCCAGCGCCCACTCTGCTCCCAGCGCGCGTTCTTCCATCCAGCACCCTCTCCCGTATTTTTCGCTCGCGTTCACCTCGCCTCCAGAGCTCTTCGTCTGCGTCTCGCCCCCAGCGTCCTCCTCACGTACTCTCATCCGGCATTGGCCTCTCCAGCGCCCACACCACACGGCGTTGCCCCCAGCGGAAGCAGGTGGCCTTGCCTCTCCCCCCCCCAATGCGCGGAAGGCTTGCACATCCGTCCGGTGCTGCATGGACCCCAGCGCCACGCGACGACCGCAGCTCCCATTTACGATTCCCAGCGAGCGTTCAGCCGACGCATCAAGCATGTTGCGTCCGGTGTTTCACCCATCAGTCCGACGCTGGGTTACCATCTTGACCCGTGCATCCAGTGCTTCGTCCGTATCCGGTGCTGGGGTGCTCTCACTGTTCATTCCACGGAGCGCTCGCGTCCGGCGCCTCGCTCCGTCTGGCACTGCGATGCTCGCTCTGACAATTCCAGAGTGCCCGTGTCCGGCGCTTCGCCCCGTCCGGCGCTGGGCGTCTTCGTGGGCTTTTTCAGGGTTACATAAATTTGAAATTAGCCGTTTTTCGGGAGGCTCATTCCAATCACACAATTCTCAGACGCGATTCTTTTCCATTTTCTTTTCCTTTTCCTTTCCATTTAATTCTTGCATTTTGGATTAACAATTGGATTGTGCGATTCCGGATATTTGGAAGACGAATTTGTCTATGAATGGTTTGTAAGTTTTTCTCGTTTTCATTATGTCTATGTAATTGGGATTGGAATAATTTCTATCATGAGATAAATTATCGATTTATTGGGAAATAAATGTAGGATTGTTCTTGTCTTGAATCGTGATTATTGTGTTGATGATTTACGATTTCCTCATCCATATAAATTGTTTATTTCATGACCTTCATACATGGTTTTCGAAAGAATAGTGTAAGTTGATTTTGTGCTTATGTTTGATTATGAAGATATGCGAGAGCATATTTATATTAAATTTAAGTGTGACAACGAACTTGATCGAGAGATTGATTTGTTGTTGAATAATTAATATATGTGGGTAGGGTTTTTGCTATCGTGTGCTTTGTAGTAAAATATCCTTCGTAGTTGATGGTGGGTTGATTGAGAGATCCCCTGTCATTAAGTTCGAGTCCAATGTTGACGTAATCAAGAGATTAGTTAGTGTTGACCGTTTGGTGAGAGGTGTGGGTGTTTTATGCATTGTGTACCGGTCTTTGATTCATTAATAGCGAAGATAGATTTGAACCCTAGAACACCGTCTCTAATTCCGTGTCTCTGCCAATTCCTCTTGTTGTCCAAGTGCATCCCGTTTTACCTGCTTTATTTTATTTCTGCTTCCGTCCGTTCCGTGACAGATCCTTTATTTTAGGACGTTAATATTTCTTTTCTGTTTCTGTGTGCGATATTAAACTATAGCCATGTTAAGCCTTCCTCGAGAGATTCGACTTGGGTCAACCTTACCGCTCTATAAGGACCTCGTACTATTGCGAGCGACTGAAAAGAACAATTTGGTCGGAACAAATTTTGGCGCCGTTGCTTGGGAAGGCTTTAGGCTTTTGGTTTTGTGTCGTTTTGTTTTCCATGTTTCATTTTATTTTTCTGTTTCTTCCCCCGTGCTTCTTCTTTTTATTTCTTTCTTTTTCTTTTTCTTTTGTTACTATTTTCTCCAACAGGTGTGTGTGATCTTGTTTTTGTAGTTGGTGTCTGTTAATGCAGGGTTACCGGCGACACGAATATGGTCAGATAGGCCTGGAGGAGGAAATCTCGTCGTATTGGACAAATTCTTCTTACGAAGAAGGAGCTCAATTCGACTATTTTGAGGGATACCCGTCAAGCTGTGAGGATCAAGCCTATGATCCCTACTGGAGGCATCCTCAGAGTTCTTCATATAGTCAGGACCTCTTCTTCCAACAACACCCGGTGAAGCCGACATTGGAGGATTCATTGCAGGCATTCATTCAGGCGAGCCAGCCGGTGAAGCCGACATTGGAGGAGTCATTGCAGGCTTTCATTCAGGTGAGTCAGCCGATGAAGTAGCCGGTGAAGCCAACATTAGAGGATTCATTGTAGGCATTCATTCAGACGAGTCAGCCGATGAAGCCGACATTGGAGGAGTCATTGCAGGCTTTCATTCAGGCAAGTCAGCCGGTGAAGCCGACATTGGAAGACACACTGATGTCTTTCATACAGATGAGTCAACAAAGGTTTAAAATTTTGGAAGTATCTATCGAACGTGTAATGATCCAAATCAGTCAGTTAGCCAGGACAGTGGAAGAATTGGTTCACAACCAAAGTGTGGAGGAGATGCCTAGTCAACTGCAGCAGACTTCTTCTTTCATATTCTTTGAAGAAGATGAAGTCGAGGGAATAATCAGTGAAGATGAAATTAAAGAGTCAAGGTTTCATCAAGCCGAGACTAAATATGAACAACCTGATATCTTCCCAAACCTGTTGAAGGATGAGGAGAGGACAAACGTTGAGGTAGCATCTATAATTTTTCAACATCCTAATTCTCCAAAGTATTGTGGTTTTGGAGTTGAAGCTATCTATTTCGTTATTGATGGCTGACAGGTCTGTTTCTTACCCTAAGGGAGTTGTTGAAGATGTTCTGGTAAGAATTCAAGATTTTGTTTTTCCTGCTGATTTTGTAATTTTGGATATGCCTGAAGATAAAAATCAGCCATTAATCGTGGTCGACCTTTTCTAGCTACTGGTCGAGCTTTAATTGATGTGCAGGATGGTGATCGGACTTTTATATTGAACAAGGAGGAGCTAAAAATTTCGATTTATGATGCCATCAAGAGACATGATAGCTCAGATTCCGAGGATTGTTGCTCAATCACCACTTTCGCACCTTTTCAGCCAGTCAAAGATGATAAGCTAGAGCATTGCATCAGAAATTTTGTTTTCTCTTATAATGATTTAGATGAAGCTTGTGATGAAATTTTAGAATATTTATCTATGCTTGATACCACTCCCGTGTCTAAACAGGTCTCGTACTTGGATATTCATCGATCAGTTGATGGGGGGGTGCATAGAGAAAAGTTCATCAACAGAGAAGAAATCAGCAGTCGAAACCACAGACACACCCAAACTCGAATTAAAACCACTGCCGGATCATCTCAGATATTCATTTTTGGGAGATAATGATACTTACCCTGTTATTGTTTCTGCTTTGCTTAATCCTACAGAATTGGAGAAACTTCTGCGAGTGTTGAGAAGATACAAGGAAGCTATAGGGTGGACCATCGCGGATATCAAGGGAATTAGCCTATCTCTCTGCATGCACCGAATCTTGTTGCAATCCGAGAACAGACCAAAGGTGCAACCTCAGCGTAGATTGAACCCATCTATGCAAGAAGTGGTAAGAAAAGAGGTTTTGAAATTTCTAGACACTGGAATGATATATGCCATATCCGACAGTGAGTGGGTAAGTCCCACACAAGTGGTGTCAAAGAAAGGAGAAATGACAGTGATAAAGGATGAGAATAATGAGCTGATAGCAACACGATTTGTCACTGGATGGAGGGTGTGCATCGATTACCGAGCATTAAATGCAGCCACACGTAAGGATCACTTCCCTTTACCATTTATTGATCAAATGTTAGATAGGTTAGCAGGTCATGGGTTTTATTGCTTCCTGGATGGATATTCGGGATATAATCAAATCCCCATCGCTCCGGAAGATCAGCATAAGACAGCATTCACATCCCCCTACGGTGTCTTCGCTTCGCATTTGATGCCATTTGATCGCGTGCAATGCACCTGCTACGTTTCAACGATGCATGATGGCAATTTTTCATGGATTAATAGAAAATATCATGGAGGTATTTATGGATGATTTTTCTGTATTTGGATCCTCTTTTGATGATTGCCTTGATAATCTTAGCCAGGTGTTGCAACGATGCGAGGATACATGCCTTGTGTTAAATTGGGAGAAATGCCATTTTATGGTAAAGGAAGGTATTGTGTTAGGACATAGAGTCTCAGCAGAGGGCTTGGAAGTTGATAGAGCCAAGGTGGTGGCCATTGAAAAATTACCTCCACCAACGAATGTGAAGTCAGTCCGAAGTTTTCTAGGAAATGCTGGATTCTACCGTCGCTTCATTCAGAATTTCTCCAAGATCACGAAACCTTTGTGTGGACTGTTAGAAAAAGATGCTAAATTTATTTTCACCAAAGAATGTTTAGAAGCTTTTGAGATTTTAAAAACTGCTCTAACTACTACACCTGTTCTTATTTCCCCAGATTGGAGTGTACCCTTCGAGTTGATGTGTGATGCCAGTGATTGGGCAATTGGAGCTGTTTTGGGCCAAAAGAGAGATAAAATTTTCAAAGTCATATACTACGCCAACAAGACATTGGACTCCACCCAGATGAACTATACCATAACTGAGAAAGAGTTATTGGCGGTAGTATATGCTTTTGATAAATTTCGTCCATATTTAGTGGGTTCCCACACCATTGTGCACACTAACCATGCAGCTATACGATTCCTCTTCAACAAGAAGGATTCGAAGTCACGTCTAGTCCGTTGGATTTTACTGTTGCAGGAGTTCGATATGGAGATCCGGGATAGGAAGGGATGCGAGAATGTAGTAGCTGATCACTTATCTCGATTAGAGAAACCGATGGAAGGCGATCATCCACATGTGCATATCAAGGAGCATTTTCTAGATGAGCAGGTGTTCGTACTTATTGATCATACGCCATGGTATGCCGATTTTGTGAATTATTTGGTGATCAGGCATGTCCCGGAAGCTTTATCATACCACCAAAGAAGAAGTTTGTACATGATGCCAAATTCTACTATTGGGAAGATCCACATCTTTACAGACGGTGCGCAGATGGCTTTATCCGAACTTGTGTTCATCAATCCCAATGGAATAGGATCATAGCCGAGTGCCACAGTGCTCCCACAGGAGGCCACTTTGGAGCTAATAGAACAGCCATGAAGATCAACCAGAGTGGATTTTACTGGCCATCTATCTACAAGGATTGTCACTCCTTTATCAAAGAATGTGATAGATGCCAAAGGATGGGTAATATATCAAAAAGGGATGAGATGCCACAAAACATCATGGTTGAAGTTGAATTGTTTGATGTTTGGGGTATTGATTTCATGGGGCCTTTCCCAAATTCTTGTGGTTTTTCTTACATTTTGCTTGCAGTGGAATATGTATCTAGGTGGGTGGAAGCTGTGCCTACAACCACCAATGATTCTAAAGTGGTGATTAAGTTCTTGCATAAGAATATTATGTCTCGGTATGGAACTCCGAGAGCTTTGCTCAGTGATGGGGGGAGTCACTTCAATAATAGGTGGTTGTCAGCATTGCTAGCCAAATACGGAGTTAAGCATAAGATCACGACACCATACCACCCACAAGCTAATGGTCAAACAGAGTTGGCAAATCGAGAAATCTAGCAGATTCTAGAAAAATCCATTGTCAACAAGAAGGATTGGGCGAAACATTTAGATGATGCACTGTGGGCTTATAGGACGGCATACAAAACACCCTTTGGTATGTCCCTTTACCAACTTATGTTTGGAAAATCGTGTCATTTACTAGTGGAGGTCGAACACAAGGCCTATTGGGCTACACGGAGGTAAACCAAGATTTCTTAGCCGCTGGACATACCCGAATAGAAGGATTACCAGAGTTAGATGAGTGGAGAAATCAAGCATTTGAGAACTCCAGAATCTACAAAGAGAGGGCCAAGACATTTCACGACTTGAGCATCAAGAAGAAAGACTTTGCTCCTGGGGATGAGGTACTTGTTTACAATTCTCTTATTGTCTCTTTCCAGGAAAACTACAGTCAAAATGGTCGGGGCCGTACACTGTTGAAAAGAGCAATCATAATGGTACATTTGAGCTTTTCAAATCGGATGGGAATATGTTACAGTCAATGGGCATCGTTTGAAATATTATTTTAGACCTCATGGGAAAGAAGTGAGAGAACTTACGTTCTTTGAAGATCCCCAATGATTGAGGTAATAGTCTAGCTAAAGACGTTAAATTAAGAACTGGTTGGGAGGTAACACAATTGTTTTTTTTATTTTTGTCTTGTTTTGTTCTGTTTTTGTTTCTGTTGGTTTTGTTATGTTTTTATCTGTTTTTGAGTAGCTTGATTTTAAGTTTGGAGGACATTGGAGTGGAGTTGAATAAATTTTTCGAAGAAAACTCATTCACGCCTCGCGAGACGTCAAAAGAGCCCATGTCGCGAGCCCAGCACGCGAGGAAAAACTCGCGATCAGCAATTAAAAGCAACCTCGCGACTTATCACCACGACCATTACTCGCGAAGACGTCTCGCGAGTTCTAACAAATTCTGAGAAAACGCTTCCTTCGCGAACTATCTTCGCGACCTTTTGTCGCGATTCCGTGTCGCGAGACCAGGTAAGGGTTTCTTATTTTTTTTTTGAGATCGCCGCCTTCCTCTCCATATGTTCTTTGTTCTCCTCTCGCGAAGACCAAGTTCCCTTCAGTTCTTCCTCCCATCACTACATCGCGAGGTAAGTTTTCGATTCTCTCTCCACTCATTTTTTTTACTCCTCGCGAGAAATCCCAACCCTTTCACGCGATTCTGATTCGCGAGCTGCAATGCTCGATTTTTCTCAGTAACTTGCAGCCTCAATGTCATTTTCTTATGTAATGTTTATTTTAATTTTTCTAGTGCTATCCTTGATTGGATGATTGGGTATAAATTCTCGCTCACACATGTTATATGTTAGTAATATAAGTATGAATTTACTTGATTTTCCAGTTTATATTCATGATTTTATTTGTGGGAAATTTATTGGAGAAATTATTAGAGCTGTATTGATTGAATAGTTGAATAATTTGTGAGTTTAGCATCATTGTGCGTCATTGTTGAAATATGAACATATGATGGTGCTAGAATTCAAATTTGTGCTTATTGTGAGGAAAATGCCTTGATTTATTGCCTTGAGTTATTGAGAAATATATAAGTTTGGGGAAGTTGAGAAAGTCGATGTGTGTGGATAGAATATTGTTGCTTAACCCAAAAATTGATGATTTCCTCTAAGTTATTTTTATGCATTGGGTCGAGGGATTATATTTGTTGGAGTATATCTAATTTAATTATTATTTTTTAGATATCACTATGCCGTTTCGTAGAAAGGCCTCAACCGCAGAGAAAGGGAAAGGAACTATGTCGTCCACATCAGCCCAAAACGAGATCGTTCATGAGCATCATCCTATGATGCAGGATATTACTTTGTACACATCAGAGGCACATGAACGATGGGAGAGATTATCTAGATTGGAGATGCGGCCGACGAGATTCATGCACCAACGGATAATGCATGAAATGGGTATTCTGGACGATGTGATGAGACTGACTCGGGGCGTAGGATTCCATGGAGCTTTTACAGGAAACTGGTTCACTCACAGAACTATAACTTTGGAATTCCTATCCACTTATCAGCTCCACAAATACGAGAATGGAGTTCCTCTGCGTATGAGTTTCCAGTTGGGAAATCAGGATCGAGAGTTGTCTATTGAAGATTTGCAGGAAATTATGCAAGGACCTCCACAAGCCATATATCTGGGAGAAAGTGGGGTAAACATCAGAGCCTTCTGGGCACAGTTAGCTTGGATGGAAGTCGAAAAATTTAAAGGATACAGCCCACAGACATCATTAGCTGCATCAATTCGAAATCCAGCGCTGAGATACTTCCACAGATTGATCACCTCCAGCGTATTAGCCCGGGAGAATGCCGGGAAAGTACAGAGTGCAGATATGCATATTTTAGCGGCAGCCATGTCAGGACGACCGATGAATGTAGCGTATCTCTTGGCAGAGCATTTTGAGGCTCAATCCCAAGTTGAGGGAGCTAGCATCTATTGTGGGGGAATGATAACACCGATAGCCACACATTTCAACGTAGTCCCCACGGATGAACCGATCACTCAAGAGATCTTTCTCGACCGATGAGCCCTTAATTACATGAAGTTCCTCAAGCCCAGAAAGGATAGGTTGTTGTGGAAGATCACTCAGACGAGCGGAAACATGGTGCTTGAGTTACCAATATTGCTCTTACTCGATTGAGCCTCGGGGATGTTCCAGCGATACATAATGTTATGATGAGAACTCCTGAGCATCTAGCAGCCCTTCAGCCTGATGTACCTCGTGTTAGATCTGGAATACGGCACGAGCAGCATAGGGCTCGAGCAGAGGAGGAGGCTGTGTATGGGCAAGGAGGAGAGGAACCTAACCAGCCAGAGCACGAGCATGGTCATCGTCCGTTCCATATGCGGGCACCAGATTTCGATCTATATGCCATGGAGGAACGGATATTTGACTGCATTGACACGCGACATCAAGAGCTGCATGAGTATATAGATGACAGCCGATCGAGGATCACCACTATATTGATGATCAGTTGCTTGGAGTAAGAAGGGCTATGGGCCAATATGCAGCTGCTCAGGCACAATTTTTTGATGAGCAGCGACGTCAACAAGAGGAAAACGAGCGGCGATGGGCAGAGCAGGCGCGATACAACGAGCAATATCTCAAGCTCCTGCAAGACATGCATAACTCGTGGCCATATCATCCACCATCACCTCCGCAGTGAGCTTTGTTTTCTTTATCTTCTTGCTACTCTTTGTTTTATCGTTTTGTGTTTGTTTCTTGTTTTTGTCTGTTTTTGCTTTGTTTTGTTTTCCCTGTTTTGGTTTTGTGTCTGTTCTGGATTGAGTTAAATGACGAGCAGCCGATGATGAGAATTGTTTGTATTAGAAAATCTATTGCAATTGATTTTGTGAGACTAAGCATGTTATGATTGTTGTGAGTATTGAGCCTTTGAGAACTTAATCACACTTTTGAAACATGTGAGACTTGAGCTTTTGACTGTCATATCTTTTCAGTCTTGTTTCTTTCTGTGTGATTAGTTTGAAATAGCATGTGTTTCTCTAGAACTTGTTGTGGATCTTTTTCGAGGTTGCATTGATGTGCTTAAGAATTTTGAAATGATATTAGGCATTCTTTTCTTAGCCTATACACTATCCAAACACTAACCTGTTATGTTACTATCCTTTGATGAGCCCGTTTGAGCCTACCTTATTCTTTCATATAGCCGTGGGTTGGGTTATGTTGTTAGTATGTTTGTTTGGTTACTTGAATGAAAGGTTGAGAAAAAAAAGGAAAGAAAATATTTGTTGAGGAAGTGATAATAACAGAAATAGTTGCTTACCCATATAAGTTCAAAATAAACTAAATAAAATGAGTTAGCACAAGTATGCGAAGAGAACATAAGTGGGTAAGTAACCAATGTCTTGAGATGATTATATCACTTATATATTAAAGTGTGGAGTTCTTAAGAGAAAAATGACTCTTTGGTGTGAAAGATTGAAATGAATTATGAAAATTTGGGAATTATGTCTTGTGATACATATGGTGTTTTTCATTATGGGATTATGAGTCACTTAGCCTAAATATATCCTACCCTACCAAAGAGCCTACATTATAACCTTTTATAAGACCTTTTTGATCTTAGTTCTTGAGCACATATTTGAGCAATGGAGAATTAGACGATTTGCAAGCTTATGGTAGATTCCATGTGTTTTTAAACTTTGAGATATACACATCCTCCTTGATACACTTGAGTGTTTAAGATGTCTTATATATATATCCATGTCGTGAGGATCCAAGTTTGAGAAGGCTTGTGCTTATGATGTGTGGAGTCTAGCGAAAGATATTGTAATTTGATTCATTTATTTGAATCGTTCATTGCTCATTGCTCTGATGCTTATTGCTTTTGTCATTAGACTCTTTGCCTATCGTTGGTCGTCTCTCTCTTGTTCTAATTTGTTTGAGGACAAACAAAAAGTGTAAGTTTGGGGGAGTTGATAAGCCTCATTTTTACCAGTTTTATAAGGTTATATTTGTCTCGTTTTTAATTGATAAATGATTATTTGAGATACCTTTTCATATTTATTTAATTGCTTTGAAGATATGATGCCGTGTGTATTTTGTGTTATTTTAGCACAGGTTTTGATCTTAAAAGGAAGAACACGCACGAGCACACACTAAGGCATAAAGGGTGAAACTCGCGACACATCCCCGCGCATGAATAAGTCGAGAAAGTGAAATTAAAGCTCGCGACTTGTCATCGCGACCAAGGATCGCGATAGTTGATCGCGAGGAAACACTGATCGCACACTGGAGAGGATCACGACACAGCCTCGCGACCATTGATCGCGATGGTATCTCGCAAAATCATACGGAAGTCGCCTCGCGACTAGAGCTCGCGACCTTTGGTCGTGATAGCGTTTCGCAAGCCAGAGAGATAGGGTTTACGTATATGTTTGCGTCAGAGTCAGAAAAGGAGGCGGACAATTTACGAGAGAGCTTAGGTTTTATTATTTGTAAGAGAGCGAGTTTTATATTTTTTTTCCATAGCAGAATACTTATTGACGATTGTTTTATTTTGCACGTTTTCCAAGAAGTAATTCAGTTTATTTTTATTCCAATTTCATAGTTTAGTATTGGAGTTCGAGTTTCTTCTTCGGATTCAAGTGTTACATTTTCATTGTGGAATTCTACGGTTTTATCTATTTATTTCAATTTATATTATCTTTAATTATTTATTGCTTTGAGAATTTAATTATGAGTAGTTAAAGTTCGTATTGATCCTAGGGTTTGTATGTCTTACTAGATTTATATAATTGATCTGTTGATACTGTTTTGCCATCCCATTCATGATTTATAATTCTTGGCTTTAATTCTCATGTGTTGGTATCTGATCAATATTAATGCATGTTAGTTATGTGATTGATGTCTTAGCGGAATTAATTGCATAATTGATATCTGGAATTTATAATACAGTTTTTGCCTTGAGACCTGACGGAGATAGGTGAACTGTAAGAGGATAAATCTTTGTGTGCTTTTGGTAATTAGCTTACTTCTCTTGAGACCCGACGGAGATAGAGTTTAGGCTAACCTACTACTATAGGCTGTCCTGGCGGAAACTATAGTTACATTAGTGATCCTTCATATGAATGTGGATTAAATTGGTAAACAGATTAATAGGTTAATTGTGTGAATCTTGTTAGGTTAAGTACAGCCCTAGGGTCAGTCTTTTATATCTGAGTTTATTCTTATTCATTATTTTCGAGTTTAGTTTTATAATATTCTCTCTTGATATTTTGTTGCCTGGATAATAATCAAGATTCTGTGTTAATTACTTGTTGTGTTCTCGAGTCGCAGTCCCTGTGGATACGATATAATATACTTGTTGTTTTACTATCATTTATTTGGTAGGATTTATAGCGATCAGCAGCGCCGGACGGACAGATGGCGGGCGTGGGGGCGTGAGGCGCGGGGCGCGAAGGGCAACGCCGGATGGACGCACGCTGCACGCTTGGGCGTGAAAGATGGGCAAACACCGCTGAAGGCAAGGCGCGCGGCGCTGGGATGTAGCGCCGGACGGACGGAGGATGGCGCTGGGGCGCGAGGCACTGAGGGAAGCGCCGGACGGAGTGAGACTGGAGCTGGGGCACAAGTGCACGGCGCTGAGTGAAGCACCGGACGGATCTGAGGCGAGGCGCTGCTACAGCGACGGACGAGAATCGAACGTCGGACAGAGGGAAAAAACGGGCGCTTGGAAACATGGATCTGAAAGCGAAACGTCGGATGGGTCTTCGGGCGTCGGACGAAAAGGCTGAAGAGGGCGCTGGCGGAGAGGGAGGATGCGGAGCGCGGCACTGAGCGTTTGGTCCTGAGTTGCGCAAGAATCGACGGCGGGAAGCACCGGACGGAGGATGGCGCTGGGGCTTGAGGCGCGGCGTAGATGGAAGCTCCGGAATTTAATGGGGAAACGAGCAACGGGAGAGAGGAGCGGTGTTGGAAAAAAAAATTGAGAAGGGTATGAGAAATCCTAACTCTTGATACTATATAATTAATTTTTTTTAAATAAAAAATGGACCCAACGCCGGTTTCATGGTGTCCGACGCTGGGTCAGCTTCTCTGCCCATTTTCGATTCGCACCCAGCACTGGTTACACCGCGTCCGGCGCTTGGTGAACTCCCTGTATTCTCTTATCAATAGTTCCCCAGCACCGATTTCGATGCATCCGATGCGTGGGGTACTTCTCTGGATGCAAAATTTCAATGGTCGCAGCACCGGTTTGGAAGCGTCCGACGCTTGGGTGTTTTTTCGGCTCGATGTTCCACGCTTCGTGTTTTCCAATCCATGTTCCAATTCTAGATAAAATAACACCCCATCCTGCACCACACAAAATCACAATAAAGATCAAAACACAAACAAAAACAAAACGGAAAGAAAACACGAACAAAACTTAAAGAAACGTGGGTTGCCTCCCACGAAGCTCTTGTTTATTGTCATTAGCTTGACGAGAATAGTTCATGACAACGGGGATCAGCAACAGAAATAGATTCCACTTTCACGGAGGTCGGACCCCTTTCTACATAGAGCTTCACACGTTGACCATTGACCTCGAACGATTCCTCCGAACCTTCTTTAATGAGCACAACCGAACCATACGGCTTCATCTCCTTTATAATGAACGGGCCACTCCAACGAGACTTCAATTTTTCGGGAAAGAGCTTCAGTCGGGAATTAAACAACAAGACCTTCATTCCGGGCTTCAAATCCTTGTGCACAATGTGTTTGTCGTGGAGGGATTTCACCTTTTCCTTGTAGATTCGGGCATTGTCGTATGCCTCATTACGGAATTCTTCAAGTTCCGAGAGTTGTAACATCCTACGCTTGGAAGCATCTTGCATATCCAAAGAAATGGTTTTGATAGCCCACAAAGCCTTGTGCTCAATTTCCACCGGGAGATGACACGCCTTCCCAAACACCAAACGATAAGGGCTCATCCCAATGATGCTTTTGTATATGGTGCGGTACGCTAAAAGTGCATCGGGAAGTTTGGTGGACCAATCCTTTCAAGAAGGTTGGACCATTTTCTCTAAAATCCCCTTGATTTGCCGATTGCTAGTCTCGGCTTGTCTCGATGTCTGTGGGTGGTAAGGCGTCGCCACCTTGTTGTTAATCACATTCTTTTTCATCAACTTCTCTAACAACTTGTTGCAAAAGTGCTTTCCCCCATCACTAATAATTGCTCGGGGAAAACCAAACCTGCAAAGTATATTCTTCTGCACAAACTTTAAGACGACATAAGAATCACATGTCGTAGTGGGGATAGCCTCGACCCACTTGACACATAGTTAACGGCAAGCAAAATATATTCAAAACCAAAAGACTTAGGGAAAGGTCCCATAAAATCATTCCCCACACGTCAAAAATTTCTACGACAAGAAAATTATTTAGGGGCATCTCATTTAGGGCACCTATAGATCCCGTGCACTGGCATCGGTCGCAAGCACGGTAGAACGTTTGAGCGTCTTTGAACAATGATGACCAGTAGAATCCCGACTGGAGCACATTGAAGGCTGTTTTTTGTCCACCAAAATGGCCTCCACAATAGTTGTTGCGGCACCTTTCCAATGCTTGGGGTTGCTCTTCCTCAGGCACACATCGGCGGATCACATCATCCTTCCCGAATTTGAACAAATATGGCTCGTCCCAAAAATATGGCCTGCACAAGGTTAGAAAACGCTTCCTCTCCTAAAAGTTAGATTAGGTCTCATCTCCCCACAAGCAAGATAATTAACAATGTCAGCGAACCACGGGGAAGATGAGACAACAAAGGCATTTTCATAAGGAAAATCATTAGCAACAGTCTCATGCAAGAGTCTAACACTCGGGGATTGGAGACGGGACAAATGATCAACCACATAATTCTCACTCCCATTCCTATCCTTAATCTCTAAGTCGAATTCTTGAAGGAGAAGTACCCAACGGATCAACCTAGGCTTGGCTTGAGATTTGGTTAGCAAGTATCTCAAAGCTGCATGGTCACTATGGACAATTACTTTAGAGCCTATGATATAAGAACAAATTTTTCTAAAGCAAATACCACAGCAAACATTTCTTTTTTAGTGGTTGTGTAATTCACCTGTGCATGATTCAAGGTAGAACTAGCATAGTAAATTACACGAAGCATCTTATCAACATGTTGACCTAAAACAGCCCCTACAACGTGATTGCTAGCATCACACATGATTTCAAAATATTCATTCCAGTTCGGGGCTACAACCACGGGGGCACTAGTCAACCTTTCTTTCAAAACAGAAAATGCATGCATACAATCATGATCAAATACAAAAGGCACTTCTTGGGAAAGCAAATGACATAGGGGTTGAGAGATTTTTAAAAAATCCTTAATGAACCTACGGTAGAAACCCGCATGCCCCAAGAAACTCCTAATCCCCTTTACATCAACAGGTGGGGGCAATTTTCCTATAACATCAATCTTAGCCCTATCCACCTCAATCCCTTCATGAAAAACCAAGTGCCCGAGTACTATACCACTCTTAACCATAAAATGACTCTTTTCCCAACTCAAAGTTAAATGACTCTCGACACATCTATTAAGCACATGATCAATTTTAGCCAAGCAGTCATCAAACGAGGAGCCAAAAAAAAAAAACACCCATAAATACCTCCATGTAGTCGCCGATCATTTCCGAGAAGATGGACATCATGCACCGTTGGAAGGTTCCAGGTGCATTGCAAAGGCCAAACGGCATACGGCGGTAAGCAAATGTCCCATGCGTGCTCGTGAACGCCGTCTTGGATTGGTACTCCGGAGCTATGGCAACCTAATAATAACCAGACAAACCGTCAAGAAAATAATAAAAATCATGACCGGCTAACCTATCGAGCATTTGATCAATGAAAGGTAGAGGGAAGTGATGATCCTTTTTGGTGGCGGCATTCAGCTTCCGGTAGTCAATGCACATGCGCCATCCCGTGGTGGCTCGGACTAGCACCAACTCTCCCTTGCTATTTTCCCCTTTCTTCGGCACTACATGCACGGGGCTCACCCACTCACTATCGGCGGCGGAAAGATGAGACCTTCGCCTAGGAGTTTGTAGATCTCCTTCTTCACTACTTCAGAGATCACCGGGTTCAACCTCCTTTGACCATCTCGCATCGGGCGAGCTCCTTCTTCCAAGGTGATGCGATGCATACACGTGGCGGGATTAATACCACGTATGTCATCCAAACTCTATCCGAAGGCGAGCTTATTCCTCTTCAACACACCAATCAATGCATCTTCCTCATACCGAGCCAAAGTCGAGTAAATGATCACTGGCTTGGCTTTCCCTTCCTCTAGGAACACACACTTCAGATGCCTTGAAAGCTCCTTGAGTTCAACATACGACTCGGGAAAGCTTGCCAGCTCACGTACTGTTCCGACGGAGGCGGTTGCTATGGGTAAGGATACTGGGGTGGCGGTGGCTGTTGCTGGTAAGGATACTACGGGTATGACGACTGTTGATATGGCTGCTGTGGATACCGACATCTGCGACCATAAGCCTGCCGCTTGCTAGTAATCTCTGCGACGTGCATCTTTGTGCGGAGGCGTCGAGTCTGTGGGTTTGAACCCGAACCCAGACCTTGGCTCTGATTCTTTCATCTCGAGTTGTACTGCGGCTAGTTTTGCTCGGGTCTCGGCTCATAAGGCTGTCGAGGCGGAAAACCTTGCATAGCATAGGCCTCTACTCCGCCTTCATAGACGGGTGCTCCCATATTAGGACAAATATCTGTTGTATGTCCAATTTCCATGCAAATTCCATAAGGATGCATAGAGAAATCCTGAGTAGGTGCAATGAACTCCTGCAAAGGAGCAGTGAACTCCTGGGGTGGTGAAGGGAACTCTGCCTGCTTCATCTTCATCTCGTTCATCTCTCTCATAAGCTACGCCATCTGCCTCGTTAATTCTGATCCTGTCTCCACGGAATTGATAGAAGACCGACGCGTACTAGATGCCTTCTGAAGGGAGTTGCTCGCCATGACATCAAAGATCTCGTCAAGAGCCTTGGCTTTGATATGAGCTATGTTGCCCCCTTCCGCGTCGTCAGCTTTTTCCTGATCGGATTTAAGGATCCCGTCATAGAAGAATTGGCACAAAAGAACCAACGGAAGAAGTGATGTGGGCATTGCCTCTGAAGCTCTTTGAATCTTTCTCTTGCTTCATGAAACGGCTCATCCAGTTCCTGCTTGAACGTCATAATCTTGGATCGAAGATCTTTGGTCTTCTGCTGCGGATAGAACCTCAACATGAATTGCTCTACCATATTGTTCCAATTTGTCAAAGAGTCGGGAAAGCTCATAAGCCAAGACTTGGCTTTATCTTTATGAGCATAAGAGAAGCAAAGCATCTTTAACTATTCCTCATTCAGGCCAAACAGAGGAACAATTGCACCACTTGATAGTAATCTCCGATGAAGCTTAAGGCATCCTCATTTGCCATGCCATGAAAAGTGGGAATGAGATTGAAATGGTTAGGCTTCAACTCATACCCACGTGCCGCGGGGAACAACACGATAGGGTTTGTAGTCTCCCCTATCTTAGGGCGGAAGTAATCCCCCACCAGGCGAGGGGCAGCGTTCACGCCATGATTGTCGTGGTTATTGTTTTGTCGACACCCATGATTCTTGGTGGGGTTTCTTCAAACAAGGAATTCCTGATGGTAGTGAATCCTCCTTGTCCTTCCACAAAAGACCCCTCTCCTTCAAGAGTGAGAGAGCTGTCCTCACAAAAGCTATCACAATCTGAGTGATCAAACTCTGCCACACTAAGCAGTCGCGGTTTCCTTGGCTTGCGAGTATACTTCAACGGGGATGCCAATCTAGGAGTTAGACTTCGGCATCCCTGCATACACAACACTCAACAAACGAGATCAAATACAACTGCGATACAAAATAAGAAAGGCAAGGAGAAGAATAAAAATGAAAAACATGCAACATTAATAAAACACCTAAAGTTTTCCCCGAAAACGGCACCAAAATTTGTTGGACTTAAAAGATCACTAATAAAGTCTCTCGCAATCTAACGAGGTCATCCTAGCGAGCAAGTTAATCCGAGTCGTCTCTCAAGGAAAACTTAACAGGGCGTTACTAAGTTACCACACGAAAACAATTAAATTCCTAAACACTCTAATCACAAAGGGTTGTTTGATCATGAACTTAAAACAATAGATTACCTAGGAGAAATTATTAAAGAAAGAAAGACGAATTAACTAGACGAAAATTGAAGAAGCCAGAAAATTATCTAGACAAGAATTAAACCCTAAATTGAAGAACATAGAATCAACGTGATGAACCCTAGGCATAAATCGAATAGATTAAATGGATGACAAGAATAATGAAGAAATACCAATATGAATCAACACCAAAGCATATAAATCAATATCAAAGAAATACGAGAACATGACTTTCGAATAGAAACAAATGATGGAATTGAATATTAAGATGTTCAGGAGTAGAAATTCAATAAGATAAATCTTACAAATATTAATCTTCAATCCAAAGAAATAAAGAACAATACTTGAATTACATGGAATTCTAGGAGAAACAAAATCGTCTGGGAGGAGGCGCACCAAACTTAAGAAAAACTAAATAATGAAATATGGGAGGTAGGGTTTCAGAGTTTTAAAACGTATTTATAGCGCCCGAAAAATAACCCGCAGCGCTGAACACGAACTTAGCGCCGGACGCGCGCGTTCAAAAACAAGGCGAAATGCGAGCAGCCCAGCACCGGACGCATGAAAAAGCCGAACTCGCGCGACTCTCAGAATGGGGAGCCAGCGCCGGACGCATGCCAGTGCCAGACGCATCGACTGACTTGGTGATCTTCAATCCTTGCGCAGCGTCGAACGCGACGAAGCGCCAGATGCACGAGCTCTCGGGATGAACTTCACATCTTTCGCAGCGTCGGAAGCGACGCAGCGCCGGACGCGTGAGTTCTCTTGGGCACCCAGTGCCGGACGCGGGAGTCCACTGGAGTCTTCGGCTTTAGCGCCAGACGCGGACGCTCTCGGGAAGATTCATGCATTGGGCATCCAGCGTTGGATGCACGCCAACGCCGAACGAGGGCGCTCACTGGACTGGAACCCAGCGCCGAACGCATTACATCACCGGACGCGGGTCTTCACTTCCTCACCACGCGACGCGCCAACAATACTCGCGCCGGTCCGCGCCTGGTGTGCTTTATATGCACAAATTGATTCAACGCGATCATTCCCTGAACAAAACGAAAATGAACATGATTCCAATAAATGATATTCAAATATAAATCAAATAGGAATCAAATCATCGAAAACAAAAAAATAAAAACAAAATAAAAACATGCAAAACACGTATCAACGATTTCGAGTTCCAATACCTCATTCATTACTATCATTTCCTCACTGCGTTTCTCACCTCACACGTCCCATATATTCTAACAGAGAAATTCATACTTATATTACACAATCAATAAATATTTCTCGTAATTCAATCATCGTCTAACAAACGTTTTAAGAATTAAAGTTACTTAAATAATATTTCTCAAGCATATGCTTGACATAATCAAATCATTAATTAATTAAATCTCTAATTTAATTAAGTAAATCCACAATTAAAGTTAATTAAATCGATCAATTTAAAAGTCCAATAACATTTGATTAATCAATCAAATTAATTTAATTTATCTTAGATATCCACTAATTAGGATTTAATTCCATCACACCTTTTTAGCAATTTGCTTAAGGTTCATCGTATTACATAAATAAATCATTTAAAAGGAATAATTCTCCAACTATCCCTTAACATAATTAATTAATATGTTATTCAATTTCTAAAATAATTAGACTTTATTTAATTATTAAATTGGTTTCACCTCTCGATTTAATTATAAGAACTAAATTAGTCCAACTAGTAATTATCAATTCAATCTAATAAATTTAAATAACCCAATCTAAATAATTGTAATTTAAATTATTATTTAATTAATTAAGAATTAATCTCAAAATTTAATTACTAGAATTAAACCTCATATTTAATTATTGTGAAATTTAATCAACACTTAGTTTAATTTAATTTGATCCTACACATTAATTAATTTCAGCCCAATTTAGTATAATTCTTAGCCCATTAGATAATTAAAGAAAGAGAATAGAAATAGGCCCACAAGCGTTTTAATCCCTCGACCCAACATTAAAATAAAACTAAGTCCACCTTCAAATTAATTGAAGTCCCTATCTATTTAATTGCAGAGCCCAATACAAATTTTTTTAGCTAGCCCACATTACATAGCCCATCTCATTTTCTTCGGCCCACTTCAACTGTATTACAAGGGCCCAACATTGTTTTAATTTCGGCCCATTATCATAAGGCCCAAACTTATAACATTTTCAGCCAATGAATTAAACTAAAATCCAGCCCAATCCATATATTTTCGGCCCAATGACATAAGGCCCAAACCCAACAAACAAAGAAAGAAAATAAAACCCTAGCAGCCCTAGCCGCCTCCCTCCCATACTCACACCTTCTCTCTCTCGGTTCTCACAAACACTCACGCACACACGCGGACTGCCGCTGCCTCCACGTCCGGCCAGCCACGTCGCCGATCGGCGAGCTGCGCGATCGCCGCCACCGCCACCGCCCTCCTCTTTTCTTCTTTCTTCTCTCTTCTCACCTCCTATCTCACGCACACTCACACATACAACCAGAGATCGACGCCGCCTCCATTTCCGACTGGCCACATCATCGGTCGACGAGTTGCGCCGTCACCGTCGCTGCGATCGTGATCTCCCCATCTCTCATTCTCTCTCGACTCTCATAGAACACACACTCATGCACATCAATCTCCCTTATCTCTTCCTCTCGACGGAGTCGTCTTTGCCGCGGTCGTGTCGCCTTTGGTGGACGAATCGTCGTCATAACTTCTCACACCGCATGATCGCGCTTCTCTCTTACATCTCTCTCTCCACCGATGATCGATAAGAGCCCTAGTGGCTCGATCTGATTTAAGAGAAGTCTCGCTTTGAACATTACACACACATTTGAGCGAATGTCTCTTTCTCGTTTTGTAAAGATTGGCGAGTGACTATATACATATGTTTTTCCTTTGTTCTTGTGTTCATTTCTATTGTGAAGAAAATGTCATTTAGCAAGGATATATTTGTGTTCATATTTTCTGCGTTTGGAAAGTTGCTTGTGGAATGATGATGGTTATGTGATTCTTTTCTTGGTTATGCAAATGAAATGCATAAGAATTTTTTTAGAAGAGATAGGTTGAGTGATATTGCACCTGAATGAGGTAGGCTGTGAGTTTCATTTGTTGCTATTTTGATCAATAGCAATTTCTTGAAACAACAAAGGATTAAAAGTTGTTAGCTTGGATCTTGTAAGAAGATGAAAAAAAAAATAGAGATAATAAGTTCTTACAGTTTTTGGTTGGTTTCTCTTCTGCTATTGTCGATAGGTTTGCAAAGTGGAGAAAATGTGGGTTGATTTATAAAACATGAGAGGAAACAAAATGTGTTGTTGTAAGTTTTCATAGGATACTTAGGGTGATGAGGAAGTTTGACCAAAATGATAAGTATGTGGGGAAAAGTGGAGTAAAGTAGGGATTTGAAATGATGTGGTTTTACTAGACAATTTATCCAGTATAAAATATCTGGTTCGAATTATAACCGTATTCGTTCTCCGACATTCGTTTAAATTTTCTCATTCAAAAATAAAGTCGAAACGTCAACGATTATAAAATTTAATAATTGCTCTAATTTCAAATCTCGATTTAGCTTAATAAATAATAATTAAATTTTTAAATTTCACGGGTATTACATAATCACCACTAATAAAAGTTTAAATTTTTTGAGTTATTACAGGTTGTGAACCTATTCTTCCACTGTCCTGGCTAACTGACTGATTTGGATCATTACACGTTCGATAGATGCTTCCAATATTTCGAACCTTTGTTGACTCGTCTGTATGAAAGACATCAGTTTGTCTTCCAATGTTGGCTTTACCGGCTGACTCGCCTGAATGAAAGCCTGCAATGAATCCTCCAATGTCGGCTTCACCTGCTGACTCACCTGAATGAATACCTGCAATTAATCCTTCAATGTCGGCTTCATCGGCTGACTCGCCTGAATGAAAGCTTGCAATGTATCCTCCAATGTCGGCTTCACCGGCTGTTGCTGGAATAAAAGGTCCTGACTATATGAAGAACCCTGAGGATGCCTCCAGTAGGGATCATAGGCTTGATGCTCACAACCTGACGGGTATCCTCAAAATAGTCGAATAGGGCTCATTCTTTGTAAGAAGAATTTGCTCAATACGACGAGCTTTCCTCCTCCAGGCCTGTCTGACCATATTCGTATCGCCGGTAACCTTGCATTAATAGACACCAACTACAAAAACAAGATCACACGCACCTGTTGGAGAAAATAGTAACAAAGAAAAAGAAAAAGAAAGAAATAAAAAGAAGAAACACGGGGGAAGAAACAGAAAAACCAAAGGAAACATGAAAAACAAAAAAACACAAAACACAAAGCCTAAAGCCTTCCCCGACAACGGCGTAAAAATTTGTTCCGACCAAATTGTTCTTTTCAGTCGCTCGCAATAGTACGAGGTCCTTATAGAGCGGTAAGGTCGACCCAAGTCGAATCTCTCGAGGAAGGCATAACAGGGCTACGGTTCTGTGTCAAACATGAAAACGAAAAAGAAAAAACGAAAAAGAAATACTAACATCCTAATATAAGGGATCCATCACGAAATGCATTTAAAGCAGAAATAAAATAAAGGTGTAAAACGGATGCACTTGGACAACAAGAGGAATTGGCAGATACACGGAATTGTAGACGGTGTTCTAGGGTTCAAAATCTATCCTCGCTATTAATGAATCAAAGACCGGTACACAATGCATAAAAACCCACACCTCTCACCAAACGTTCAACACTAACTAATCTCTCGACCACGTCAATGTTAGACTCGAACTTAATGGTGGGGGATCTTTCGATCAAACTGCCATCAACTACGAAGGATATTTAACTACAAAGCACACGATAGCAAAAACCCAATCCACATATATTAATTACTCTACAACAAATCAATCTCTCGATCACTTTCGTTGTCGAACTCATATTTAATATAAATATGCTCTCGCATGATTTCATAATCAAACATAAGCACATAATCAACCTACACTATTCTCTCGAACACCATGTATGAAGATCATGAAATAAACAATTTATACGGATAAGAAAATCACAGATCATCAACCCAACAATCACGATTCAAGACGAGAACAACCTAACATGTATTACTCTACAAATCGATAATTTATCTCATTGTAGAAATCATCCCCATAGCAATTACATAGCTATAAATGAATGAGAAAAACTTACAAACCATTCATAGATAAATCCGTCTTCCAAATATCCGTAATTGCACAATCCAATTGTTAATCCAAAAATGCAAGAATTAAATGGAAAGAAAAAGGAAAAGAAAAGGAAAGAAAAGGGAAAAGAATCGCGTGCGTGGAGAATGGAATGAGCGTCCCCAAAATTGTGCTGCTTTCCTTTATTTATTTAATCCTCGAAAAAGCCCATGAAAACGCCGAACTGGGCCTCAAAAATAGAATCCAGCACCGGACGGGACGAAGCACCGGATGCGAGCACTCCCTGGAATGAACAGTGAGAGCACTCCAGCGCCAGACGCGGACGAAGCGCAAGACGCACGGGTCAAGATGACAACCCAGCGCTGGACGGAGCGAGGCCGCGTGCGGGGTAGAACGCGCACTGGGGCACTGGCCGAAACGCCCAGCGCCAAATGGGAGGTGTGAGCACGCGGAGGATGTGCGGCGTCGGACAGAACGTGCGCTGGGGCTGGCGGACGAGCTCGGAATGATGGCGAGCGTCGGGTGGCTTGCAACGCACGCTGGGAGTCCATTGAAACGGGCGCTGCACGTGAGGAGGGCGCTGGGCGAGCTCAGCGCCAAGTGAGCACCGGATGACATGTGAACGCGAGCTGGGCGTGCTCAAAGACCGGATGGCGCGTGCGCCGGACGTGCTTCGTCGTCGTGACTTTCGCGGTTTCGCTTCGTTCTCTCGTCCGAACTCCAAATTACGATCCGTTTGTGCCTATGGACTCCAATCGAGATACTCTTCAATATAAGATAGATCTTGGAAGATTCATTTATTCCTACTTAATATCATTTTTCTACAAAACATTGAAACAAACCAAATAAGTCCAATTCGATAAACACTAATCAAGCCAACGACATAAATAGGACAAACCATTGAAAACGACATGCAAAACAATACCTGCACAAATTCATACTAAACAATAGACATCCGGGATACAGTCCAGAATACCAAGGCTGGAGTCTGCCATTGATCTCATATCATAGAAATTACGGGTAAATAGGAGTAAACACCTACGTGTTGCAGTTAATTATATAGATACTTGCTAGGTATATAATCAATGTATAGTGAATTACACACCCAAGATAGATCATTGGAAAGAGGGTAAAATCAGATTTACCTACAGATTTCACCTCCATTTATTCCCCATGATTTGCACATATCGAGGAATTTTCGTCATAAGATTAGGACTTCCAATTCTCATCCGGTCTTCCCTATAATGATCATTTGAAAGCCTCTGATATCTAGGGTTCCTTCATATATATTGGACCCTAGATTCTTTAAATGATATAATACCATGAAAGGGAAGTATATTTCTTCACCTGCTGTGTCAAATCTAATGACGACTTATCGCCATCCTTCTGGATATTTTAGCTTGGCTGCAAGTTTGATTGCTATGTTGAATGTCTTTGATAGATTTTCTCTAATACAATTAAGAAAAGCTCCTTTCGTATGGTTGAGAAATAGCACTATCTCATTGGAATGATAATCTTGGGGCTCCAAATCTTTGGCTATCACCGTACTACAGTACTGGTTTGTTGCTGATATGAATATTTATCTCTCTTATAGGTGGAATTTCCACTCTATCGGGGCGGCTTGCTTTAGCTACATTCTTGAAGATGTCTGGTATCTTAATAAACTTATTCCCTAGATATAACTATGTATGGTATGAGTTTGAAAGAACATAAGACATTTGATAAGTGATGGAATAAGGTCTATTCCCATTTTCCACCAAATACATCCTTTTAAAGTCCTGATAAAGGTTAGGGCTCTACTGAAATCGAAATCTTTGATATTATATGAAATGTTCAGGTAGAAAATTGCTATAATCTTTTTAGCACATGGATTCTCCGAAATGGTTCCCAATACTGAATCAAAATGATTAAATATCCTTTTATCGCAGATTGTCAATTGGTGTATCTGTACCCTAGTAGAGTGTCGATTTGATCGCCAACTAGACTACTCCAATATGAATCCATTCCATCGTATTAGCGATTTCTGGTTTCATACTTTGAAAATTTCTCTAATATCATTTGTTGGTATCAGTTGTATCTCCACTTGATTCCCAGTAAACTAGGATGGAAACGATATTTCATGCCTTGTAACTCCGTAGAAGACGTTTTACCTCTTCTTGACTAGACTCAAGTTCCTTAGAACATGATCTATCTTTCATTTTGCTGAAAAACCTTGGTATTTTTTTATACTCATGGTTTTATTCATGATCATGTTCATTATTTTTTGTGAAATGATGTCCTAGCTCATCTTGATGCTCCTGATGTCGCACCTCTCTTTTTGTCGGATTCTGATTCTGAGTATCTATCAGATTCTTCTTCTTCTTCTTCTTCATTGAAGATTTCTTCCTATTCGTATATACTCTCATCTGAGGGTATATCTTCGAATTGGTATACTTGTACAAATTCCTGATAGTATACGGCATCTTCGATGTTTGGTGTAGACTCGAATCTCCACATTCATCTTTGCTCGTTTTGTGGGTAATTTGTGGAAATATGCCCCTTTGCACCGCACGTCCAGTAGTTGCAATCTTTGAAACTTTCATTAGCTCTACTGTGAACGCGTCTGTAAGTCTTTTTTGCCGGTATTTGCTCTCGAGAACTGGATCCCTAAGTTTGATATCGTCTTTTTGTTGGATAGCTTCTTTGTAAAGATTTGTAATATTTTGCTTTCTGTTGCGACCACATCATTCTTGGCTTCCAATAACTGCTTTTTTCTCTCATTTCCTTGTTGTAGGGTTGAAACCTGTTCTTCTTTCTTCTTTTTGATATGATAGTTCTCCTTTGATTTCTGTAGGAAGATCTATCATATCACAAATCAGCGGAACTGATTTGTTGATCTTTCTCAATTTCTTGAGATTCCTCTAAGTGGTTGCTTGTTTACACCACTCTAAAAACTTCCTATGGACATAGGACATACTTCTTGAAACGTTGTCAGCATATGCTCCTGGTTTGTAATCCCCGATGAAAATCTCCCTCCATGGATTGTGAAACTTCAGGAAAGAAAACTCTCTTGCAACATCTTCGTTGATTGTACTAAGATGTTGATACTTAGTAAAGAGTTGAAGAAATTTATTTAGTGCTCATTGTTCCAAGACCACAAGTCTTAGATTGTATAGAACTAACAAATATTTCTTCTTCTTTTCTTCATTGTATCCTTCAAAATATCATTCTGCAAGGAAATGGACTTTGAAGGTATCCGTCATGCCTTTTACTATGTCCTCGAAGAAGTTGAATTTTAGTATTTTCTGCTTTCATTCAGCTGGGCAGTAGCCCCAATATTGTTTTACTATTCCTGTTAAACTGGCTTCAAGGATCTTGATGAAATTAAGTTTTTCAAGTTCCCGTGCAGCGACTGCAACTATCATTGATGCTACCCACTCATCTATGATATTTTTTTGATCTTAGAAGCTAACTTCATCAAGATCGAGCGCCAATCCATAGGGATGAATAGGCTCCAAGGTGGTTTTCCCGACAGGTGTGTCCTGCATTCTGGGTGCATGCCTCATTCCTCGTGATTTGACTCTGGCTTGTTTTGCTGCAATCTCTGCATCAGGTCCTTGGCTAGATTCATATTGACCTCTCGATCCCATAGGATCAATAGATGGTATTTTTTATGGTAGGATTCATGACTCCTCCTTTGAGATGTCTTGGTTCATCTTCAGATCCACCATGTTGAGGTTAGTAAATGATTTTACTAACTCCTCTACTCGTTTAATCCTACTCTTTCAAGGTTATTCATTTTCCCTTTTCAAGAGTCAGATTATTATTTCAGATCGAGCTTTATCGTTGATTGCCTCTATGGGTGAAAAGTTGTTTCCACATGTAGATTTCTTGACAATTCTGTAGCCCACATCTCGTTCTAGGCCATCAACCTTCTTCTGGATACTCCACAATAGGGTGAGAATCTCATCCTTCTGCATGGATATCCTGCTTAATTCTTATGGTACACCATATAGCCAGTTGTCATAATATTCATTGTCTTCGGATCTCCCTTAATTCCGTCGAATTTGAGGAATCCGGTGAAATTTCTTTAAAACTTGGAGCAGATATTGCTCTTTTGTTTTTTGTCTCCATCAACCGTGGTATGGGTGGCAACTTGCTTAAATAATTCTCAACGCCTCCTGGAGTTGGGCATTGATTATGAGTCTCTCCTCTGTCCTTCGCATATCCAGTGAGATATTCGAATGACCTTTGGCCTCTGGTAGTTTTGAACGCTTTGTTAAAACATCCTTTCATAAGATCCAAACGATCCGCTTTGATAATCTTGTTTGTTTTCCAATTCTTGGAAACAAAACCTGTATGCATCACATCTCAGACAAGGGTCCGGATCCATGATTTATCTTGGAGTCTCATCCGTTAGGATAACACATTATTAATTAAATATTTTATATTTCCTTAATAAAACCTAAGCTCTGATACCATTTTAGAAGCATATGATCAACAATTAAAAATCTTAGGATAATATCCTTGTACGTGGCGTTGTCTCATCCCAGACCTACTAACAAAGTTAGCATTGGCACGAGGGAAGTATTTCAGCCGATATACATAGTGTACTACCATCCATGAGAATTTAATAGCTTTAAGATTATGACAATTAAAGAGTATAAAATGGAATTGTTATTTGTACCTTAAGCCTAGAATCCGATCGATCGGATTCCGTGATCGGATTCTAGGCATTTTCAAGGCCAATAAGGGTAAATTGGATAAATCTTCCTTATTTTACATGTTTTTACAAAATTTGGGTAAATCCCTAGAATCTTATTTGGTAAATTGGATAAATCTTCCTTATTTTACATATTTTTACAAAATTTGGCTAAACTTATTTTAAAGAGCTTATAAGCTTCAAGAGCTTATAAGATGTTTCAAGAGCTTATAAGATGTAATGTCTCAAGAACTTATAAGTTGTTAAAGTGTTTGGATAATTGATCTTATAAGATAGAGAATGAATCATGAGTTAGAGAGAGAAAATCATAGTTAAAGAAATAAAATTGACGATAGATGAAATTGGTAGAGTATATGTAGGAAATAACGAATTATAATAAAGTTATTTTGGTAAATTGATGGTTGCTTATAAGTTTATGAAAAAATAAGTTGGGGTTGAGTAACTTATTTTATGTGAGCTTATAAGATGTTGGAGCTTATTTTCACAACTTATAAGTTGTTTAAGAGCTTATTTTGCCAAAAATTTTGCAACAATTTATAAACTGTTTTAAAGAGCTTATAAGCTCAGCCAAACACCTCTTAATCATTCCTCTTTTTCGTTCTTGAATTACGTTTATTATTCTCACTACATCAATTTAATTTCACTAAATATTGCGTATAATTAATGTAGATATCTTATAAAACGTCTTGTCAACTGCTCATAATAAGATGGTTATAGTTTTAGAAATGATCCATTTTGTTTATTGTTGGAAGTTTTAGAAATGATCTCAAAATCCTAAAGTCTCACCTAAATAAAGAATCAATCGATCATTCAAGTATTAAGTTGTTTCGAGTGTTTCCAAAAATTAAAACAAAAGACAACTCAAGAAAATTTGTTAAAGTTGTTTGGATGATGCCATATTTAATGTAATCCACAGAATGTAAAAGATGGTTGAAGAGGGACGTCAACTGTCAGCCGTGCGATATCGATACTTTTGTACATAGTTATTTAGTTGCATTCATTTTAATTTTGTATTTCTTGTCTATTAATTTATTTATTTTGTATAATTAATGAGTATATATATATATATATATATATATATATATATATATATAGGACCTGCAAACAGCAAAGATTGTTGGGGTGAAGAAGGAAGGGATCCTTCAAGCAAAAGCTTTTCCTCTTCAACTCCATTCAATTTTTGTTTTGGTCAAAGATGAATAACATGCTTTTGCATGGTGGTTGGGTGGTACATGCGTACTATTCTGATGTGAACCTCTTTTTTTGGACTCCTCTCTCTGTGTTGTGTGTATACGTACATGCTCCCATTTACTTCAATGTATATAACCTTGTACTCTCTCCCTTCCAATTATATAGATTTATTTGATTTTATTAATGTATTAATTAATAATCAAATAATAATATGAACATATTAAAAAATTATTTGTATGATTTTCTTTTACAATGATTTTTTAATCATTGTTAAAATTCAATGAACCTATATAATTAGGACGAAGGAAGTAATTAATAACACACACACATATATATGAAAGGGTTAATGTGAGAACAATTTTTATGATGAAAACGTGAGAATAAAAAAATAATGAATTTATCGTGAAAATTGATGAATCCACAAAAACTAGAATTTTTGCCTCTCATGGAATTCGAACCTGGGTGAAAATTCTGAATTTTCGTGTTCAAAAACTTTTCCAACGAATGCATTAACTTTTATAGCAAATTCATTTGCTTCATATCAAATTTTCGTGGTTCTTAATGCTCACGTAAAAATGATTCATATTGAACCTTATTATATATATTGGGAGAGTTAACGTTAGAACCATTTTTATCGTGAGAATATGAATCTAAAAATATCAAAAAAAAAAAATTTTGTCTTTCATAGGATTCGAACTCGGGAGAAAAATATAGAATTTTTAGATTCAGTAATTTTTTCAACAGATGTATCAACTTTCATAATAAATTCATCTTGTTCGTAACGATATTTTGTGATTGTTAGTTCTAATGTTAAAAACAATTCTTATTATAATATATATATATATATATATTGAGAGAGGGAGATAGAGGGCGGGGGTCAATAATCAATATTCCAATCATATCATGAAAAGGTCTGGTGGTGCTCCCAGCTCAGTAAACATCAAGGGTTAGAGTTGGGGTGCTCTGACATATATATATATATATTCACTACTAGAAAAAGCGGATAGACTACACATAATATGTGTAGTCTATGCGTGTTGGAGTGTAGACAAAAGTGGTGTAGAAAACTAGGCGCCAAGATAGACTACAGCTTTTACGCGTAGTCTATACCCACCATAGACTACGCTTTTCTCACATAGACTACGCCACGCGTAGTCTATACCCAACGCACTCACACAAAATTTCGCACAGACTCGCTTTTGTCGTAGTCTATACCCACCATAGACCACGCTTTTCTCTCATAGACCACGCCACGCCGTAGTCTATACCCACGCACTCACACAAAATTTCGCACATAGACTCACTTTTTTGCGTAGTCTATACCCACCATAGACTACGCTTTTCTCACTTACACTACGCCACGCCGTAGTCTATACCCACAGCATCACACAAAATTTCGCACATAGACTACGCTTTTGTCGTAGTCTATACCCACTATGATCTACACTTTTCTCACTTAGACTACGCTTTTACGCCGTAGTCTATACCGCTTTAATGCCAAATTTACTACGCTTTTCTATTACAACCCGTAGTCAATTTAATAACAACTACTGCTTTTCAATTTCAACCGTAGTTAATTTCTTTATTTAAACCCGTATAATTAATAACGCACAAGCAAATGAGATTAAAATATACTTGCGACTACGCTCAAAATCACTATTCAAAAATATACAATCCGCTTTCATTACACACGTAATCACTATACAAAAATATACAATCTGTTTTCATTACAGCTACAAAATCACTATACAAAAATACTATACAAAAATACTATGCACATCACATAACAAAACAATAAGACCGTATCCCCCATATCACAGTACAAAATAATTCAAAAGATCAATAACTTACAACTAAAACATCACAAGACTATATGTGAAGAAACATGAAATTTGCCCATTCAATGCGAACTTCATCAACGTCCTCTTGAGAGTAAGACCGATTTGAAACTATTAACAATTCAAAAATAGAATATTAGCACTCTTGTAACAAAAAAATGATTATATTAAAGAAATGAAATGTTTATCTTACATGTGAACGTAAAGAAATGGAACCACTCTTCATAACTTCTTCAATTATATCTTTCATGAAGCGTAGTACAAAGAACCCGCATTGCTTGGAATCGGGTTGTCTTGGACACTTTTTAAAATATCAAATATTAGCAAGATGTAGATATATATGAAATCCAACATAAAACAAATGTGATTTGATAAATGAAAATACCTTTACAATTTCCCAAGTAGGTTGCTTCTTCCCTCTTTTCTCCAATTTTGCATTAAACATAAAAATTGCCCTTCAAGCAATTAATAGTAATTAGATACTACCACAAATACACACATTTCAAAGCAACTGCTGGTAGGCCAGAGTTCATCCAATGGCGTCCAACCTCTCTTAAGGAAACACCATTGATCCACGGTGATGGGTTATTCTCAAAATTGAGAATCTGGAATTCATCCATAATGTTATGTTGCACCACATGTAATGCACATACAAGGTTTTACATGCACATACATGTAAAATAAGTAGTCACAATTTTAAAGTTGTTAACTAGCTTACCAAAGAAAGAATAGAAATAGTGGGATGTATGAACTACAATAAGAACTTATTTAAAGTAACACACAAGCACGTAGATCGACTGCTGGGATCTTGACGGCCGCCTTTTTATTCTACATTCAAAATTATCAAACCGCATTCCTCCCCTCCACTTGCCTTTGCTCACCAAGCTTCATGACAAAGGAATCATCTCCATGCAAAACAAGAATTGAGTGTGAGGCTAGACCTAAGAAGCTTATATGTTATTTTGCATTTTAAGAACCAAAGCATACTTCATCTATGACCAAGCTTAACTAGTGGAAAAGTCATTTTTATGATAGTAACCTTCCCCGGTTTATAAAGCCATCAGAGCTAGCTAGCTTTTCAAGAAATAGAAAATGCTAAATTCTCAAAGTAGAATAGATATATCGTCACAAGTACACTCGGATCTCGAAATTACCTTATTCCTAAACATAATACAAGATCGACCATTTTGCGTTGCTTTTCATAGATCCATCTCCTTAGGCGAAAGCATCCTTTAAGATAAAATGAAAATCACTCTAAGACCGTGTATATTTTGAGTTAGAATAGTCAACCGCCCATCGCCGTCCAATTTTCCGCATTCTTTTGCGACTAAAAAGTCGCATGAGCTACACCATGTTGAGAACCGGTAAGTTCTATAATCTCAATAAGCAAACTTGAAACATCAATTTTATCCCACATAATAAAGCTTCCTATGAGTAGAGTATCTCATATTTAGAGTTTCTTCATGCGGTCAGTAGGAAAGCAATTTCTAGAATGATTCACTAGAAATATTGTCTATCCATTTAATTTATATCGTAATTTAAGTTCCTAAGAGAAAATCACAAAACAAAACAAAATGCAATGCGGATATATTCTCCATAGCATTTCGTGATCTTTTTCATTCTATACCATCCAGTTCAAATAGAAGCTCACATACCGATATCATGTTTCCATAATAGCGGTTATTTACACAAGAATTAAAAAATTCACACAACAAAAGGATATATGACAAAACAAAGTTGAGGGCTTATTCAATTAAAGAAATTGCAAACCCATAATCGTTAGTACATTTGTTGTGGCAATTATGCAAAGTCGAAAAAGTAACACTAATGATAATATGTAAACTAAGAAAATAACAATGGCTTGTGATACAATCCTTAATGGTGAATCGCTAAAAATTACGTGTATGTTTAAGTCATCGATAAACCAGATATGTGAATTTACTATCATTCATAAGGTATGGGTCTTCCGTTCCCTGTGAGAATCTAAACAAAAAAGAGTAAAAGAACCCAAGAATCTTCGTGAGGCGTGAAACTAGCTCTGTAAGCTTTTTTGGGATACTGTACTGCTTTGACACTTAGGTTTTAAGGTCTATTCATTGAATAAAAATGAAATCCGTAATCTGCAGCTAGTATCTAAGATAAACACGTTTCACGAATATACATTGGCAATTGGAAAACAATTGTATAAGCAATCCGTAAAAATGAAGAATAAAGAGTTGCGTCTCTAACCATCGTAAAATTTCTTCGCCCGATGTTCACCCGAGCCTCCACGGATCCGAAGCCCAACCGCGTCAAACTATGAATTATCAACGATTCGGCACTCCACTACATTAGATCGACTCCCCCGATTAAGTTAACATAAAAAAGTGAAAACATATGACACTTATAAAAGAAGGGAGACAATATATATTCTTCGATTTTAGAGAGCTAAACAAATATATATTTTCTAAAAAGATTCGGCTTAGTAGTTTCTCGAAGCTAAATGAAAACTTTAAGGCTTTCGGTGACTTCAGATTCTTATATATGTAAGAAAATTAAAAGAATAAATATTCCGGTCACATAGAACATATATTGTTCTTTTTTAAACGATATCATTGATTCTAATTTTTAAAGTTATCTAATAATATATTGCGTAAGATTCAATAGTTGATATTTGAAACTGAATGAGTGATACCGCTACAGTGAAACAAACCTGTCTAAGAAACGTAACGAATCTAACGATAATCCTTTTATCATGATCACGTGAAACCAAAATCTTATAATTTTCAAAATATAAATAATATATAAGACTGACTATAAATAATAAAATTTTAAAACTATTTATACTAATTACGATCTTTACACATAAGTATTAACTAAAAAGCTAGAAAAATTGCCTAAGAAAACTAATAAGCTATAATTAATTAATAATATATATATTAATCACTTGGGACCGATTCATACCATCTCCTGCCTGAACAGCACCGACAACCCTACCTGTCGGCGAAAAATTAAAGAAGATTATTTCAACGAATGTATAAATTGGGAAGAATGGCAACACGGTTCAGTCAAAAGTTTGATTATGAACAATAATACTGATATATGGCTTGCAAAAGTTGTCTAAGAAATACCAACGTAATACCAACGTAATAGATTCCAAAATAAATTTCTTGAACTTTAATCCTAGTTTGACTAACCTCAACGCAAAATCAAATTTCCCCAAAACAGTCTTCCACAGATCTGAAGCTCCGCTGGTCGTTCGCCGGAACAACAGATCGGTAGCCCAAGGAACCTGCACCAAGAGAACAAGATCAGCCATCAATCGTAAAATAATCCATCCAGGAACCTGAATAGCCCGGATATTTAATGTACATTGGGATAAAGGATGTTACAAATGGTTGTATAAACCAGCACACTCAGTGACAGATACATCATTTCGTGAAGAACCTTGAGATGTGCCGGGCCTAGCTTGTGATGTTCTGCTCCAGTCTGAATCTCTTGAATCACTTCCCTGGGTGACTGAAACATTTGGATCAGATAAAGTCGCCAAAAATGAAGGCCTCGAAGGAACTGGCAGTGCTACGGTGGAGCTACTAAGCATAAGAACTACAGATGCCATTGTTGGCCTCATAGCAGGATCTTCCTGAACGCACAACAAACCAATGTGAATGCATCTCAACATGACTGTAATGAAGTCGAGCCGCCTCAAGATAGATCTATGTTATTTGCGTGTGTCCTTGTCGCCGCTTTTCCCATGTCCGAGCGAAATCAACATTTCCAGTTACATCTATTTAAACATAGAGGCACACTCTGGTGTATTAGTCCTAATTGAATATTAATAAACCCGGATTGGGGATTAGTAAATTCTAAGGGAGGTGGATGTATCGTACATCCGGATGCACACAAGTTTTGCCTTAAATATATTAGCAAATGATGCATCTATATAATTTTCCATATCCATATACTTACAAAAGTCAAGAGGTCCTCAGTTTCCCATTTTGAGTAGTACTTTTTCGCGCTCATGATTTCCAAAACTAACACCCAAAGCTAAAGATGTCGGTCTCGTGAGATATCTCGCCTGCGCATTATGTATTCAAAGCGACATATATCCACCGCAACATACAAATTATCATTAATCTAACCAACCGAGAACACTCGGTTGATTTGTTTGTAATGAATAATGATATGTACTACTCACTCGCTTGATATATATATATATATATATATATATATATATATATATATATCTTATATCTCTTTCATCAACACTTCATGTAATGCGAATGGTAATCGAACATGAAGAAATCAACATCCACTCAGAGATGTCGGTCTCCTTTAACAAATTAGGTGTATGTTCAAAGGCTTGAGATGATAAATGGTTTTACATTTCTTAACCCAATTGTTAAACCAAAATAGTGATCTGCAAATTCGTAAAACAAATTGTATATCTTACATCGAGAAAAATAATGCAACAAGCATATGCACTACAAATCAAATCACCAAATACAAAGCACCAAGAGAAACAAGAGAGATCTTTATTATCAAAAGCCAGATGCTCAGACTATATTCTGAAACAAGTGAAGAATAGTCTACATTCAAGCAAAGTACAATATTCATAACCCAATATCAATATGGACTAGAAATTGAGTGAGTTTCTTTTTCCTCTTATTCAAACACATCTAATCCCTACAACCAATTTACTCTGAAAAACCATAAAACAAATCCCACAGAAAACCAAAGCACAAACCTTGCAAAGGTTTGCTTTCTATTCAACGTTTTGAAATCAATATGCTTATGCCATGTTACAACTAAAGTAGAAAACAAGAAACATGCTCACTCTATATATATCTCATGAATGCAATAGTTAATCTTCTTCACAGCAATCCAAGATAGAAACCCAAATATAGCATTATACACTTATAATCGAAGTCTTTTTGCTATATATACTGAGGTGTCTGTAAAATAAGCAACAAGACGTAAAATAGGAAATAGATAAGACAAATTACCGCTTTAAACTTTGAACTTGAATCAGGTTGTCTTTGGAGCTTCCCGATATGAGTGAGGTCGTTTTGGTGTCTTGTTGTTTCTTGTTGTTGTGTTGTAAATCGAAGAGGGTATGGGAAAAGGATGTTCTGTGTGCTTGAGCGAGGTGGGTTTGTGTCGTTGGGTTGCGACACCGGGGAAGACCAAGGACGGGGTAGGAGGGCGGCGGCGAGGCGAGCAATGACAACAAGACGACGGAGCGGCGATGTCCTGAGACGCGACCATGGGCTAACAAAGAATGCTGCTCGGATGATCCTACTAGAAGCGGTGGTGACTCTAAGTCCTTTCCGGAGGACTATCCGGCAGAGTGAGAGAAACCGAGTTTTGAGGGAGGAAATTTCAGAAATTTGGGGATTTTGAGGATTGGTCCTCTAATTTAGATTCAGCCACCCCATTATCACTACTACTATCAGAACAATTGTTGTTTGCTATTTGCGCCTCGCACGACGTCAAGCTCCAAGAATCACGCAACTATCAAGAGTCGAGCCAAATTCACCTTCCATTTAAGCAAAACGCCTCATCAATCCCTAATTCCCTGGGAAGCTCTATCCCGAGCAAATGATTTCGTTGAAATTATTCAACACCGCGTCGATGAATGGTGAGTGACGATGCTCGCCCGCTTCGCAATCGAAATCCACCGAAAGCTTAAGGGGTTACTATCTCTTAACTGGAGAGATCAAATACAAAAAGTAGTAATTCAAGGAGGACTAAAATCTAAAGCTACAGAGGCATGGAACATACTTGAAATGCCATAATCTTCGTGACCCTTTCCCGATGAATTGATGCACGATGCCATTAAAATACAATTTTCCCTAAAAATTCAAATGGACCACCTAATTCCAACCGGAAGTACTCTTGAGCAAATTTGCGAGAACCCTTGAGCTTCACCTCGATTCTATAACCAACTCACCTAGTTCTTCAACTAATCAAGAGAAAATAGGAGTGAAGGTCAGAACGGACGGCAAAGTAAGGCGGCGTGGCGTGGCTTGCCCATTCACGGTGGAGAGAAAAAAAATTGGGGGAAGTGAGGTTTTGTTTTGGATCTTATGGGAGTTCGATTTGGTGGAGGTGAAGAAGAAAATGGAAAAATGGGATTGAGAGGACAAACCAAGAGAGGAAGAGAGATTGTTTTGTTTTGTTTTTATTATTTTCCTTTTTTAATTTATGACATAGACTACGCTTTTTATTAAAACACGCACATACACTACGTTTTATAAGCGTAGTCTATACCCACTATAGACTACGCACATATACTACGCTTTTGTTAAGCGTAGTCTATACTTCAAAAAAATTCGCACATAGACTACGGTTTTGATAAAAAAGCGTAGTCTATACCTATAGACTACGTTTTTTAAGAAAAAGCGTAGTCTATGAGGTGTAGAGAAAAGGTATATTTGTAGTAGTGATTTCTTTCAGTTTTCATGCAGCTTTTTTCATTTCTATTTTGTTCTTTTATTTCTATATTTTTGTGGTTATGGGACTCTTGGAATATTCTTTTTCTCTGCACATCTATGTATCACGAGACTGTGCCCATGATCTTGAATTGGACATTTTTCTTCAAGTATGTATGTAATTTTACTTTCTCGTTTTTAAAACTTTTGGGGCCAGCATAAAAATTTAAATGAAGAAATTATCTATGTATCCCACGTGCCTCTAGGAAACTCAATGGTCGTTATCGGACTGACATACACATATTTAGGGTTTGTAACATATGAGAAAAATCTCCGAAGATAAAGAGTTGAGTGATCCTTCTTAAATTACGCTCCCTCACTCTAAAAGATTTTGAGTGTGGTGGAAGTATCTACCTAGCTAGGCTTAGACCTATGAATTTAAGTACTACAATTCAAAGTTATTTAGAGTATTATTAAATGGAGATTTAGTTCTTTGGATTTATTAGACATGTCACGGGTATGCTGCTCTTCTGATGCGCGCCCTATATTTGTTCCATATATACTATTTCCTCTGTTCCATTTAAAATATCCGATTTTCTTTTTTTGGGTTGTTCCATTACAAATATCTCATTCCATTTTAGAAAATAAATTATCCCTTCAAAAAATATGGATCCTACCCACTTTTTAACACTTTAACTACTTTATACCTTTCTCCTAAATATCCGTACACAAAAAAAATGAGACACTTTAAGCGGGACGGAGGGAGTATTATTTATACTCATTTTTGGTTAACTAACTATTTGTCTGAAAAACTAAGGTTGATGACCTTGATTGTAATCATTTTACCACACTTGTCTCATTCCTCAATTTCTGGCGAATTTTGCTATAAACCACAATCATAACACCATCTCTCTCGATTATTCATTATTCTATCAAATTCATCTTCTATTTTTTCCTCAAAATCCATCAATTTTGATATTAATTTTTATTTCTTTCAAAATCTATTGATTTTTGTTGTTCATGTGTCGTCGATCTTGTTCACCGTCATCGCCCCTGCTGCCGCCATCGTCTGCTGCCGCGGTTGTAAAAAAAAATCGAAGAAAAAGAAGAAGATAGGAGGAGAAGAGAAGAAGAAGAATGTTGATTTTCTTTCTTCCCCATTTTGCCGCTTGCGAAAAGAATTGGAAAATGAGCTGCTACGTGTCAACTTGTAGTGCGGCTACATGTTCAAAATATATGGTCTTGATATGATCCTTACTCCAATTTGTTGAATTGAACGCTGGATCGTCGACACACACAGAACGAACTGTTCTAATAACGAAATAAAAGGATGAAATTTTGAATCTTTGAATCTAACCCCAAAGAGATAGTTGATGCAACAACTCAGAAACGCTGAATGACACACAAACGAGATTGATGAACTCGAATGATTCGTCGATAAAGAATTCATCTTGGAATAATCAAGAGAAATTCGAAACTCTCAAGAGAGGCATAAAACTCTCGAAAATTATTATTGCTCAACTGATTTTCGTCTATGACAAAAAAGGCCTTTATATAAGGTTGAAATCTAAACCTAATCTGATAAGGAAAACTAACTATTAATAAAGGCCCATAAATCCGAAAATAATAAAGTCTTGATTTCGTGGGCTGTACTAATTAAATCAAAATAACACTCTTCATAATAAAGCCCAATCACACGTAATTAAATTGACGAAACATGGGCTGTCGGGCTTATCATCTCCTATGGGCTTCTTGGTCAATCTTTGAGCCCAAACTTCTTGAATTAATCCATGCAATCCTTCCCTGAACTTCTTAGCTCGAGTTCTTGTAACTGACCCACTTAGAACACGAACCGTGTTTTGAGTCAACGAACCTTGGACTCCATCATTCCCCTCCTCTTGAAGAGGATTTGTCCTCAAATCCAAGAAGACACATATATCAAAAGGACTCAAGTCAGTAATATTAAATGTATTACTAACATTATACTCACCCGGTAAGTCCAATTTGTAGGCGTTGTCATTAATGCGCGCCAACACTTGGAATGGTCCATCGCCTCGAGGTAGCAACTTTGAACGCCTTTGCAATGAAAACCTTTCCTTGCGCATATGCAACCACACCCAATCGCCTGGTTCCAACACCAATTTGCGATATCCTTTGTTTGCTTGTTTGGCGTCCTGCTCCGTTCGCCTCTCGATATTCATCCTTGCCTTCTCATGAATCTGTTTCACAAAATCAGCCTTGTTCTGGCCATCAAGATTAGTATGCTCATGGACAGGTAAATGAGATAAGTCCAAAGGTGTCAAAGGATTAAGCCCATACACAATCTCAAATGGCGAAAACTGAGTAGCAGAATGAACAAAACGATTATCTGCAAACTCAACATATGGCAAACATTCCTCTCACGACTTAATGTTCTTCTTGAGTATGGCTATAAGCAAAGGAGACAAAGTCCTATTTACTACCTCAGTTTGACCGTCAGTTTGTGGATGACAAGTAGTAGAAAACAGAAGTTTAGTTCCTAACTTACACCACAAAGTCTTCCAAAAGAAGCTCAAGAACTTCGAATCCCTATCCGAAATAATAGTCATGGGCATGCCATGCAATCTAACAACCTCTCTAAAGAACAAATCAGCTACATGAGATGCATCATCAAATTTATGACATGGAATAAAATATGCCATCTTAGAAAATATGTCCATAACCACAAAAATGGAATCGCTACCACGCCTACTCCTAGGCAATCCTAACACAAAATCCATAGAAATATCAATCTAAGGTGTTGTAGGAATGGGCAATGTTGTATACAATCCATGGGAATTGACTCTAGACTTAGCTTGCTTACATGTGATACATCTACCACAAATTCTCTCAACATCCATTTTCATGTGAGGCCAAAAGAAATGCTCATGCAAAACAGCTAAAGTCTTAGCAATGCCAAAATGCCCCATCAATCCCCCACCATGAGACTCAAGAAACAACAATTCACGCAGAGAGCATTTAGGAACACACAACTTATTCCTCCTAAACAGGTAATCATCATGTCTAAAGTACTCTCCACTAGCAGATTTCTCACATGCTCGATATATCTCACCAAAATCATCATCACTCACATATAAACTATTGATGCATGCAAACCCAAGCAACTTAGCATCTAAAGTAGAGATCAAGGCATACCTCCGAGAAAGGGCATCAGCCACCATATTCTCTTTTCCTTGCTTTTACTTGATGACGTATGGAAACGTCTCAATGAACTCCATCCACCTTGCATGCCTCTTGTTCAACTTATGCTGCCCCTTTAAGTGTTTCAACGACTCATGATCAATGTGAATGACAAACTCCTTGGCCCACAGATAGTGCTACCACATTTGTAAAGCTCTAACCAATGCATACAACTCCTTATCATACGTTGCTCCATTTAGCTTCTCGCTAAAGTACGCCACTGGTCGCCCTTCTTGGATCAAAACTGCACCAATCCCAACACCAGAAGCATCACATTCTACCTCAAAAGATTTAGAAAAGTCAGGAAGAGATAATACCGGGGCGTGAGTCAATTTGTACTTCAAAAGCTGAAACGCCTTCTCTTGCTCTTCTCCCCAACGGAATTCTACATTTTTCTTGATTACTTCCGTCAATGGTGCTGCAACACTACGGAAATATGGCACGAATCGTCTGTAAAAGCTAGCAAGTCCGTGAAAACTCCTAACTCTTGGATAGCTCGTATTTTCTCCTCACCAACCTGTACACCCTATGCACTGACAACAAAATCAAGAAACACAAGCTTGTCCGTACAAAAGATACACTTCTTAAGGTTAGCAAATAGCCTCTCTTTTCGAAGCACATCTAAAACAGCCCTCAAATGCTCAACATGTTCATCATGACTCTTGCTATACACTAGGATATCATCAAAATAGACTACTACAAATCTACCAATAAAAGAACGCAAAACATGATTCATAAGACGCATAAATGTATTAGGGGCGTTAGTCAAGCCAAAAGGCATAACCAACCACTCATATAAACCAAGTTTTGTCTTAAAAGCAGTCTCCCACTCATCTCCCTCCTTAATCCTAATATGATGGAATCCACTACGCAAGTCAATCTTAGAAAACACGCAAGAGCCATGCAACTCATCAAGCATATCATCTAAACGAGGGATGGGATGACGATACTTTACCGTGTATAGCTCTGCAATCACAGCACATCCTCATCATCGAGTCCTTCTTCGGTACAAGTAGAATTGGAACTGCGCATGGACTCAAACTCTGCCTCACGTGCCCTTTCACCAACAACTCTCTAATCTGCCTATCCAATTCCTTTGTCTCCTCTAGATTGGTACGATAGGCTAGCCTATTTGGAAGAGTGGCTCCTGGCACGAAATCTATTTGATGTTCAATCCCTCGAATCGGTGGTAGACCAGGTGGTGTATCTTCGGGAAAGACATCATCAAATTCCTGCAATACAGTGGAAATAAAAGGGGGTAGAAAAGTGAGATCATTAGTGGAAACCAAGTTCTCTTTGTACAAAAGTACAACCAAAGGCCTCTCCTCCAGCACCCACTTCAGATCGCTAGCACGTGCAAGACATGACTTCTGGACCACCCATTTCTCCTTATTCTCCCATTCTCGCCTCCTCGACTTCACCACCATCGCCTCCTTCGCAAGCGCACTTGATCCTCATACACTTGTTTAGGAGTAAGTGGAACAACCGACACTCTCTTCTGCTTGTACTCAAAGGAATATTTGTTGATGAAACCATCATGGGTCACACGTCGATCAAACTGCCACGGACCTCCCAACAAAATATGGCTCGCTTGCATAGGGACCACATCGCACATCACCTCATCCTCATACTTCCCAATGCGAAATGACACATTTACTTGCTTTGTAACCTTAACGACGCCTGCATCGTTCAGCCACTGCAACCGGTATGGCTTGGGATGCTTCCTTAAAGGCAGTCCTAATCTCTCCACCATTGATGCACTAGCAATGTTAGTGTAACTCCCTCCATCAACAATCATACTGCATACCTTGTCTTTCACATGGCATCTCGTGTGAAAGATGTTCTCTCGTTGTTCCATCTCATCTGCCTGATTCTGGAATCTTAGAACTCTCCTGGTTATATAAATGAGACAGGTAGGCGGTGTAATCTTCTCAACCTCCTCTTCATCAGGATCCGCCAAGGCTGGCATCTCGGAATCTACAACCTCATCATCGGTTACAACTTCTCCATCATCTCTCATGATCATAACTCGTCTGTTTGGACACTCACTCATGATATGCCCAAATCTTTGACACTTGTAGCACTTTCGATCATGATTACGAGCATCCAGAAACGTTGGCTTTCCTTGATTTGCTGATCTGGATGATTCTACTCTCGGCTTCACAAACGGTTTTCGTTCATCCCTTAACTGCTCCTCCTTCTTCCATTGACTCTCTTTTGATGAGGAGCCACTAGCCGTAGCTTGAGGCTGCTTCTAATTAGTCTGATGCTGCCGCGCGTTACTCCTCCTCTTGAGCTGGTTCTCTATCTTGATGGCCATTTGAACCATTTCTTCCAGCTCAACATAGTGTTGCAGCTCCACACCATTCCTGATCTCCCAGTTTAAACCAGCTAAGAACCTTGCCATGGTTGCCTCACTATCCTCTACAATATTAGCTCGAATCATAGCTACCTCCATCTCCTTGAAGTACTCATCCACACTTCTAATCCCTTACTTCAGATTTTGAAGCTTATTGTACAACTCTCTATAATAGTGAGATTGTACAAATCGCTTCCTCATAATAGCCTTCATCTCTTCCCAAGTCTAAATAGGCTATTCCCGATTCCTCTTCCTACTAGTCACCAACTGATCCCACCAAACTAGTGCATAATCAGAGAACTCAATCCCTGCTAACTTCACCTTCTTTAGCTCAGAATAGTTGTGACAGTCAAACATTAACTCCACATTTCTCTCCCACTCAAGATATGCCTCTGGATCGTTCTTCACTTTGAATGAAGGAATGTTCATCTTGATGTTACCCAGATTGTTATCTTCTCTATTCCTCCAATCCCTTTGATGAAAAATTCTAGCATCATCATCGTTTTACTCCGTATCCTCTCCATTATCATCAAACTCGGGCTCTCTAGGTAGTTGATAACCTCGGCCCCTACCATTACCTCGACCACCTCTACCGCCAGTGCCTCACGTAGGTGTAACGGACTTATCACGAGAAGCTTTGATGTCACTGATCCTCGCATGCACCTCGTCCTTCTCGGATCTCAACATCTTTACAAATTCTGATTTCATTGCCTCGAACAAGAACTTCATTTTTGGATTGAAGCCGAACTGATCTTCCGGCTTGTCATTGCCGGACCCGTCTCTAGATGTATGATAACTCTTGTAAAAGAGTTATTATGTAACCTTTTTGCTGATAATGACCTTGAGTATTGTGTGTTCTGTTCGGGTGTTTGTGTTGTTTGGTGTGTTTATGTTGTGTTTTCGTGTGTGTGCATGTAGGATTGAGTTGGGTGCTTTTAAGGGGTTTTATGTTCTTTTTAAAGCTTTATTTAATCAATCTAGGGCATGTAGCAGGAAGAACGGCAGTGAAGACGATGCTGAAGTCCGCTGAGTCGAAGCCAAGCTCCAGGTCGAACGCGCAAACAAGGCCGAACTCGTGAGCGAGCTTGACTTCGAAATGCGAGGAAGGATAGAACGAACAAGGCTGGAGTAATGCGGGAGCAAGGCCGAACTCGTGAGCGAGCTTGACTTCGAAACGCGAGGAAGGATAGAACGAACAAGGCTGGAGTAATGCGGGAGCAAGGTCGAATTCGAAAGACGAAGTCAAAGCTCAAAGGAAAAGTGAAAACTGAGGATGCTGGAGCGAAGTCTTGAAGCCGAGCTCCAAAAGAGAGAACTGACGACACTCAAGCTCGCCGCAGAAGCCGAGCTCAATAATGACGAGCTCGCAACAGAAGCCGAGCTCAAGAATGACGAGCTCGCAACAGAAGCCGAGCTCAAGAATGACGAGCTCGCAACAAAAGCCGAACTCGAGACGGACGAGCTCGCAACCAAAGTCGAGCTCGTGAGCGAAACCAGACTCCAGGAAAGAGAGAGAGCAGACAAGGTTGAGTTCGTGACTGAAGCCGAGCTCATGAATTATGTCGAGCTAGCAACCAAAGTCGAAATCTGGAGCGAAGTCAGGTCGTAAATGGAGAAGAGCATGTGCTGATGGGTGATCAACGACGAAGTATGAAAGGTTTTGGCTGAAGACTAAGGAGATATGCAGGACCACAGCCACGTGGCATCTGGCCACAGCAGCATAAAAGGGACGCGCGGGTTGTTATTTGTCAGAGCTATCAGAAAAGAACTGAAAAATCGAGGTTGAAGGGCTAGCGGTCTTGTCCGTATGTAGGAAAATCGATTTTAACCTCTCCGAGGATCTATATTGATGTTTAATTCACCATACATTGATTATATTCCTAGCATGCGTCTATATAATTAATTGCAACACGTAGGAGTTTTCTCATGTTTACCTTTGAATCTGTCGGGGAAGAACGGGATGAACGGATTGAGACTCGTGCTTTGATCTTCTGGACTGTATCCCGGTTGCCCAATCTCCAATGTCGAGTGAGGACGATCTATGGAGAATGCTATAGAAAATCACCCTATTTCTCGCTTCTCAATTTTTGAGAATCCTCACTATGGAATAATAGTGATGCACGAAAATTTAGGTTAAATGGATTAAGGATTAACCTTGATCTTATCTCTTACCTTATATTTATAGGGGGTGTTTACCTTGCATGATTAACATTTTGAAGGATTGATTATTTGATAGATTAAATATATGATAAGATAATTTTTATCTATCAATCCTTTGTTTACTACAAAGGATTAGTGAAGGATTAAAATTGGGATAAATAATTCTTCATTTATTTGTAGGATTATTTCAATCCTACCTATATTGGTTGGATTATAATTAATAGAGAACAATTCAAAGGATTAAAATAATCCCGGGCTTTGGGATATCCTCAAATATTAATCCTTAAATGTAAACACTTGATTAGGTTGGATTAATTTTATCTATCCAACCTAATCATGGCAGGTAAACACCCCCATAATGCATTACCATAATCCCATTAGGAAAGGATCCATGCATATCCCATAAATATAATAATATCCTTATGGATAAAGAGAATCAAATCATCATCCTTAGAGAGATATGGGGCGCGATTTTCACTAAGCAACGGGCCTGGATGGGCCAGCCCAGGGATCAAATGCAAGGAATAAAGATGGGCCTCAAATAAATTAATTATCTTATGTTCAAATTTTAACATAAATTAATTTATAAACATTCATTCATGCCACTAGAGAATAAATGCTGACTTACCCTTTATTACCAAAGGTGAGTCGGGCTTGCACTTAGACATTACGAATCCCCGTATTTAAGATATCGCACGTCCATTAATTATTTATAGCATTCTGACTACTTAAAATAATTAATATCTTTAATTCCTTAAGTAGTACCACTCAACCTTATTATTGTACTTGAGCTAACTCAACCTGCAGGGTTTAGTACAATAAACCTTTTGAGCTCCTTAAGGGGACATCATCATCCTAAACGGATACGGTGACTCGATACAGATAACTAGCATGACATACAAGCACTGCCACCACCCAAGATGCGGAGAATATTGGGTTAGAACATATAACCCTCACCCATAACAAGTCAAAGTGATGGTCAACAACTCATACTCACCTAATACCTTATCGAGGTTTAGATCATCGTAAGTCACCGAGATCTAGGTTCTTCACGACGGTCAGATAGAAGAACTCATCTCACTGTGATCCTTCAATACGTCGAGACGCATCCAAGATAGACAAGCAACCAAGTCAAGTCACTTCTTATCTATACCGCAGCCTATACCGACAACTCGTCCTCAAGTTGTCTCACCTGTGAAACTTTTTATATCTCATTAAGCTTGACCAATCATACAGACTTATGTGATCTTCTACACATCGTATGATCTAACTTATATATGAGATAAGGGACACGATATATGCAATCAAGTATTCAATTCGGATAGGAGATTGTAATAGTGGTAACATGAAACATTGTATATAAGCTCAACCATATCGCTTTCAAGATAAAATCCAACACCGTACCCCAAAAAGAGCCGAGTTGGTTATTAAAGGGGGACGCACAACGTATGAGGGATTATCAATCATTCAGGGGACAACTTGGAGAAGAAGCCATCGAAAGAGGCGACAATCCAAGAAGGAGCACGTGATTCCGGCGACGAGTTTCACTTTCTTTTCTCAAATTCTTTTAGCTTGTTATGGCATTCGTTTATCTGGATATTGTTGAATAGCTCGCGATGAGCTAAATTTGTAGGACTTGATATTTTGATGAAACCCATGCTCGTGTGACGAGCTCATTTCTACGCTTATCTTGTTAATTTGCTATTGTTCTCTTGGAGTTTATTCATCTTGCTTGTGATTGATCACCATGGGTGGGATTTTAGCTCTATAATTTCTGGGAAGTTCTTATAGAGTCGAAAACAAGAGACTGATGCAAGAACATGATTTAAATATCATGTGTGTGAATAGCATAGGAATATGTGTTTACCTTGCGTGGCATAAATGAATGGATTAGTAAAGATATTCTAAGAGCTGTTTGGTATAGGAATATATCGAATGACTTATAGAATATAATCTTAGATTTGGAGAAATAATTAGAATCGGAGAAGTTCATGTCATGGTAATGAGGCAATAATAAAGTCAGAGCATATTTAATACGTAGCATGGGTGGAATCGAGAGGTCAAGTCTATTTCTCTTCTTATTATCAGTTGTTTTATCATTTACATACGAAATTTCACCTCGCTTCATAGTAACATTCTCATAGTTTTGGTTTTCCGTCTGTCTTTATTAGGTTGTTTCTCCTGTTTAAATTCTCTTGTGTTGTTCTCTTAAACAAAAATTGATTGTCGGCGTGATTTAAAAAGTGCGATCCCTGTGGATTCGATCTCGGAATATTTCCGTGTATTACTTGTTGATTACGTGCACTTGCGTATATTTAATTGTGTTGCAACATTATATCTCACAACAAGTTTATGGCGCCGTTGCCGGGGATCGCCAATTATAAATTACGTTGATATTGTAATTTTGTGTTTAGTTGTTATTGGTGGTTAACTCTGATTATTTTCTTTTGTGTGAAACAGGGCTCCTGGATTGTGGTATATGCGCAAAGCCAAAGCACAGGTATTATACCCGTTAGATCCAGAGATTGAACGTACTTTTTGTAGAGGAAGGCGACGTCAAAACATCCGCAGAGCACAAGCCAGAATGGCCGCACCAGGAGGTGACAAATGAAATGCCATAGTCATTGCTGATGACCGGGAAATGGGTATACGTGACTACGCTAACCCCAGATTTAATGAGTTAAATCCGGGAATTACCCGACCCGAGGTGCAAGCAAACCAGTTCGAGCTGAAGCCGGTCATGTTCCAAATGCTCCAAACAGTGGGGCAGTTCAGTGGGCAAGCCACAGAGGATCCACATCTTCATCTTCGGTCTTTCTTGGAGGTCAGTGACTCGTTCAAGTTACCTGGTGTCTCGACCGAAGCGTTGAGACTTCGGTTGTTTCATTTTTCACTACGAGATCGTGCAAAAGCATGGCTGAATGGTCTTCCATCAGATTCTATCACTTCGTGGAACGAGCTCGAAGAAAAAAATTTAATGAAGTACTTCCAGCCTACAAAGAATGCAAGATTCCGAAACGACATCATGTCGTTCCAGCAGAATGATAATGAGTCAGTGTGCGAGGCATGGGAACATTATAAGGAAATGCTACGGAAATGTCCTCACCACGGCATTCCGCACTGCATTCAACTTGAGACTTTCTATAATGGGTTAAACGCATCCACACGCTTGGTGCTCGATGCCTCCGCAAATGGAGCTATTCTCTCTAAATCCTACAATGAGGCGTATGAGATCTTGGAAAGGAGTGCAAATAACAACTGCCAATGGTCCGATTCTCGTGCTCGATGGGGAAGAAATCATTGCCGGTGTGTTGGAGGTCGATGCTCGACAAAGATTAATCGCTCAAGTGGCATCCATGAGCAATATGTTAAAAGGCTTGCAAATAACCAATCCAGTTGTTCAACCAACAAATGTTCCAGTGGTCGCACCCACAATGCAAGTGAACGAGGTGTCATGCGTTTATTGTGGAGAAGGGCATACTTTTGATAGCTGCCCATCAAACCCAGCCTCGGTGTGCTACATGGGAAATCAGAATGGCCAGAGGAATAATCCTTACTCACAAACATACAATCCGGGGTGGAGACAACATCCTAATTTCTCGTGGGGAGGCCAAGGATCAGGAACAAGTGGTGGTGGAAATTTTGAGAAAAATACGTATCAGCAAAATTTCCTACCAAAGCAGCAACAGGCCGCTCCACAGCCTAAAACTATGGAAACTTTGATGAAGGAGTATATGGCCAAGACAGATGCAGTAATACAAGGACAATCCACTTCGCTCAGAAATTTGGAGGTTCAGATCGGACAATTAGCCAACGAGATGAGGAATCGACCACTGGCAATCTTCCAGTGACATAAAAATCCTCGAAAGATAAAGAACATGTCAAGGTTGCCACTCGAGAAGTGGGAAGCGGATGCAAGAAACAGAGTTGCCAAACCAAGAAGAGAGGCGGAGTCCTCAAACACAAAAAGCAAAGTGGAAGACCAAGCAAACCCGTAATGTTTGAGAAGCTCACTGAAGTGAATCCATCAAAGCAATTGGACGAGGTGGTTTATCGTCCACCACCACCTTTCCCGAAGGTTGAAAAGAAACAACAAGATACTCGCCGAGATTTCTAGATGTCTTAAAGCAACTGCACATTAATATCCCATTGGTGGAGGCTTTGGAACAGATGCCGAACTATGTGAAGTTCTTAAAAGACATCCTGACAAAGAAGAGACGTCTGGGTGAGTTCGAAATAGTGGCACTGACCGAGAGCAGTAGTACCATGTTAAAGAGCAAAATCCCACCCAAATTGAAAGATCCAGGGAGCTTTACAATTCCATGCTCCATTGGAGGACGCGACGTCGGTCGTGCTCTATGCGATTTGGGAGCAAGTATAAACTTAATGCCGCTCTCAATATTCAGGAAGCTAGGGATAGGTGAAGCTAGACCTACGACAGTGATCTTTGAGTTGGCAGATAGATCGATGGCTCATCCTGAAGGAAAAATTGAAGATGTGCTAGTAAAGGTGGATACATTCATCTTTCCCGCAGATTTCATCATTCTGGATTATGAAGCAGATCACGAGGTGCCTATTATCTTGGGACGTCCTTTCCTTGCAACTGGAAGGACTTTGATTGATGTCCAAAAAGGCAAACTCACAATGAGGGTAAATGATTAGAAGGTTACTTTTAATGTATTCAAAGCTATGAAGTACCCTGACGAAGTGGAGGAATGCTCGGTAATTCAAGTATTAGAGCAGGTCGTCGCCGATAAAATGTTTGGAACACTGCCTCGGTTCAAGACAGTGATAATGAATATGCCAAGCTCATGGAGTTAGAGAAAGAAAGGGGGCTCCCTCGGCATCCCACTAACGAGATCCGCAAAGTGCCACCTCTTATCGGTAGAGCTTGAGTCACCGACTCGCAGATCGGTTCATTCCTGTATCCAAACCCTCAATAGACGAACCTCCAAAGGCTTAGTGCGAAAACATTGCCCAACCACCTGAAATATGCTTATCTAGGCGAGGGAAAACTCTTCCAAGAATCATTTCACCGCTCTCGAGCACGATAAGGAAGAATCCTCATTACGGTCTTTGCAAGTACAAGAGAGCTATTGGTTGGTCAATCGCCGATATCAAAGGATCGGTCCTTCTTTGTGTATGCACAAGATATTGTTGGAAGATTGCCACAAGACTTCCATAGAGCACCACCGCCTTAACCCAAAGAATGAAAGAGGTGTTGAAGAAGGAAGTTATTAAATGGCGGGATGTTGAATCATTTATCCGATCTCGGATAGTTCTTGGGTGAGCCCGTGCGGTGCGCTCCTAAAAAGGAGGGTTACGGTGATTTCTAATGATCAACAGGAGCTGATTCCAACTCGGTGATAACGGGATGGCGTGTTTACGTGGATTATAGGAAATTGAACATGGCTACTAGGAAATACCATTTTCCTCTGCCATTCATGGATCAAATGCTTGACAAACTCGCTGGTAAGGAGTTCTTCTGTTTCCTAGATGGGTATTCTGGTTATCATCAGATTGCCATTGCACCCGATGATCAACACAAAACCACCTTCACCTGTCCTTATGGCACTTTTGCTTTTAAAAGGATGCCTTTTGGACTCTGTAATGCCCCTGCGACGTTCCAGCGTTGCATGATGGCCATATTTTCGGATATGGTGGAGAAGTCAGTTGAAATCTTCATGGATGACTTCTCCGTATTTGGGGATACTTTTGGAGTATGCCTAAATAACTTGGGGAAGGTCCTGGAGCGTTGCGAGGCGACACCTTTGGTCTTAAATTGGGAAAAATGCCACTTCATTGTGCAAGAGGGCATCGTGCTAGGCCATCACATATCCAAGGAAGGGATCGAAGTGGGCGAGCCAAGATCGGTAATAGATAAACTTCCACCCCCACTTTGTTAAGGGTGTGTAGTTTCTTGGGGCATGCAGATTTTACTGTAAGGTTTATAAAGGATTTTTCAAAAATTTCTAAGCCACTGTGTGCCTTGCTGGAGAAAAATAGCCACTTCGAGTTTACTCCGGAATGTCTGAAAGCGTTTGACATTTTGAAGCGAGCTCTAGTGACAGCTCCAGTGATCATTGGTCCGAACTGGTCATTACCTTTCGAGGTGATGTGCGATGCAAGTGACTTCGTCGTGGGGGCTGTGCTGGGTCAACGAAAGGAGAAGATATTCCACTCCATCTATTATGCTAGCAAAATGTTGGTGGATGCTTAAATCAATTACACCACTACGGAGAAGGAGCGCTAGCGGTATTCGCATGTGAAAATTTTAGAGCTACCTCGTGGGTTCGAGGGTGATTGTTTACACGCATCACGCGGCCATCGGTATCTTGTCGCCAAGAAAGATGCCAAGCCACGGTTAATTCGATGGATCTTGCTTCTACAAGAATTTGATTTGGAGATTAGAGATGTGAAGGAACCGAGAATCAGTGGTGATCATTTATCCCGATTGCCAACGGTGAGGGTGAAGAAACTCATGTCCAAATTCGGGATGCATTTCACGATGAACAATGGATGAGCATGCACCACTGTAGCACACCCTGGTATGCGGATTTTGTCAACTTCTTGGTCAGTGGAGTGTTGCCTCCTGACTTCTCATACCAACAGAGGAAAAGATTCTTTTCCGAAGTTAACCATTACTTTTGGGATGAACCATTCTTATATAAGCATTGTGCTGACGGGTTGATGAGGCGTGTTTGGTATGATTTTGTGATGATTCTTGGTACTGTTTTATATGTCAATTTTAATGGTTTGTCCTATTTATGCCGTTAGTTCGATTATTATTTATCGATTCGGACTTACTTGGTTCATTTCAATGTTTTGCAGAAAATCGACATTAAATAGGATGAAATGAATCTGCCAAGGATCAAGTATAATGAAGAGCATCTCGACAGGAGTTCATAGGCGAAAACCGTGCGTAAATCGGAGTTCAGACGAAGGAGAACGGGACAAACGATCAAAGTCGCGCACGGGCACCCCCGTCACACGGCGAGCGCCCGCGCGCATAGCACCCATCGTCGTGCATCCCGTACATCTTCACGCACGCTCCCCGAGTGCCCGTTCCCACCATGCTCATCAGCGCACCCAGCGCCCGCTCGCGAGCCCCTGCAGCGCGCGCACGCCTCGCCTCGCACCCCGGCGCCACGAGCCCGGCGTGCGTTCCAAAGATGCCTCCGTCCGGCGGGGACATAGCGCCAATCCGGCGCCCGCGCCTCGCCACGCCTCGGCACCCAGGTGCCGTTGAGCCCCGGCGCTGTTCAGCAGCGCCTCCGTCGGCGTTGGGACCTAACGCCCACTCTAGCGCCACCGCCTCGCCTACGCCAGCGCGTCATCCCGCCCGCCTGCAGCGCCGCCCCGCGCGCCATCTCCGTGTGCCCCATCCGGTGCTGAGTATCCAGCGCCCTCCCCAACCGGCGTTTGAACACCGCGCGCGTTCCCTAAATTCAAACGCGCGTTGCCGCCCAACCGGCGCTCATCAGCTCGTGCATCTCTTACGTTGCCCAGCCCTCCGTCCGACGCTGGGGACCCAGCGCCCATTCCACGCCGCTCCTGCCACGCACGCTGCTTCCCATCCGGCGCTGGGCATCGCCCATCGCCCAGCGCTCCGCATCCCTCCAGCCGTGCACCACACCTCGCCAGCTCAGCCGGCATTCGACAGCATCCGGTGCTCATGCTGCCTCAATCATGCCTTCACCCAGCGAGCATTCATTCCTATCCGGCGTTCACTTTCAAGTCAGAACGTTTTCTGAGCCGGCGCTCACCTTGAACCCGCGCTCATCCTCATTTATTATATATACGCGCGTTAGGTTAGATTTTTGGGCTCTCGATACTCTCGCTCAGTTGGCGGCTCTCCACCATGATTATTCAGGAAGCTCTTCAACGACTCGACACAGATAAACCTTAGTTTAGTTTCTGTTCTTAGTTTTCATTGAATAATCTTATTTATCAATTTATGTTTTGGGATTTACCAGTTCTTGTTTCGAGATTAAATTACATTTCATGCAATTGGTATTTTTATTGGATTCAATTCATAGTGACAGTGGATTGGATTTTCATGTTCCGTTGATTTACATTGCTTAATGATTTCCTGCTTTCGATTAATTCTTGTTCTTGTTGGTTGATTGATGATTATGATTCATTTACAAGTAGACTTAGATTAGGGCTTGACGAACCCTAAGAATAGGTTTGCTATTGCTTTTATTTATCGCTTTGATTTATTGCTTTCGTAGTTCAACTGGGGATTGACAACCTCTGGTTTAGATTTATCGCTTTATTAGTTTAGCTCGGGATTGACAACCCCTGGCCTAGGATTGCTGTTTATTTTCTCGTATTTCAATTCTGGCATGTTCAAACCCTCTTGGTATTAGAATGTTTAGGATTTAATCGCTTTATGTGCGAAACACGAACAATCGCCCTGTTAAGTTTTCCTTGAGAGACGACTTGGGTTAACTTATCACGCTACAATTATCTCGTACGATTGCGAGTTAATTTGAGTGTGTTTTTAGCTCGATCAATTTTGGCACCGTTGCCGGGGAAAACTTTAGGCGTATTGTTTGTGTTGTTTGTTTTCTGTGTTTCTTTTCGTTTTGTTTGGTTATTTTCTCCCCCCGGTGCGTGTGATCTTGTTTTTGTTGTTGGTGTCTGTTAATGCAGGGTTACCAGCAGTACGAATATGGCCAAACAGGCTGGGGGGAGGAAAGTTCATCGTATTGGGTAAATTCTTCTTGCGAAGAAGGAGCCCAATTCGGCTATTCTGAGGAATATCCGTTGGGCTATGAGCAGCATGCCTATGATCCTTGCTGGGACCAACCACCTCCACCACTCTATGAGGATCAAGCCTCCAATCCCTATTGGGATCAACCACCTCCACCGCAGTACGAAGAAGGAGCCCAGTTCGATCATGTTGAGGGATATCCGCCAGTTTATGAGCAACAATATGGTTCGGGATGGAATAACCAACCCGATTTGGGATGTTGGGATCCGCAGCAGCAGCAGCCGCCTCCACAACCTGACCCGAAATATTGGAACCCACAACATGATTATGGATGGTGTGATCCACATCAGCCACAGCCTCCACAACAACAGTGGTACCACCCGCAGCAGGAGTTTTATTCACCACCACACCCACCACCACCTCATAGGTATCCGTTAGATGATATGGAAGCAGAATTGATTCAGACTCGCCAACAACGGTCGGATGCTGACGACACCAAAATCAGACGCTTAGAGGCAAAATTGGAAATGATGACTGAGAAGCTGGATGAGTTGTTGCAACAAGATGCAATAGGGGAGCTGCCAAGCTCACCCTATGAGGCTCAAGCAACCACTGACCATCAGAGTTCGCCATTGGAAGATATGGGTGCAACGTTTATTCAGATTACCAGTCAAGAATTAGATGCTAGAGATGCAACTCTTGAGCGTTTAGAGGCACGTGCGAGACTGATGGCTGAAAAATTGGTTGTGTATCAACATCAACTTGCAGCGAGGGAACTTCCAACCCAATCCGATCAAGTCCAGGCGGTCACTATTCTAGAAAGTGACCCAATTATTGAGAATTGGGTGAGAGAGACACCTGACGAGCCGCTGCATCCAGAGGAGGTGGAAATGGTGGAAGAATGGGCACGTGAGGATGAGGAGCAAAATCAGAGCCACGAGGAAGTTGATACCAGGACGGCTGACGAGGAAGAGTGGGCACTCGAAGTTGATGACATGCCAAAACCCACTCTGGAGGTGAAAGAGCTACCCAAACACTTGGAGGAGGATGAAGAAAGGACAAAGGTTGAGGTAGTTTCTATAATTTGTCAACATCCTAATTTACCAAAGTATTGTGCTGTAGGAGTTGAAGTTATCTATTTTACTTTGGAAAATAGGATGTTTGATTTGAGCTTAATTGATGTATTACTTGCTTTCTTTACTATCCTCTGTTCTTATATGGTTGCTACTGATGCTCTGGCTGAGATGGTATTCCTGCAGGTGAAGGACTATGGATAGTCCGTTGTTGACCGGAACACGTCGGGCTCACGACGTTAAACTGAGTACTTCGTGGGAGTTACCCACGGATTTTTATTTTCTTTTTCTTTCTTTCTCTTTTTGCTTGTTTTGTTGTTCTTTGATCTGTCTGTTGTCTTTGTGTTAGTTTTGCTCGAAATTGGGAAGAAGGGATTGCGTATTTTCATCAGCGGTGAGATAAAGCTGTGATGCTCCAACTCTGCAGCGCACACTCGTCGATTATCAGGGAAGTATTATCCTCTATGGTCTTTTTGTGCTTTTAATGTTTGGAGCACTGGGGGCAGTGCTCAAATTAAGTGTGGGGATGATTACTCAGTTTTGTGTGCGTATCATATATATTTTTGTATGCTTAATGATGTGCCCTTGTGCTTATTTTGATTGATTGGACTCAAGTTTGTGTCTATGCGAATAAGTTAGGATTTTGATTGTTGCATCTGAACTCTGTGGTATTGGTCAATCTGATTTTGAATTTTCGAGACTTTTGGTGATATATGATTTGAGTGTAATGTGAATTGACGAGATTGTGATTGATAGAAAATGAATAGGGGGAAATTGATGTGATTTGTCCGGCTAATGTTAGGGGTAGTGTTAACATTGTGGTTACCTATAAACTTGTTTCATTAAAAAAAATGTGTGAAAAAGAGTAGAAAATAAGGAGAATGAAACTCCAATAAATTGTTGATATTGTTGAAATGGAGGATGAGATTCTGTCCCTCTTTCTCGTAAATCGAGAAATGGACATGGGAAACCACGATAGGAGACTCGAGTTCATCGAGAGTTCACCTTTCGAATATTGTTCCAAAATCTGTTAAAACATTCTTTGTGCTTTAGAAAAGGAACTTGTTACTAAAGGTGACCACATTAGTTAGTTCACCCCTAACGGAGAGTTGAGTCTGAGCAGAGTTTACCCTTTTATTTATTGGAAATCAATTGTCGTCCTAGATTTATTTCACATTATCTTTGAATACGTAAACACCAAGTGTGGGGGAAAATCAATAAGGTTTGATAGATTAGACTAAGAGTGAAGTTGCAAGAATTATCTTCTCTATTTTTATTTGTAAAGACTTTGCTTGAGGACAAGCAAATGGATAAGTGTGGGGGAGTTGTTTGGTATGATTTTGTGATGATTCTTGGTACTGTTTTATATGTCAATTTTAATGGTTTGTCCTATTTATGCCGTTGGTTCGATTATTATTTATCGATTCGGACTTACTTGGTTCGTTTCAATGTTTTGCAAAAAATCGACATTAAATAGGATGAAATGATTCTACCAAGGATCAAGTATAATGAAGATCATCTCGACATAAGTTCGTAGGCGAAAACCGTGCGTAAATCGGAGTTCAGACGAAGGAGAACGGGATGAACGATCAAAGTCACGCCGGGCGCCCCGTCACACACGCGAGCGCCCGCGCCAAAGACCCATCGCCGTGCATCCCGCAGCATTCCGCACGCTCCCGAGTGCTGTTCCCACCATGCTCATCAGCGCACCCAGCGTGCGCTACGAACCCGGCGCACAAGTACCTCGCGAGCCCGTCGCCGCCGCCGACGCCCGCCTCGGCACCCGCTGGGCCCTGGCCGAGCCCAGCCGCACCTCCGTCCGGCTGGGGACCTAGCGCCCACTCCGTGCCCGCCGCCTCGCCTCGCCAGCGCCCATCCCGCCCGCACAGCGCCTCGCTGCTCGCCATCTCCCAGCGCCCCATCCGGCCCGAGTATCCTGCGCCCTCCCCAACGGCGTTTGATCACCGCGCGTTCCCTAAATTCCGGTAGCGTTGCCGCAACCGGCGCTTCGTCACCACGCATCTCCCGCGTCGCCCAGCCCTCCATCCGACGCTGGGGACCCAGCGCCCATTCCACGCCGCTCTCGCCACAGACGCCACATCCGGCGGCCCGCCGCTCGCTCGGCCCTCCGCCAGCTCAGACGCCTCGCCTCCACCTCGGTGGCGTTCGACAGCATCCGTGCTCACGCTGCCTCGGTCATGCCTTCACCCAGCGAGCGTTCATTCCGATCCGGCGTTCACTTTCAAGTCAGAACGTTTTCTGAGCCGGCGCTCACCTTGAATCAGTGCTCATCCTCATTTATTATATATACGCGCGTTAGGTCAGATTTTTGGGCTCTCGATACTCTCGCTCAGTTGGCGGCTCTCCACCATGATTCTTCAGGAAGCTCTTCAACGACTCGACACAGATAAACCTTAGTTTAATTTATGTTCTTAGTTTTCATTGAATAATCTTATTTATCAATTTATGTTTTGGGATTTACCAGTTCTTGTTTCGAGATTAAATTACATTTCATGCTATTGGTATTTTTATTGGATTCAATTCATAGTGATGATGGATTGATTTTCATATTCGCTTATTTACATTGCTTAATGATTTCGCTTTCGATTAATTCTTGTTCTTGTTGGTTGATTGATGATTATGATTCATTTACAAGTAGACTTAGATTAGGGCTTGACGAACCCTAAGAATAGGTTTGCTGTTACTTTTATTTATCACTTTGATTTATTGCTTTCATAGTTCAACTGGGGATTGACAACCTCTGGTTTAGATTTATTGCTTTATTAGTTTAGCTCGGGATTGACAACCCATGGCCTAGGATTGCTGTTTATTTTCTCGTATTTCAATTCTGGCATGTTCAAACCCTCGTTGGTATTAGAATGTTTAGGATTTAATCGCTTTATGTGCGCGACACGAACAATCGCCCTGTTAAGTTTTCCTTGAGAGACGACTTGGGTTAACTTATCACGCTACAATTACCTCGTACGATTGCGAGTTTTGAGTGTGTTTTTAGCTCGATCAAGGCGCTGCGTTCCGCATGAGGAAATGGAATCAATTCTAGAAGGATGTCACGCCACCCCATACGGTGGTCACTTTGTCGGACAAAGAATAGCGGTTAAGGTACTCCAATCAGGTTATTTTTGGCCTTCCTTATTCAAAGATGCTCATGCCTTTGTGTGTAAATGTGATCGATGTCAAAGAGTTGAAAATATGTCTGCTCGGAATGAGATGCCAACGAACTTTATCTTAGAAATTGAGCTCTTTGATGTGTGGGGCCTTGATTTTATGGGTCCTTTTCCGCCCTCCTTCGGCAACCTCTACATCCTGGTGGCGGTTGATTACGTTTCTAAATGGGTGGAGGCCGTGGCAAGCTCGACTAATGATGCGAAAGTTGTAATTAAGTTCTTGCAAAAGAACATATTTACACGATTCGGCACTCCTCGTGTGATCATTAGTGACGAAGGAACTCATTTTGTCAACAAGGCGTGAGTCTTGCCCCAGCCAAGTATAACGTCCCCCCACAAGATCGCTACGGCATTTCATCCTCAAACGAATGGCATAGGATACACTCGAACTCATAAAGAAATTAAGGGCGTGTATACACTCAAAGATCAATGCAATGCAACATCTTACCATAGGCTTGCCGTTTCTCTAACATCTCCACCGCGTCAAATGTGTTCAAATGAGGATCAAAGAGGACTTTTCATAGGTTATAATGTAGGCACATTGGTTAAGGTAGGATAATATATGGCTAAGTGACTCAAGACTATTCCAAGCACCATCATTTATACATTTAGACACATGGACTTTGTCCATTTTCCTCTTCTTTCTAGCGTGCTAAATCAACGTTTAATGCCACGAAGGTACCTATACTTGGATTAAAGACCCTTTATGCTCAACACTCATAGTGAACTTAACATTTTCTTTTTCTTTTCTTTTCTAGAGCTTATAGGGTTTAACTTTTACAACAAAGGTACTATTCTTCACCACAGATGTATTTTTCTAAAGAAACTTTCTCGTCATAACTTACATCAAATTTCACCTTTTGATTCCCATATCCATCCTCACCTCCTATCGTCCGGTTAATCGAAGAAAAAGTCTCATAAAGGCTCGAAAAGAAAACAAATGGTATATAACATCGGGTTAGTGTTTGGGTGAATATGTGGTTAACAAAGATGGCCTTTTATCCTTTCAAATTCGAAACACATATTGCGGTCTCGACACGGAAGAGCGGCAAGTTCTGAAGATAATCACATACGATATCACACAATTAAAAGCGTATCAAAGATATGTATACGGTGAAGCTCAAGTCTCGCGGATAAGCAAATGGTCAAAACAACAAGCTAAGCCATCTCCGTCATTCATGCGTCATTTTCTAACATATCATGTGCACTTATCATTAAATTTCACAAAAATTTCTATCGTCATTGGCCACATGGATTAACACACTTCAACAACTGCGTTGATCGGCAGTGCAGCGAAAAGAAAAACAGAGACACGACAAAACAACGCAAACGAAAAAACCGACAAAACACGAAAACAAAAACAAAAGAAAGCGTTGGGTTACCTCCCAACAAGTGCTTACTTTAACGTCTTTAGCTAGACCATCACTAACCTCGTCGATCGGCGTTTTGTGCAGCAAATCCTTCTCAACTCGTGGATCCTCCTAAACTTAGCATTTACGGATCTCCACCGCGACTATGGAAGTGGCCCCCAAACTTGAATGATACACTCGGGTTCCATGCGGAGTCCACTTCTTTCTCACGGACACCTCGATTGGTCGAGTACCCTTTAAGCATGAGGCGTGGCGGCGGTAGTCGTGATCGAGCAACAATCTTTCGGCTTTCCAGCGTCGTGTTGCTTGATGGCGTCGTATATGGAAATTTTGAGCTCCTCATCGTTAACACGAAGCGTGAGGTTTCGCTTCCCGACATCGTCAATCAGCGCACGACCGGTTGCTAGAAAAGGTCTACCAAGGATTAGTGGTTGTTGTTTGAATTCGGAATATCGAGAATAACAAAGTCGGCGGGAAAAACAAAATCCGAATTCTTACCAACACGTCTTGACGATACCTTTTGGATATGTGGTGAACCCGGTCGACCATCATCGATGAAATCTTAAATCGGCTTCATTTTTCCTAGGTGTAGCCGGTTGAAAACGTTCAACGACATCAGTTGATGCTAGCGCCCAAGTCGCATAACACATTTGGAAAATTACGCTCGGCGATCTACGCACTCTAGCGTGAAACCTGCAGGGATCATTCGCTTCAGGGAGCTTCTTTTGCAAGACGGCCTCTGACTTTCTTGGATAGGAAATTTTCTCAAATTTCCCAGTTTCTTCTTACTTGCAAGCGTCTTTTAAAAATTTCATGTGGCGGCATGTTTATAGGCAGCGCTCAAAGAGAGGCAAATTTATCTCAACTTTCCGAAATACCTCTTTGAAGCGAGCAAATTCCTCGTCATATTTCGACTTGACAAGTCGACTCGGAAAGCAGGACGGAGGAATATCGTGCGGGATTAGCCTGCAGGGGTGCCTCGCGGTCGACCTCGCGACCCGGCGGGATGGTCGCGAGGTATCTTGTGCGCTGATCTCCTTGTTCGCGTCTTGAAGCTTGCGGGCGTTAGGTCGCTCGCGAGCAAATCTGGCGCCCCGTGCTTGGATGGCTCGCGGTCGGGTCTTGTGAGCCTTTCGGTCGCAAGGCGTCTGTGGACAAAATTCGGGATGGCTCGCGATCGGGCTCATGATCATGAGCTTCGATCCCGATGAGTTCTGCGTCGAGAATGTTCTCTTGCTCTTCTTTCTCGGTGGGGCTCGGGTAGGCTCGTCCACTCGCAAATCCGAATGGCGAAGCATTGACTCTTTGGGTTCACTCGTGTTACTCGGAAATTGGCCGTCTTTTGTAGTGCATTTACTTATGCGGCAATTTGACCAATTTGAGCTTCCAACATCTTTATGTGCTTCCCATAGCCGTCACGGTCGACTCAAGTGATTGATCTTACGCGGTGTTGCCGATGAGCAATTACGATTCGTTGCCAATTGTTGGTTGCTTCAACCAAGCTGCTGCATCATGTCTTGAGATTTGGCTTCCTCGGCTCTTGAATCGAATTACGAATATTGAAGCTCTTTGAAGGTTGTTGGAAATTTGAATGACTCTCTCGATTGATGTGGCTAACGTTCTCTGTTTCAATCGACTCTTCAAAAGAGTGAACTTCTTCATGAGGTCATCATATTTGAATCACTCTCAACAGTTGTGCTTTGAGCGATGGCGTTCTCTCGTGAGCCATTGATAGGCTGTTGGCAGCCATCTCTTCTGTCTGACTTGCCTCGTCATTGAGTCGGTTTAATAAGCGCCCCCCGACGCGTCTACCATGCTCCTCGTCTGCCGTGTCAGCCACCGTAGAAGCTGTGTGATTTGTTGCTCCTTGGAGAACCCATGTTGTGGACATCGTCTCGATAGAGCTCTGAATCTCTCCATGCCTCGAATAATGATTAAGTCGTGGTTTTGGCAAAAATGAGAGATTTCGCGATGATCTTCTAGCGCTTTCGCCGTGAAAGTATTTCGAAAAAAACTTCTCGCAAGTTTCCCCAAGTGTCGATGCCACTCGGTCCAAACTCTTGAACCAATCTTTCGCTGGTGCATTGCCGAAAACCGAACATGCGCATCCGGATTGTGTCTTATGGCACCCCATTCTGTTTGATGGTGTCACAAATGTCGAAACGTCTCGAGATGCGCATTCGGTCTTCTGTGACTCCTCCCCCAAACTGCTCTCCTTGGACCATACTGATCAGGGCCGGTTTGAGCTCGAAATTATTTGCATCTACGTGCGGGCCCCAACCGCCTCCTTGGAACTGTTCGGTGGGATGTCGATACATGTGGTTGAAGGTCTTCCTCCGGCGAGGACAACGATTCCATATTTGCCATCGTGTTGCATCTCTGCAAAATCAGCTAGCATCGTGCAACTTGCTCGGGAGGAATGCCCTGTTTTGCGGATCGGTGCCATTGCGGCTCGTCTCTTCTCTCGTCCTCTTCTCCTTTGAGAGCTTTCGATCTCGGGATCTAAAAATACTTGAGAGGTCCACGAGATCTTGTACGCATAAACCACTGAGAAGAGAGAATTTAGTACTTTCAAAATAAATAATAATATATATATAACTTGAATTAATAAATCCAAATCGTCAAATTATTCCTATGTGATCTTAACAATCCCGACAGCGCCAAAATTTGATCGCTCTTTTTCACACGCAAAGAGTGTAAGTGCAGGAGGCAAGCATCGTATCCACGTAGAGATTGTATCACGAAAACATAGAAGCTAACTCAACGACAATTCATTATTATCCAAGCACGAGAATCACGGGTGATAGGTTTAGGGGCTTGAATTTAATCCAAAGCAAAGATAACAAATGAAATATAAAATAAAGCGATAAAATCACGAAGATGATTATAAAGAAAGACTAACCCTAGGGATGCACCAATCCATCCACAACGATGTTTATCACCTTATTATTAACCGTTTAATCCGAACAAGACGGAAGATCACATATATAACCAACAACTTGATTCACGACAATTCGCGGCGATTGATTACTAATTTTCCCTATCACGATTCGTCTAGAGGAAAATAAGCAACTCAAAAGGATCACTAAGAATATCTTCCTCTGAATGTCCTATCTCGATTCACGACTCGAGGCTCATTCGTATCATGCATTCGATAACGATTGACAATTAATACGATTCGTCGTTAACCGACAACTAGATATGCATCAAGATTGATCAAAATCAACACATATAAATAAGCACAATCGAATCATGAATCAATGCACGGAAGGTAAATAACGATAGCGAGAACTCACAACATATAGGATCGAATCATGCAAACCCTGTGGATTAGAGCGGAAAACTAGCGGACATAATAAGCGGAATGAAATACGAATTAATCATAAAAGCAAATTAAATATATAAAACCCGTGAGGGAAGCGTTGGATGAACAATGGTTGGTCTTGAATCGAATCCCAGCGAATGAGCGGAAAGCAGCGGAAAGCGATCGGACAAAACGTTCGATCGAAAAACGCAACGATAAACTAAACTAAACAATGTAAAAACAATACTAGAATTAAACTAATGGAAGATTAAAGACTAAAAGCTATAAGCGAGGAAAACTTAAGAAAAAGCGAGCTGCAGGCGTGCTGGGGTCTAAGGAGGCGCGGTGGGGTGTTGCCGTATATAGGCACGCCCCAAAACCCTATTTTCATACTTGCCGCCGTCTCGCGACCACCCTTCGCGGTCGCTAGGTGTGGTCGCGAGGTAATCCTCGCGCGACCTTCTCGCTCGCGATCGCCTCTTCGCCCGCTTGGTTGGTTCGCGACCGTGTCTGCGCGGGCGCTAGGAAATCTGATGCGGTCGCGAGAAATCGTCGGTGGCTTTCAAAACATTCCTGATCGCGGTATCTTTGAGTTCTCGTAGCGTGTTTCCTAGCGGCCGACCTAGCGACCGCTAGGCTGGTCGCTAGAAACACGCTTGATTGTGTGTTTTGGCTCGTGCGTCGTTCCTTGCTTGATTTTCAACATATAGACCTACACAACACCAAAAGAACACCCAAGAGCGATTATCTTCTAAAAATAGATGAAACATTAAGAATCGATACATAAGCACATTAAGCGAGCTAAACTCATCTTCAAATAGCAACTATAAGCGTGTAAAATGCGGCGTTTATCACAAGCGGAACTCTCCAATAGAGAAATAAAGGTATCTTGGAGAAGGTGGTTAACCCGTGTCGAAAGGATTGGTCCATACGCTTGGATGACGCAGCGCGGGCCTCTGAAACAACTTTCAAAACACCTTTAGGGATGTCACCTTATCGGTTGGTCTATGGCAAAGCTTGTCATCTCCCATCGAACTTGAGCATCGAGCTATTGGGCGATAAAGAAACTTAATTTTGAGCGTAAGGTCTTTGGAGAGGCTCGTTTGCTGCAACTAAGTGAAATGGATGAATTCCGATGGTTTGCTTATGAGAATGCGAAATTGTACAAAGAAAAAACCAAGAGATGGCATGATAACAACATCTTGCACCGTGAGTTCTTGCCGGGTCAGCAGGTGTTACTGTTCAATTCAAGGTTGAGGTTATTCCTTGGAAAACTTAAATCACGATGGTCAGGTCCTTTCACCATTCTTCGGGTAGCGCCTCATGGTGCTATCACATTCTGAAGGGACATCAGCCGTGAATTCATGGTTAATGGTCAGCGTGTCAAGCACTACTGTGGTGGCGAGGTCGTTCGTGAGAAGACCTCAACATCTCTGAAGGACGCCTGACCAGTGGTATCATGGGTTGCCATGGCGATCAGGCGCCTAGTAGCCCTTTTGTTCTGTTTGTACATATTTGTTTTATTCTCGTTTGTCTCGTTGTTTTTGGTGTTGATAATAAATTGCCTTAACAGTGTTATGAAGGAGGAGGGGTTTATGTGAGAATAATGTGAATTTTGGATTGCAGGTGTGGTACATGCTTACCCCTGGAAAAAATTCTGAGTATTATGCTAGTTTTTGTTCCAGTATTGGAATTGCAGAAAATGGAGAAAAAGTGAAATATCAGTTTGCTATCTTGGGAAAAAGAGCGGGAAAAATTGGGTTGACTTTTTTTATTTAAAAGACCGTGCCCCTTTTTCTTCCCACCCCACGATTAGCTATTTCTTCCATTTCTCTCATTTTGCTGCGATTTTGCTCTCACTTCCCACGTCCACCTGCTATTCTCTCAAGATTTTATTTTGGTTCTGAAATTTAATTGTCTCCTTCATTTTGTTCCTCCTACAAATTTAATTATCATGAGAAGATTCAGCAGCAGGGTCAGGAAGCAGGTGGTACCATTGTCTATCCCTAGCAATGACGCGAACACGCCCCTCATCATATCAGACGTTGAGTCGTCACCGGAAGCTTTACCGATTTCTCCACAGGTTGTTGAGCATTCTTCATCTAAGAGGAAAGATCGTCAAAGTGATAAGGGTAAAGCTAAGTTGTCGGAAGATGCTGAGCCGGAGGCTATTCACGTAAAAAGGCGGTGGACAAACCCCCATCGAAAAAGACAGGACGATCAATCGAAGCCATTCTGAAATTCCGAGCCCATGGTGGGTTCGAGAGATTTAAGCACCTGAAATCAAGGCAGCTATGGATGGAGAAGGGCTTCCAGAGATCCAAAGAAACTCCTATTTTTGTGGTGGAACTGATATCCCTAAATGGTTGGGCGTTGTTTGCAGCAGTTCCACCTCCGCCCATTACGCCCCTTGTCAAAGAATTCTATGCAAACATCACTCCTCTGCCGAGTAAGGAAGGTTTATCGGCAGTGGTGAGGGGAAAGTTGGTGGTTTTCTTTCCAGAAACCATTAATGTTTTTTATAACTTGGAGAACGATATGGATGATGCCTTCTCCGCTATGAAGAGGGCTCCTTCGGTTGATGATTTAGAAGAGGCGCTATGCCTAACGGCCGTCGAAGGAACGGAGTGGTCTTTTTCCACGCAGGGGTGTCGCTCAATAAAGGCCGCATCATCAAGATTGGAGGCCCATGTTTGGCTTCATTTCATTAAGAGCCGTATCCTGCCCACCACCCATGACACCTCTGTCTCGGAGGAGCGGATGCTACTGCTCCTGTGCATTTTCACTGGAAGGAAAGTAAATGTGGACGCCCAAATATGGCGCGAGGTGGATGAGTGCTGTAAAAGGAAGAAAGGCCGTCTGTTCTTTCCCTCTTTGATTACTCAGTTGTGCATACAGGCCGGAGTGCCTTTTGGAGATGACGAAGATCGCCTCGCGGAGAAAGCTTTTATTGATATAAAGACCTTGACTCATCGTTGAGCTAGCTTCTATGTTTTCGTGATACAATCCCTGTGGATACGATACTCTGCTTACCTTCTATATACACGTTTTTGTGTTAGAAAAGTGAGCGATCAAATTTTGGCGCCATTGCCGAGGATTGTTAAGATTGCATAGGAATAATTTGACGATTTGGATTTATTAATTCAAGTTATATATTATATTATTTATTTATTGTTATCGGAGCTGAATTCTCTCTTTTCTCAGGTAGTTTATGCGTACAAGATCTCAGGGACCTCCTGAAATATTATTAGATCCCGAGATCGAAAGCTCTCAAAGGAGAAGAGGGCGAGAGAAGAGACGGGCTGCAATGGCGCCTAATCCACGTAATCAGGGCATTCCTCCCGAGCAAGGCTGCACGCATGTCGGTGATTTCAGAGATGCAGCGCCCAGATGGCGAATATGGGACTCCTTGTCCCTACCCCAGACGCGACCGCTGAATTTTATGTACCGACCTCCCACCGAGCAGTTTCAAGGAGGCGGATGGGCCCACATATGGATGCGAACAATTTTGAGTGAAGCCACCGATCGGTATGGTCGAGGAGGCGGTTTGGGGAGGAATCATCAAGACCGAATGCGTATCTCGAGACCTTTCTCGATATTTATGACACCATCAAACGAGAATGGGGTGCCACAGACACGATCCGGATGCGCATGTTCGGTTTCTCATTGCGCACCGGCAAAAGATTGGTTCAAGTTTGGACCGAACGGAATTGACACTTGGAAGAAACTTTGCGAAGTTTCTCTCGAAATACTTTCCGGCGAAAGCGCGAAGATCATCGCGAAATCTCCCATTTTTGCCAAAACCACGACAAATCACTATTCGAGGCATGGGAGAGATTCAGAGGTCTATTGAGGCGATGTCCATAGCATGGATTCTCCAAGGAGCAACAAATCACGCAGTTCTACAGTGGACTGACATTTCAGACGAGGAGCATTGTGGATGCGTTGGCAGGGGGCTGTTTATTGAACCGATGAGTAGACGAGGCGAGCCGTATTTTAGAGGAGATGGCTGCCAACAGCTATCATTGGCCAACAAAGAGAATGCCAGTGGTTAAAGCAGCAACTGTCGAGACTGATTCAAGATACGACGGGCTGATGAAGCAATTCACTCTGTTGAAGCGCCAGATTGAGACGGAGGACATACAATCTATAAATCAAAGGAACCGTCGTGAGAATCCGCATACACTCCAAACAATAGAAATCATCCGAACTCGTCAGATGCCAACCCGAATAATTTTCAAGAACCTCCAAAGAGGCTTCACGGTGCGAATGGTATGATCTAAGAACCGAAGAAGCCAAGTTTAGAAGACATGATGCAGCGCTTGGTTGTAAGCAACCAACAATTTGCAACGAACCGAGTGCATTTATAAGTAGTCTTGCGTAAAAATAACTCATCCGAGTCGATCGTGGCGGCTATGGGAAACACGTAAAGATGTTGGAAAATCGATTGATCAAGTAGCCGTGCAGTTGAATGCACTACAAAAGACGGGCCATTTCCGAGTAATCGGAGGTGAACCCGAAAAATCAATGTTTCGCCATCCGACGAGGAGTGGACAAGCTTACCCGAGCCCTACCGAAGAAGAAGAGGCTGAAAGTAAACTGGAGCGGAAACTCGCGACCGCGAGCCCGATCGCGAGGGGTCCAGAGTATTCCCTGCAGAAGCTCGCGACCGAGCATGCGCCCGCGAGCCATCAGATTGTGCGCGTCCCAGATTTGTTCGCGGCGACCCAACACCGCAAGCTCGAACGCCAAGAAGGATTGCGGCAGAGAGCGGGCGCCTCGCGACCGCCCGGTGATCGCGAGGTCGACCGCCAAGAGCCTCAAAAATCCAATTCTCGCACGTACACTCCTCCGGTCCCATTTTCGAGTCGACTAGTCAAGTCGAAATATGACGAGGAGTTTGCTCGTTTCAAAGAGATTTTTCAAAAAGTTGAGATCAATTTACCTCTCTTTGAAGCGCTGCGAAACATGCCGGGATACATGAAATTTTTAAAAGATGCGCTTGCAAGCAAGAAGAAATTGGGGAAATTTGAAAAAATTACCCTATCCGAAGAATGCAGTGCCGTCTTGCAGAGGAAGCTCCCTCTAAAGCAGAAGGATCCCGGCAGTTTTACGTTAGAATGCGAGATCGCCGAGCATACTTTTCCAAATGTGTTGTGCGACTTGGGGGCGAGCATCAATCTGATGCCTTTGAACGTTTTCAACCGGCTGCACCTAGGAAAGATGAAGCGGCGAAGATATCGCGATGATGGTGACGGTCGGTCACATATCCTAAAGGTATCGTCGAAGATGTGTTGGTAAGAATTGGGACTTTGTTTTTCTGCCGATTTTGTGATTTTAGATATTCCCGAATTCAAACAACAACCGCTAATCCTGGGTAGACCTTTTCTAGCAACTGGTGGTGCTTTGATTGATGTGCGGGAAGGTAATCTCACGTTTCGTGTTAACGATGAGGAGCTCAAGATTTCCATATATGGCGCCATCAAGCAACACGACGATGAAAAGCCGAAGATTACTCGATCACGACTGCTGGCCGCCGCGCGTCGTCGCTTAGAGGTACTTGCCCAATCGGCGGGCATGATGTAAGGAAGAAGTGGACTCGCATAAAAATCCGAGTGATTCGTTCAAGCTTTGTGGAAGCCATTGTTGTGCAAATTGGTGGTGCATTGTCAATGCCAAGTACAAGGGCAAATTGAAGTTTGGAAAGACCACGGTTCCAAATCGCTGATTGATAAGAGGTAACGTCGAGCTAGCGACGATAAATCCAAAGACTTGGTTGGGAGGTAACCAAACATTTCGTGCTTTATGTCTTTTGTTTTGTTTTTCTTGTTTTCGTTGTTTTCTTGTCTTGTTTGTTTGTTTTAAGTCCCAATGTATATCATCAATGGTGAGGATTCTATCGATCACGGAGTAGCGCAACATATGAGGTACGGTCTCTCCCAATCACTCTCTTCTGCAAACATTATTTCCTCCATTGCACACTGTTGACAATAAGTTTGGGGGGGAGTGGTCGAGTGTGATGTGATTGAGAGTCCTGGTTATGTTTTGCGTTGTTAAGTTATTATATGTTGGGCCTTTTTGTCGGGTCTTTTGTCTTTCTTTTCGTGTTGTGTCTGTCGATCAACGAGTTAAGTGAAGTGTGTTAATCCATGTGGCCAATGACAATAGAAACTTTTTGGGATATTTAATGATTAGTGCACATGATATGTTAGAAAATGACGCATGGACGACTTGAGATTGCTTAGGCTTGTTGTTTTTCACCATTTGCTTATCCTGTGAGACTTGAGCTTCACTGTATACATATCTTGATACAGTTTCTTTTAATTGTGTGATATCGTGCATGTGATTATATTCTAGAACTTGCCGTTTTTCTGTGTCGAGATTGCAATATGTGTTTTCGAATTTGGAAAGGATAAAAGGCCATCTTTGTTAACCACATATTCACCCAAACACTAACCCGATGAAATATACCATTTGTCGCCTTCTTTGAGCCTTTATTAGACTTTTTCTTTCGATTAACCGGATGATAGGAGGTGAAGATGGATATGGGAATCAAAAGGGGTTGAAATTTTGATGTAGTTATGACGAGAAAAGTTTCTTTTAGAGAAATACATCTGTGGTGAAGAATAGTACCTTTGTTGTGAATGATAAACCCTATAAGCTCTAGAAAAGAAAAGAAAAAAAAATTGATAAGTTCACTATGTGTGTTGAGCATAAAGGGTCTTTAATCAAAGTATAGGTACCTTCTGTGGCATAAAACGTCGGTTTAGTACGTTGGGAAAGAAGAGGAAAATGGAAAAGTCCATATGTGTCGAAAAGTATAAATGGAGGTGCTTGGAATATTCTTGAGTCACTTAGCCATATATTATCCTACCTTAACCAATGTGCCTACATTACAACCTATGAAAAGACCTCTTTGATCCTAATTTGAACACAATGACGGGGTGGAGATATTAGAGAAACGGCAAGCCTATGGTAAGATGTTGCATTGCATTGATCGTTGAGTGTATACACGTCCTTAATTTCTTTATGAGTTTGAGTGTATCCTCTATATTTTACACACATGCCGTTGTGAGGGTTGAATTAAATGAGTTTTTGCCCTCAATGGTTGTTTGTGTTGAGTTGACTAACGTCGTCATGTGCGCTAATATTTTTGAGCGTTAATATATTTCTGAGGCTTATAATGGTTATCATCTTTGCTACGCTCGTTGATCTTTTCGTTGTGTCTTTCTGTTTTGGTTTTGTTTGAGTACAAACAATGATTTAAGTTTGGGGGGTTTGATAAACGCGCATTTTACACGTTTATTGTTGATATTTAAAGATGAGTTTAGATCATTTAATGTGCGTTTACGTATCGATTCTTAATGTTTTATCTATTTCTAGAAGATACTGCTCTTGGGTGTTCTTTTGGTGTTGTGTAGGTCCATATGTTGAAAATCGAAGCAAGGAACGAAGCACGAGCCAAAATGAACAACTGCTTTGTTTCTAGCGACCAGCCTAGCGGTCGCTAGGCTGGCCGCTAGCAACCCGCGAGAACCAAAGCGAGACCGCGATCGCGACCTCGTGCCCATGAGCAAGCCCCGCCGAGAACTCATCAGACGATTTCTCGCGACCATGGATAGCGACCGCTAGTCGGGCCGCGAGAAAACCATGCTTGCGCAAGGAGGCGATCATGGCGAAGATTGTCGCAAGAGACATACCTCGCGGTCGACCTAGCGACCGCGGGAGAGGATCGCGGACCGAGCGGCGAAGGAAAAATTAGGGTTTGGGGTATGCTTATATATATGGCAACACCCCCTCACGCCCCCAACTTGGCACACACGTTCCCAGACCTCTTTTATTCAGTTTTTCTTCAATTTTATCTTTGTTTTAGCTTTGGTTTAGTTCTAGATTAAATTCTTGCATTGTTCTAGTTTAGTTTATCGCTTTATTAACGTTCGGAACGTTTTGTCCAATTGTTTTCCGCTTTCCGCTTGGGATTTGATTCAAGACCAACCATTGTTCATCCAACGCTTCATCACGGGTTTTATATATTTATTTTCCGTTTTCATGATTAAATCGTATTTTATTCCGTTTATTATGTCTGCCTAGATTTCTGTTCTAATCCTAGGGTTTGCATGATCCGATCCTATATGTTGTGATTCCTCTTATCGCTATTTACCTTCCAGGCATTGATTCATGATTCTTGGTGCTTATTTAAATGTGTTAATTTCTGATCAATCTTGATGCATATCTAGTTGCCGGTTAATTATGTAAATGTATTAATTGTCAATCGATCTTGAATGCATGATACGAATAAGCCTTGAGTCGTAGCTGAGATAGGATATTCGTAGGAAGTATATTCTTTGTGATCTGTTTGGGTTTCTTGTTTTCACCTAGAGACGTAATGATAATAGGAAAACTAGTAATCTCTGACCGCAATTGTCGTAATGTGGTTGTCGGTTATATATGTGATCTTCCATCTTGTTTGGATTAAAATTGGTTAATAGGAATAGGATAAACATACGTTGTGGATAGGATTAATGCATCCTAGGGTTAGTCTCTCTTATATGTTTTTACCATCCGAGTGTTAAATGCTTTATTTTATTTTCTGCACGGTTACATCTGCTTTGGATTAAATTCCGAAGCCATAAAATCTTACCAAACCATATTCTGTTGCTTGGATAATGATGAAGGATTAGAGAGTTAGCTTCTGTGTTTTCGCATTACAATCCCTGTGGATACGATGCTCTGCTTACCTTATACTTGCACGTTTTTCGTGTTAGAAAAGTGAGCGATCACTAGTCCATCCCCTCCAATGCCGACCTCCTATGAGCCCACTGTTCTAGACATGCAGAAGTGCCTCTGCTTGCAGGTCAAAGCCTTCATGCTTCGATCTGCTGCGCTAGAAGAAGCTCTTAAGCATTATTAGGCGTATTGTCGCGAACGGGATCGTGTATTGGAGGATTGTCTCAGATCATTATCTACGGTAACTCTGCCAGCCTTCCCTGAATTCCCACACCGGGTATTCCAGGCTTGGCCTTTACCTTCGGATTTTGATTCTGTCACCGGGGCTGAGAAGGAGAAAGACGCGAGGCCGAACCGAGCTCAGTTTGCAAAGAATGCGGGCCAAAGTCAGACTCAGCCAACTGAATCTGACCCTGCTACCCCAACCAAGGCCGGCCCATGCACCATTTTTCCCATCTACCGAAGTGCGCACCTCGACCGAGGCTGAGCTGGCTTTGTCTCCTGAAACCGAAGCTGTTTTGCCTGCTACCGCTCCATCTACCCATGCTTCTCCTACTCTTTTGGGATCTCCCGAAGTGTAGGCCGGGGGCGTTTTCTCTAACTCAATCCTTTGTTGGTGTTTTGTTGTCGTGTGTATGTCTCGTCTGTTGTTGGTTGTTCCTTCTTATAGCTTTTGTTGGTTTGTTTGTGTGATTCATTTTCATGTTCTGGTTTTGTTTGTGTATGAGCATGTCATTTTTGTTTTCAATGACTGATGATGATGATGCCCGATTGGCAATGGATGGCTTTATGATGCTAGTATCTTTTTGTTTTCTATTATTGTCGTTGGTCCTTTTCATTGCGTGTCTGGAATTGATCCTTATGTTTTGGGGATGTGCCTCTAATTATTTAGGGTGTTAGCATATTAGTCTCTATAGGGATTGACCATCAATTGGTAAACCTTAATCGGCTTACATTTTTGTATGAGTGCATGTCTCTCCTATTTGGACGGAATTCCCTCGAGACAATATACTTGAGTGTTTTAATATGGATAGGGCGTAGGCCATTTTTGGATCGATTGTGTCTTTCTAAGCCTACCCTGATATCTTAATTTCCTTAGGGTCCCCTTTTGAGCTTACAGCCTTTTATTTTGTGCAGCCGCTAAATAATCTCCTTTATACCCCACGTTTATAATTTTATCTCTTCTTACCCTTCACCTTGGGCATGGTCACTTGTGACTCAACCTTTCTCTTATCCATAACCGTTGGCCATGCTTTATCTCCGCATTGAAATTTCAGTGTTCCATTCCCCATTTTTATTATAAATTCCAACATTGGGGACAATGTTATGTTCTAAGTTGTGGGGTGGCGAGGTAAAGTAACCTCTGGAGTTAAAGGTGAAGTTGTTGCAAAAATGTGGGTTAATTATGGGCTACGATAAAAAAAAAAAAAAAAAAAGGGGAATAAGTTTTGAACCTGCTGTATATGAAAAAGGAGAGGAAACAATGAAGAAAAATGATCTCTGTAGCAAAGGGGAAAGATATTTATAAGGCAAGTTTGAAACCAAGAATGAGTAAAGATGCCCGGGTGTTTTGAGCTACATTATCCCAAACAATCCTACCTTCACCCAAGCCCAACATTATAAGCTTTTAAAGACCTACTGATCCAATATTGATGACACTCATGTTAGTGGAGAGGGGGCTGACCGAACTGAATTTGTGGAGACATTTGTGCACTTGATAATCAAAATATGGTCATATTAAGGAGAACTAAGTTATGGGAAGATTCATGTAGTTGCTAATGTGTTATATACCTGTTGATATATGTAGCGCTACATTCTTGCAATATAAGGTGATTAACTAGACTTGCAACGAGAAGGACTGAATGATTTATCGTCTTTGAAAATTTTGACTGAAAGCAACATCATTAGTTGATTAGGCCATCATCTCAGCTGTCATGAAGCATTTTGAACATCGCTTCTGTGTTTTGTGTGTGCTTTTGTGTTTTGGGCAGAGCATCACTCGAGGACGAGTAATGAGCTAAGTTTGGGGGTGTGATAACTCTTGTAAAAGAGTTATTATGTAACCTTTTTGATGATAATGACCTTGAGTATTGTGTGTTCTGTTCGGGTGTTTATGTTGTTTGGTGTGTTTATGTCAGGTTTTCGCAAGTGCGTGTAGGATTGAGTCAGGTGCTTTTAAGGGTTTTATGTTCTTTTAAAGCTTTATTTAATTAATCTAGGGCATGTAGCGGGAAGAACGGCAAGTGAAGATGTAATGCCCCTAAATCCTAAGTACGATTTAGGTGGATTATTACTCCAAACAGTGGATGAATAATCAGGAGACCATTTAACATTAAACCGTAATACATATATCAAGTATGTTTTGGACTTTACTACATAACTTATGTTCTTTCAATGAAAACATGTGATATGTACATACGACGATGTACTATCAAGGTATAAACTTTTCAATGACAACATTCCTATTGCTCAACACCGCCCATCGCATCACTACTCAATCGCACATTTAAAACAATATGCGGTCGAGTACAAGAATGCACTCAGTGGACTCATGCCAAAACATTTTACCATCTTTAAATTACATCGCCCATCATGGTAAGACACGTGGGTTTTATTTAAAAGGCCTCAGAGCTTACTAAACATTTTCATCATTTTCATAAACGTCATCCGCCGGACATTTTCCTTGTATGTATGATCCATATCCCTTTCATTTCATCATAACATTATCATTTACGCCGTAGGCGAGGCCTCCTCTACGCCACCGCGACCGCCGTGCATTGTCCTTACAGCCCCACAATACCATTATTCTGTACACGCGTTAATCCTAGCTGTATAAGCCTTCCGCATAGATCCGATATCGATTTCATTCATAAGTTGGGAGCGACCCAACAACATTCATCATTCATTCATTCATGGATAGGATACATACATAAAACATAAACATTTTGGGCGTGTAATTTCATAAACATTTCATCAACATTTCTCAAAAGAGACCATCATAAATAGATACTTTTCACTTCAAGAAAGCATCGAATAAAGCATTTTATCCTTGAGGATAAGAAAAGAAGCTCACCGACTCTTTAATCGCCTAAATCTCGATTTTCTTCCAACGCCAATTTGTCGCGTCCGCCCACACCTTTACGTAAAAACGATTTCAGTACGTCGGTCACGTTTTTCGAGATTTTCAAAGTTTAAAATAAACTTTGATAACTTATACTAATATAATTTGAATTCCTTAACGAATTCAATACGTCGTTCAATCGCGTATCTTAACTAACATTTCTCGTGCTTGATAGAGACGAGATATGTTTAACAATTTCATTTTAACCTTTAGTTAAACGCTCAACGATTCTAACGCTTTTCGATACAAAGATTTCAATTATGAAATCTTTTCTCACCAAAGAGATTTCCTTATATAATTAATACGTTTTACACGTATTAGTGTATTTATCGAACGTATTTCATACGTTAATTTCAAAAGTCAACAATTTTGACTTTTCTTTATAAATTCTTCAATAATTCATATATTTAATATCTAATTTCAATATAAATCGATTTTCAATCGATTTCTTTTCATAAAACCCTAAATCTCGATTTTTCACGCAAATCGATAAACTCTATTAATATTTTCCTTTAATATCAATTAACTTATTCATTAAACATTATTTTTCATTTCTAACGTTATTTAATATAACGTTTCACCGTAAACATAGTATACTATGTTTATAAAATTTCATAAATTCTTAATATGTCTAAAATAATTTCTAGACATATAATGTATTATTTTTCTTGATATTAAGGAATTAAAATCCTTAATATAAACATTCAAAGCTCACGGCCCTTAAGCTTTAAAATTTTTAATCTTTTCCAAAAATTCTTCTAAATTCATATAGTGTACTATATTATCATAAGATCATTAATATGAATTAACATTAACTATAGAAAAATTTGGCATCACCTATTTTATTCTATAGGTCATGACACTTTTGCAAAATTTGCCCAATTAATTTTCTAAAATTCTAACTAAATTATACAAGGCCCCAACATTAATTTATAACATGAGTCCAACATTTTCAATTTCTACATCAATGATTCATTGATCAAGGTCTCGGTTTTTCCAACTATACACTAAACATTTTTATAAAATTTCAACAAAATTACACAATGCTTATATACTATAATATAACAACATTACATCATAACATTTACCAAAACAACTAAATCATGCATGTATCAAGCTATGAAAGCTCACGGTCATATTGAGAAAAATGGAGCAAATAATTCCCAAAATTCTTAATAAAATCATATATTACATAACTAAGGTCCTAGATCAACATTATGTTATAACATTACTTAAATAAAAATTGTACACCAACTTAACATTTTGGTTCATTTTCGGTAGTTTACAAACATATAGCATATGATTTTTTTTTAAATTCCCAAAAATCACTATGAACTCCTATAACATCATATATCATTAATCCAACCTTATATTGTTCAAGAAATTTTCGTTAATCATGTATTAAATTTTAACATGTTTAACCTCAATTTAAAACATGATATATGCTTCTATTTCATCATAATATGTATTATTAATGAACACTATCATATGCTAGCATAATTTCATAATCAAGAAGACATGCTTATACATAAGAATCGAACCATTGAAAAATTAAAATCTTAGTGTATAATCGAAGCTCGCTCGATTTCTAACCTTTAACGGTATCGATCTATTGACAAAGATTTTAGATCAAGCTTTTGCTAATAAGAGATGAAGATCACACAAGGTATTTTCCTTAGAAGCTCTCGATATTCTTAGGTTTTGAGAGAGGAAATGGCTTGATTTAATGAAGCATATTACTTATGTAATGGAAGTAAACACTCTAACCTCTCTCACTCTCTCTCTCGTCATCTCACTTACAAAAAAATTGGAAGCCCTTTTCAAAATAAGCTTTATGACTCACAAAATATTACATCACCATAATTAATATCTCTTACACCATTTTTTTGAACAATTCAATTTGATTCTTTTGCTTTGGAAACCACCGCCTCATTCTTTCATGGAGAAGCATTTTAATTGCTTTTGACTCATCATGAATTACATCATGATAGTTAATATCCTCACATTTTGAACAAAACAAAACAATTCCTTTGAATTTGATGAAAAAGCCGTCGACCATCTCCATTTTGTACACGTAATGAATTATATTCTTGTCTTGATACCATATATAAATATCTACACTCATCCCTAAATGTAAAATACATAATCACAATAAGAGTTGTATGAGAACTTCCAACCTCAATTGTCCACCAAAATACACGGTTCATATGCACTCAAGCCTTTCAATTGTTTCTTGCATTTATTATCTTGATAAGAGTGTAATTAATCCCACTTGTATCATTAAAACATAACTTAGCAATGCAACATAAAAATTCATACGTAAACTTTGTTACTCACACACATAAGTCACGGCTATTTCATAGAGCAATAGGTATATATTTTATTTTCATGCTAACTATAGATATATAACATAATATATATCCTAGATGATAAATTATATCATAGGAAAATTTATTAGTATCATTTCATGTGTGAAAACCCTAATTTCGAAAATTAGGGTTTTCGAAATTGCTAATTCTATTTAATAATCATTCCTCAATTCTCTAGCATTGTTTTAATGCTAATTAATACTCTAATTACATAAAATAATCATAGGAATTTAAATATTATAATTCCTTGATCATTAAACTCATTTTTCTATTCATCTCTAAACGTTGACGCTTGAAACGCCTCAAAACGCTCATTATCAACCTATCTCAAAAAGGTCGTAATAAAGTCGTAATCACTTTATTAAATCATTCCATTAATAATGGAATTTAATTCTAAGCTTCATCACTTAGAAAATTTTATGAAATTTTAACTATCGATATTCAATCGACGTTAAAATATTACCGCCAAACACTTTATATATTTATATTCCTTAATTCACAATCCTTAGTGAATATTAAAATAGGAATTCATTATCTCATAATTAATCGAAATCATTATTCGATAATTTACCAATTCAATTATTTCGGCGAAACCCTAAATTACAAATTTTAAATATCGTAATTAGGCCTTTAATTCTCCGGGATATTACATTCTACCCCCCTTAAAAGAAATTTCATCCCGAAATTTGCATTCCTCATAAAGTATGAGGTATCTTTGCATCATAATATCTTAAATTTTCCACGTGATTTCTTTTTGTCGATGATTCCTTCATTGGACTTTCATTAAAGACCCAAACTTGATTCTTTAATCGTTGAATCGTACGATCAAATTAGTCGTAGATTTTCATCACAACTCATCTGAGTTAAAGATCACTTCATCATGATGGTTTACGTGAATTGGGTCATTTTCGTATTTCCTTAACTGTAACACGTGGAAAACATTACGTACTTTCCCCAAATTTGGTGGAAGTACCAAGCTATAGGCTACTGGGCCTATTCTTTCTAGGAGCTCGTAAGGTCCTATAAAACGTGATCTAAACATTCCTTGTATCTGAATCTTATAATTTCCCTAGATGGAGAAATCTTAAGAAACTTTAATTCCGCATTTAAAATGCGCTCAGATTCACGCGTGACGTAAAGACTTTTGTCTGTCTCGAGCTTTTCTTATTCTTTGCCTCATTTGCGATATCTTAATCGCTTCATTTACGACGTCAGACCTTATACTTTCTCTCACCTACTTTATTACAATAAGGTGGTGGTCGATACTTCTTTCCACATAATGCCTCATATGGCGATATTGATCATTGCTTGACAGCTATGGTCGTACGTGAACCTAACAAGTGGTACAATACGTTCCCACTTGTACCTTGATTTAACATTAATGTTCTATCGTAAGCTTAAACGTCCATATTGTCCTTTTTAATTGTCCATCTATCTGTGAGTGGACATCTATGTTAAGGTTCAATCTCGTGTCAAACTCCTTTTTGTGAGTTAGTTCAAAATCTAGAGGTAAACTTGGAGTCTCTATCTGAAGCGATAGGTTTTGGTACTCCCTGTAAATATACGATTTCCTTTATGTACGACTGAGCTGACTCATCAGATCTACGAGTCATCTGAATAGGCAGAGACAAACATATTTGGAGAGTCAATCCACCACTACCCATATAGCAGTGTTACTTCTTTAGGACTTTGGCAAAACCCATCATAGAATCAATTGCTATGTCATTCCACTTTCATTCGTATATCTCTAGAGATTATAACCTCTTATAAGGTCATTGCTACAATGCCTTCATTTATTGATAACCGAGACAATGCTCGACAATATGGTTATATCTCATTTTATTCCTTACTATCTAACTTTTCTCGTAAATCATAATATCTCTTAATGCTGCCTGGTTGGGCGGTATGAGAAAGGTCATGAGCTTCATTCATGATTTCATTTCTAAGCTTATTATTGTTTGAAATATATATATATATATATATATATATATATATATATATATATATATCTCTTCCTTAGACAATATGACATTGTCCAGCGCTCCTTAAAAATCCTTCAGCTCTTCATTCCTTATCTTAATTCGTATTCTAATCCCATCTTCATCCTTTCTCTTTTCCTTTATCATCCTTTTTCTTTAGTCATATGTCACCTTGAGTGTGAGAAAACAACTCACGCTCGTCCCTGATTGCCCAACTATTTCTGTTTTTGTTTTCTTAAACTCTCCAATGAGTTTTCCTTTTTTATAAGGACATACCATAATTTAGACTGAATTTTATAACTTAGGGTATTAGATTCTACATTAACCTTCCTTAGGTGATCATTTATCACAATTGTAATCTTTTACTGATTCGAGCCATCTTTTCTATCCCGTATTCAAGTCTCTTTGCTCGAAGAATTAACTCAAACTTTTGTAATTTGTGAAGGGTTCTTAACTTATTGTCATAGGAGTGATGTCTCCAAGACTTTGGTACTTATACTACTGTTACTATTTCAAGTCATGAGTTGGGAAATTCCTTTCATGTGACCTAAGTCATTGTGATGCGTAAGCTATTATCTTTCTCATATTAATACCTAGCTTTACTTTTATTAATCCATGTAAATTTGATTCCTTTTTAGGGTAGCTATGTTATTGAGCTTGCTACTTTAGAGAGTTCTCAATGGATCTCTGATAGTAGTCAATTAATCTAAGAAATTGCTGATCTTATTTTAGGTCATTGACGACTTTCATTCTTAATTGCTTTATCATTTGCCAGATCTACATTGATTTCTTCTAAAGACACTATGTGCCCGAGGAATATTTCTCCTTGCCGAAATTCACACATCGTACTTGGCAAAATTTGCCCAACTCTTAAAATTGTGAAGACAATCCTTCGATGTTCTTTATGTTCTTCTCATTCTTCGTATGGATAAGAACATTATTCACAAGGATTAAGACAAAATTGTCTAAATATGTGTGGAACACTCGATTTTGAGGTTCATGATCGTATGGTGCATTTGTTAGTCCGAATGGCACAACTATAATCTCATAGTAACCATATCTTACTCGGAACAATTCATTTTCGTATATCGGATACCATTTTACAAAGACCATATAATATATTACATCAAAATGCCTCAGTGAGGACTTTTCTTACATTAATTACGAGGGTCGGTCTATCAAGCCGACTTATTACATGGCATCTAGTTCTTTTTACATTCAAAATTTGGACACCATTTTAACATATTCACAAAATACTCCAAACTATGTTTATTTTACATATTCTAACCACACCATTTTCAACATAAACCATTATCTACATATAAGTCTCATATGATCATAGGATTCTATGTCTCTGAGTGACCTTCGCCGAATCGCATCTCCCTTGGAAACTTGCCTATCTCTCGGTACGTTTTTACTTCATACCTCTGATGATCTATTTCCTTCAGAGAGCCAGGGGTCAAACTGCTCCCTGTTTCTTCTTCAGTACCAGAAGTTTTTGTTGCTTTTATCAGAAAGTATGGTTGAGTTGGTAGTGGTAATTCTCCTAATCCGCGAGGGTGGTAAGATCCTCGCCCTTTGGCCATTCTCATCCCTTTCGGTATAATTGACGGCACAGACGCGGGGCGTTTGGAACATCGTGGTACAACCATTCCTTTATATAATGTCAGTGAAACTTGCCGGGACCGTGACAAGTGCTCATCGGTGCTGCTCCATACGCATAATATGTGTGCTTGAGCCATTGACAAATCTCGTAAGTCTACCCAAGTCTTGAATTTTCTACATGCAAAAGATATTCTCGACACTTCTTTTGTAAACTTTTGCCAGTCTGTTGGCAAACGACGAATAAGCCTTTGGATACCATCCTCATCCGTAACTCCATAGTTATGAGCATCCTTCCAAAGGTGCAGAAATTCCTCCAAAATTGTCCTAAATCCATGCCCAGTTTATAATAAAAGAGCCGATACGCCTGTGTGAGTTCTAAGCTTGTAGGCCTTGTGGTTATCTTTTTACCCGTAATACTTCCTTTTCCTGCCATCTGTAAATAGATATTTCTAGATAAGTCAGACTTAAATCGAAGCAATAGAGAAAATTCTAAACAAGAAAGATCTCCTAAAGAATTAAACACTTTAAGACATATATAACTTGTAGACAATTTACGACACGACTCATGTCACTTATCTTATCACTCATTTTACGTTTTACACCTTCAGTCGTATATCGCTCTAAAATTATTCGCATAAGCAAAATAGTGGGTACTAATATCCTATCGCGTAAAACCTCTAACGAAGAGACTAGGCCCAGGTTACTAATCACGTGAATGACAGCCATTTCCGTAACTTCTTGTTTCTAGAATTATATCTACGTTCCACATAGATATAATGATCCAAATCATTGGATAGAACCTTAGGCGATCCTAGGTTCAATTCTAAACCTTTACAATACTTGCGACGGCCATAATTCTCATATAGGTGAAGAAATTTTCATTTCTTGATTCGGTTATTCAGAATTAGGTTCTATCGTTTCTACACATACTTGTGCGATGTTAGAACATAAAGCACCTATATTGAACAAAATATTATAGGTATTCGAGAAATTTTCTCATATCTATCGTGCCTTCTTGGTTTTGTTCGCTCGCCAGTGATGTGAAGTATAGGCTTTGGTCTACGGTGTTCCGCTCATTCAAGTAAACATCTATTTCATTTGTCATTGTCCTTTCCATTGGGACATTATGTTTCTTGCTATAGTCTTCATCTCCTCGCCACCGTATCCTTTTGGGTATCGCATCTATTATGCTTTTACCAATAGCATTTTGTGGTTAGGTCTACATCAACCTATCCTTTGATATTGATATCTCGATAATTTACTCTTATCGTAGAGATCGTCATGTTTCTATCACTATCATTCATTCCTAATTCAGTATGAATGATTCAATTCCCTTTTTCACTTTATTGATCTTAGGAATATATTTCTCATATATCCTTACTTTAAACTCTTTTCAAGAGAAATCTTTATTTATCAAAGTCATATGTCTCTGAAGCTTATATTATGTCGTGGGCTATCTTATCATTGTATAGCTCATAGTTTCTTCAGCTATTTTAACTTTTGTCCCTTTTTCTTTAACATGGTATCTGAAAGTAATATTACTTTCGTTATACTTCGGTTCTCACATTCAGGATTAGAACCGTCATTATTGTCATATGGCTTGGTAAGGTAGTACATTCGTACATCATATCTTAAATTCCAAGCATCGCATTACCATGTCCTAGCTTTGGAGATATTTTCTCCATACTTGATTTACATACTAGGGCTATCTTAGTTGTTCACACAATCTCAAGGATTATGATTCCTCAATCTCATTATCGTTTATTTAACCAAGTCTCAATTACTTGGAATCGATTATTGCTCAAGCGTAATCTCATTGATTAAAGTATAAGGCGAGAGATTCATTATCTAAGATGCTATCATTTCTTTATATATATATATATCTTTGAAAAGAATATCTTGCATGCATCTTCATTCTTTAGACATGTCCAACCTACTAATGAGGTTTTAAGGACAACAACTATCTTAAAGATAAGTTGTAATCTCTCTCGTTATGACAAAATAAGGGGAATTCATCTCCCACAGATATTATATACTTTTCTTTACTTTTACTCTTGCATTCAATGCTAAAGAGTTTCTTATTCATAACTTTATTATCATAACAGTCATATGAAGGTATAACTTCACTGTTATCATTCTTTGAAAAGCCCATCAAGGGTCATCACATCCATGTGTATCATAGGGAAAATATCTCGTCTCATCGAGATTTTCTTTACATCATAATTTCTTGATGTCTATCACTTTACTGATCTGAAACTTTTAAGTGACTGAAATAAGTCAACCTATATCATGTCTGGTGTTTATCGCTTTACTAATTCGCACTTAGGTGACAAGGTAAGTCAACATTCATCATACTTGATGGTTTCAAGAATCTAGGAGAATTTATCACGACTACTTACAAGAGGTACCGTCTCACAAATCAAAATAACATCTTTTTAATGATTGAATCGATATGCTCTTTGATCAATAATTGGGATCTAGGTCCCAAGACCGAATGACGACTCACCGAGATTTCTTTGGTCATATGGGCTGGCTGCACCGTCCACAATTATATTCTCACCACACAAGGCTTGGTTTTAAAAGGACACTTTATAATTCTTTGGGTTATAAATTTCCTTCGTAAAAAGTGAGAAAGTCAAATGATTTCTCAATTAGACTAGTCATGAGTTATACTCAATGGCGTAAATTGGGTAATGAATATAATTTGAAACCTTATATACTCGTAATAGGTCATCAACAAAGGTTCTCATGTACGTCATGGCTCTACTTGTATTACTGGAAATCTTATTTTCTTAGTAACATTCTAAGATTCTTATCATACTATAACGTTCTTACTATATACAAATCATAGAACTAACTTCAACTGATTCTCGTAAATTCTGGAGTAGGAATCAGTGATTTGGTCCTTCATAAGAAATAAAGTACAGTGCATTAGGGGCACGTAGGCGAAAACCGTACGTAAATCGGAGTTCACTCGAAGGAGAACGGGTCAAGACAAAATCACTGCGTAGTGCAGGATGATTCGCGCGCTCGTGTCGAGATCGTAGGCAATGCCGACATCGAGGTCGTGCATGCCGTTGCCGATGCCGATACCGATGCCAATGCCGATGTAGTATAGACTACCAAGGTCGAAATATCAAAGTCGATGTTATAACTACCGAAGTCAAAGTCGAATGTCGCACATGCCGAGGTCGAAGTCGAGGTCGCACATGCCGAGGTCGAAGTCGAGGTCGCACATGCCGAAGTTGAATTTGAGATTGTACATGTCGAAGTTGTGATTGAGGTCGAACATGCCAAGGTCGTGATGATGATACCGACGTCGTTCCTTTCCAACGTCGAGGTCGTACTCGTTCATTTTCGTATAAATCTTTTGCTTTTCGACCTCAAGATGGAATGAAGTTCTCAAATCCATCTTTACTTCTGTTCTTGTAATGGAAGGAAGTTCGAACTTCTATGTTCTTTTGCAATACGTGATCATGCTTCTTATATCGTCTATGTTTTTCTTGAGATGACATATCATTTGTCATAATAAATCTTGAGATTTGAAACTAAAGTTTCAAATAATGAAAACATAGTTCATTTATACATGCACATTTCTTTCAATTTCAAGAATTCATCATTCCAACTTTGGCCATTCACGCTCATTTCAAGCATATTCATTCATTATACATAATCTTGAAATTTGAACAATTTGGTTATGAAAACTTGAAAATTTTGTTCAATTTCATAACATACTTATTGAATGCATGTATACTTGAATTTTGCAATTTCAACATTTCATTCTCGCACATTTTACCCATTATCAATCATAAGCATTCATTTCTAACTTGATCACTTTGCATAACTTCCATTCTCAACATTATTCATAACTTCCATTTCATATCATTCATCTTTCACATCTTTCATTCCTTTTGAAAAATCATCTCGATCCTTTTTCTCTTTCAACTTTTCATTTCAAAATTTTGAAAAGGAAGCATTTACATCATTTCGGTTGAACTTGATGTGATGGAGTGTTGAGCATTGTCAGCTGACCTTTAGAAGTCTAGTGACTCAATCTAGACTTAACCTTAAAGGAGATTTTGGGTTCAAAGAGCGAACCGCTCTGATACCACTCTGTAATAGCCCCTAAATCCTAAGTACGATTTAGCAGAGATTATTACTCCAAACAGGGATGAATAATCAGGGAGACCATTTAACATTAAACTGTAATACATATATCAAGTATGTTTTTGGACTTTACTACATAACTTATGTTCTTTCAGCGGAATACATGTGATATGTACATATGACGATGTACTATCAAGGTATAAACTTTTCAGCGACAACATTCCTATTGCACAACACTGCTCCATCGCATCACCAGCTCAATCTGCACATTTAAAAACAAATATGCAGGGCTGAGTACAAGTATGCACTCAGTGGACTCATGCCAAATTTTTTTTACCATCTTTAAATTACACTGCCCCATCATGGTAAGACATAAGGGTTTTATTTAAAAAGGCCTTGAGCTTACTAAACATTTTCATCATTTTCATAAACGTTAAATCCGCCGGACATTTTCCTTGTATGTATGATCCATATCCTTTCATTTCATCATAACATTATCATTTACGCCGTAGAAGGATGCCTCCCTCTACGTCGCTGTGACCGGCCGTGCATTGTCCTTACAGCTCCCACAGTCACCATTATTCTGTACACGTTAATCCTAGCTGTATAAGCCTTCCCAAGATAGATCCGATATCGATTTCATTCATAAGTTGGGAGCGACCCAACAACATTCATCATTCATTCATTCATGGATAGGATACATACATAAAACATAAATATTTTGGGCGTGTAATTTCATAAACATTTCATCAACATTTCTCAAAAGAGACCATCATAAATAGATACTTTTCACTTCAAGAAAGCATCAGAATAAATCATTTTATCCTCGAGGATAAGAAAAGCCCACCGACTCTTTAATCGCCTAAATCTCGATTTTCTTCCAACGTCAATTTGTCGCGTCCGCGCCACACCTTTAAGTAAAACGATTTCAGTACGTCGGTCACGTTTTCCAAGATTTTCAAAGTTTAAAATAAACTTTGATAACTTATATAATTTGAATTCCTTAACGAATTCAATACGTCGTCCAATCGCGTATCTTAACTAACATTTCTCGTACTTCGATAGAGACTAGATATGTTTAACAATTTCATTTTAACCTTTTAGGTTAAACGTTCAACGTATTCTAACGTTTTTCGATACCAAGATTTTAATTATGAAATCTTTTCTCACCAAAGAGATTTCCTTATATAATTAATAAGTTTTACACGTATTAGTGTATTTATCGAACATATTTCATACGTTAATTTCAAAAGTCAACAATTTTGACTTTTCTTTATAAATTCTTCAATAATTCATATATTTAATATCTAATTTCAATATAAATCGATTTTCAATCGATTTCTTTTCATAAAACCCTAAATCTCGATTTTTCACACAAGTCGATAAACTCTATTAATATTTTCCTTTAATATCAATTAACTTATTCATTAAACATTATTTTTCATTTCTAACGTTATTTAATATAATGTTTCACCGTAAACATAGTATACTATGTTTATAAAATTTCATAAATTCTTAATATGTCTAAAATAATTTCTAGACATATAATGTATTATTTTTCTTGATATTAAGGAATTAAAATCCTTAATATAAACTTTCAAAGCTCACGGCCCTTAAGCTTTAAAATTTTTAATCTCTTCCAAAAATTCTTCTAAATTCATATAGTGTACTATATTATCATAGGATCACTAATATGAATTAACATTAACTATAGAAAAATTTGGGCATCACCTATTTTATTCTATAGGTCACGGCACTTTTGCAAAAATTTGCCCAATTATTTTTCTAAAATTCTAACTAAATTATATAAGGCCCCAACATTAATTTATAACATGATTATAACATATAGTCCAACATTTTAAATTTCTACATCAATGATTCATTGATCAAGGTCTCGGTTTTTCCAACTATACACTAAATATTTTTATAAAATTTCAATAAAATTACACAATGCTTATATACTATAATATAACAACATTACATCATAACATTTACCAAAAAACTAAATCATGCATGTATCAAGCTATGAAAGTTCACAAATATATTTAGAAAAATGGAGCAAATAATTCCCAAAATTTTAATAAAATCATATAGTACATAACTAAGGTCCTAGATCAACATTATGTTATAACATTACTTAAATAAAATTTGTACACCAACTTAACATTTTTGTTCATTTTCGTAGTTTACAAACATATAGCATAGATTTTTTTAAATTCCCAAAATCACTATGAACTCCTATAACATCATATATCATTAATCCAACCTTATATTGTTCAAGAAATTTTCGGTAATCATGTATTAAATTTTAACATGTTTAACCTCAATTTAAAACATGATATATGTTTCTATTTCATCATAATATGTATTATTAATGAACACTATCATATGCTAGCATAATTTCATAATCAAGAAGACATGCTTATACATAAGAATCGAACCATTGAAAAATTAAAATCTTAGTGTATAATCGAAGCTCGTTCGATTTCTAACCTTTTTAACGATATCGATCTATTGTACAAAGATTTTAGATCAAGCTTTTGGTAATGAGAGATGAAGATCACACAAGGTATTTTCCTTAGAAGCTCTCGGTATTCTTAGGTTTTGGAGAGTAAATGGCTTGATTTAATGAAGCATATTACTTATGTAATGGAAGTAAAACACTCTAACCTCTCTCTCTCTCTCTCTCGGTTCTCACTCACAAAAAAAGCAAGCCCTTTTCAAAATAAGCTTTATGACTCACAAAATATTACATCACCATAATTAATATCTCTTACACATTTTTTTTTCGAACAATTCAATTTGATTCTTTTCTTTGAAACCACCGCTATTCTTTCATGCAAGAGAAGCATTTTAATTGCTTTTGACTCATCATGAATTACATCCCGATAGTTAATATCCCTTACACATTTTGAACAAAACAAAACAATTCCTTTGAATTTGGATGAAAAAGCCGTCGGCCATCTCCATTTTGTACACATAATGAATTATATTCTTTTCTAATACCATATATAAATATCTACACTCATCCCCAAATGTAAAATACATCAAGACAACAAGAGTTGTATGAGAACTTCCAACCTCAATTGTCCACCAAAATACACTGTTCCTTTCAGCACTCAAGCCTTTCAATTGTTTCTTGCATTTATTATCTTGATAAGAGTGTAATTAATCCCACTTGTATCATTAAAACATATCTTAGCAATGCAACATAAAAATTCATCACGTAAACTTTGTTACTCACACACATAAGTCACTAGATTTCATGGAAGAATAGGTACATATTTTATTTTCATACTAATTATAGATATATAATATAATATATATCTTAGATGATAAATTATATCATAGGAAAATTTATTAGTATCATTTCATGTGAAAACCCTAATTTTCAAAATTAGGGTTTTCAAATTGCTAATTCTATTTAATAATTATTCCTCAATTTCTAGCATTGTTTTAATGCTAATTAATACTCTAATTACATAAAATAATCATAGGAATGTAAATATTATAATTCCTTGATCATTAAACTCATTTTTCTATTCATCTCTAAACGTTGACGTTTGAAACGTCTCAAAACGTTCATTATCAACCTATCTCAAAAGGATTTAATAATGTCGTAATCACTTTATTAAATCATTCCATTAATAATGGAATTTAATTCTAAGCTTTGTCACTTAGAAAATTTTATGAAATTTTAACTATCGATATTCAATCGACGTTAAAATATTACTGCCGAAACACTTTATATATTTATATTCCTTAATTCACAATCCTTAGTGAATATAAAATAGGAATTCATTATCTCATAATTAATCGAAATCATTATTCGATAATTTACTAATTCAATTATTTCGGCGAAACCCTAAATTATAAATTTTAAATATCGTAATTAGGCCTTTAATTCTTCGGGATATTACAGAAGACGATGCTGAAGTCCGCTGAGTCGAAGCTAAGCTCCAGGTCGAACGCGCAAACAAGGCCGAACTCGTGAGCGAGCTTGACTTTGAAATACGAGGAAGGATAGAACGAACAAGACTGGAGTAATGCGGGAGCAAGGCCGAACTCGTGAGTGAGCTTGACTTCGAAATGCGAGGAAGGATAGAACGAACAAGGCTGGAGTAATGTGGGAGCAAGGTCGAATTCGAAAGACGAAGTCAAAGCTCAAAGGAAAAGTGAAAACTGAGGATGCTGGAGCGAAGTCTTAAAGCCGAGCTCCAAAAGAGAGAATTGACCACACTCAAGCTCGCCGCAGAAGCCGAGCTCAAGAATGACGAGCTCGCAATAGAAGCCGAGCTCAAGAATGACGAGCTCATAAACAGAAGCCGAGCTCAAGAATGACAAGCTCGCAACAGAAGCCGAGCTCAAGAATGACGAGCTCGCAACAGAAGCCGAGCTCAAGAATGACGAGCTCGCAACAAAAGCCGAACTCGAGACGGACGAGCTCGCAACCAAAGTCGAGCTCGTGAGTGAAACCAGACTCCAGGAAAGAGAGAGAGCAGAAAAGGTTGAGTTCGTGACTGAAGCCGAGCTCGTGAATTAAGTCGAGCTAGCAACCAAAGTCGAAATGAACGAAGTCGTCGTAAACGAGAAGAGCTCAGGCGATGGGTGATCAACGACGGTATGAAAGGTTTGGCTGAAGACCGAGGAGATCTGAGACCACGCCACGTGGCATCCGCCACAAAGAGCATAAAAGGGACGCTGGTTGTTATCCGTCGAGCTATCGAAAAGGACTGAAAAATTAGAGGTTGAAGGTTAGCGGTGCTACTGTCTCTGCACTTCTAAAAAGAGCCGAGTTGGTTATTAAAAGGGGACAAACAATGTATGAGGGATTATCAATCATTCTGGGGACAACTTGGAGAAGAAGCCATTGGAAGAGGCGACAATCCAAGAAGGAGCACGTGATTCCGGCGACGAGTTTCACTTTCTTTTCTCAAATTCTTTTAGCTTGTTATGGCATTCGTTTATCTGGATATTGTTGAACAGCTCGCGATGAGCTAAATTTGTAGGACTTGATCTTTTGATGAAACCCATGCTCGTGTGACGAGCTCATTTCTACGGTTATCTTGTTAATTTGCTATTGTTCTCTTAGAGTTTATTCATCTTGCTTGTGATTGATCACCATGGGTGGGATTTTAGCTCTATAATTTCTGGAAAGTTCTTATAGAGTGGAAAACAAGAGAGTGACGCAAGAACATGATTTAAATATTATGTGTGTGAATAGCAGAGAAATATGTGTTTACCTTGCGTGGCATAAATGAATGGATTAGTAAAGATATTCTAAGAGCTGTTTGGTATAGGAATATATCGAATGACTTATAGAATATAATCTTAGATTTGGAAAAATACTAAGAATCGGAGAAGTTCATGTCATGGTAATGAGGCAATAATAAAGCTATAGCATATTTAATACAGAGCATGGGTGGAATCGAGAGGTCAAGTCTATTTTTTTTCTTATTATCAGTTGTTTTATCATTTCTGTCTGAAATTTCACCTCGCTTCATAGTAACATTCTCATAGTTTTGGTTTTCCGTCTGTCTTTATTAGGTTGTTTCTCCTGTTTAAATTCTCTTGTGTTGTTCTCTTAGACAAAAATCGATTGTCGGCGTGATTTAAAAAGTGCAATCCCTGTGGATTCGATCTCGGAATATTTTCGTGTATTACTTGTTGACTACGTGCACTTGCGTATATTTAATTGTGTTACAACATTATATCTCACAATAATGTACCTGACATATTTGTTTTTTTTCCTCTTTTTTTTCTCTTTTTTTTTTCAAAACACAAAAACAAGAAAAAAGGTTAGCTAAAACAAGATCCTCACCACCCCACAAACACTCGTGTATCACTCAAAGATGATTCACTCAACTCTCGTGTATCACTCGATATCCTCTCTCAAGGTACAAATTCTCTCAATCTACCACTTGAATCCAATATGGACTACTCAAAAGATAGAAAACGCAGAAGAATATTTTCGGAAAGGCAGTATGTAGAAACTAACTCAGAAAGGAATCTAAAAATCACGACACGTAGCCGAAAACATGAAAACGTACTACACAGAAACTTGCTCAACACGATCTATTCTACCCAAGGAACCCAAAAACACAATGAGGTTTAACTGAATTTCGAAAAAAAGTGTATACAGAACACGCACCCAACGACTCTAAACGTACTAAGGAACACAAAGAAAAATTTTGCTCGAAACAAGATTCGAAAATTTCTATACTTTTTTTTTGAATCTCATAGAACCTGGATGCGGACAATCTCAAGAACGAAAAAAAATATTGATATGGATAACGATTGCCCAAATGATATGGATAACGATATGGATAATGTATGATATGGATAACGATAGGGATAACGATATAGATAATGTATGATATGGATAAAGATAGGGATAACGATATGGATAATATATGATATGGATAACGATATGTATAAAGATATGGATAATGTATGATATAGATAAAGATATAGATAATGATCGCAGATATGGTCGAACCCTAGATACGGATGAACAACCCTAGCCGCTACCCATGTCACAAAGTCGAGTCGAAACGAAAGACACAAACGAAAACGAAAATGAATCTGACCTTTTTTTTAGGAGAGAAGACAGATGAGAGAAAGAAACCCTAAACGAAAATGAATCTGACCCTATTTTTTTTGACGAAACTAACACGAAGAAACAAAAGCAACCAATATGAGTCAATTGACACAAAGGACACTAACAAAAATGAACAAAGAATAAAACTCAGATACAAAAATCAAGAGAAAAGGAAAGAATACCCTGGGCGATACTCGGCTCTGATACCAAATGATATGATCCTTGCTCCAATTTGTTGAATTGAACGCTGGATCGACGACGCACACAGAACAAACTGTTCTAATAAAAAAATAAAAGGATGAATTTTTTGAACATTTGAATCTAACCCCAAAGAGATGGTTGATGCAACAACTCAGAAACGCTGAATGACACACAAACGAGATTGATGAACTCGAATGATTCGTCGATAAAGAATTCATCTTGGAATAATCAAGAGGAATTCGAAACTCTCAAGAGAGGCATAAAACTCACGAAAATTATTATTGATCAACAGATTTTCGTCTATGACAAAAAAGGCCTTTATATAAGGCTGAAATCTAAACCTAATCTGATAAGAAAAACTAACTATTAATAAAGGCCCATAAATCCAAAAATAATAATGTCTTGATTTCGTGGTCTGTACTAATTAAATCGAGTAATACTCTTCATCCTAAAGCCCAATCACATGTAATTAAATTGACCAAACATGGGCTGTCGGGCTTGTCATCTCCTATGGGCTTATTGGTCAATTCTTGAGCCCAAACTTCTTGAATTAATCCATGCAATCATTCCTTGAACTTCTTAGCTCGAGTTCTTGTAACTGGCCCACTTGGAACATGAACCGGGTTTTGAGTCAATGAACCTTGGACTCCATCAGGTCTAGATTGATTACTATATACTATCTATAGATAACCTTCCTTAAAAATACAATGATCACATTGAGGCACATACTGTAACAATCCTATGATAGGAAGGGAAATATTGGACAATAGTTAACTGTCCCAATATTAATTCGAGTGTTTTTCAAAAGTATTTTCCAATGTTTTATATAAATAATAAATTTGTACATGATCTTTCAATTTTTACATAATATTTCGAGTATATTTTACATGTAATTTTACTTTTTCGGTGTTAAACTTTTTGGAAGGCATAAAATCTTTAAAAGAAAAAATTCTGTGTTTGTGTACATATATAATTCCTATGATCCCTTGTGGCTTTAGAAATTCAATGGTCGTTATCGGACTCACAAACGCATATATATTTAGGGTTTGTAACATATGAGAAAAATCTCCAAACATATAGAGTCGAGTGATCCTTCTTGAATTAGGTCCCTCCCCACACTCTAAAATAATGAGTTTGGAAGTAGCTACCTAGGCTTAAACCTATGATTTTAAGTCCCACAATTCATTTTTATTTAATTATTTAATGGATATCCAATCCTACGGAATTAGACATGTCACGGCCTGTATATATGGTGCTTTTGTTCCATATACACTATTATTTCTAGGCTGTTTGAGGTTAACTAACTAACCTCTTAATTTTAGTCCCATAACGGAAACTTATATATATATATATATATAAAGCATATGTAAGAGTGGATTTGGTGCATATTAATCTTATCCCCAACAACATTCACAGCATAGCTCGTGGAAAGCTCTCAGCCTTATGTTTTGATGGTTTTGTATAGGATTATACTAGTGTATGGGGTATATATTAGTTAAAGTAAATTAAAACTTTTCTTAATATAAGATTTGACTTTCTACAGAGATCAATTGATATATATTAACTGATATTAGTTAGTACGTATGTCACGCCCCAATTCCCGAGGGAAGGCACGGATGCCGGGGTGTGATTAGGGGTGGGGGTTAAAAAGCGGAGAAGAAGGGGGAATACATATAACATACATGATAAGAAGATGTGACCATGATATCGGACAGCATCTCCTCTATAACTAGGACATATCCTGAAGGGGAGGGGTGCACAAACAATCCACCAACAGAATAATATCGATATCATAACCTCAGAAAAAAATGATCTTGGTTTATAATAAGTAATGCAAGGAAGCAAAATAGCATTACACCCTGTTGACTAGACCGGTCAACCACATAGCATGCTCATATCGAGACATGCTAGACCGGTCAACCACACAGCATAATACAACATAACAAATCTTGTTCCTAATCAGAAAGCAAAATAAGGGACAAGAATACATCAATATCAGAGTACGTATGTAACACAACATCGCGGAAGCATAGCATGAAGAACCCGCAGCTCCACCCCTCAGCGTCGCCCGCCTGCCAAATTCTCCTCCATCTCGTGAAAAGATTTGAAAAAGAGTTTAGGGTGAGTACTAGCACACTCAATGGGTTTTATCATAAATCAAAAGAATCATGATGCCGTGTTCAGAGCACTTACCTTAGAAGGTTTTAAAACGTAAATCCACTTCTAAGTAAGCAAAATAGATTTTTCATTTTTTTTCGATACCTGATCCGTTATTACTATTGTTCTCATCATAGAACCACGGCTCGGAACGTATCCCGCCAGCCCATCACATCTCATTCATTCGGCCCGAACATATCCGATTGCCCATAATATCTCGGCCCGAACATATCCACAGCCCACGCCCGAACGTATCCAACGGCTAACTTGGTGTGGACTTGGGTCAAATCCGTCGTAACCATAACCACCTCATTACCATTTCCGTGTGGACTTCCGGGTCTATCCCTTCGTAACCATAACCACGTGTTCGGGTCTATTCCTTACGATCAATACTCAAGATGGTGATCAACCCATCAATAGAGATCCGCACAATCACAATATAACCATATCTCGGATTAGAGAACAAGAATAACTTCATCAAAACATTTTACGCCACATGTTTTATTTTGAAATATCAGAGTAAATAACTCAAAATAAGCATATATAACCCAACCTGAATAGACGAAAACGTTAACCGGGAGGTATCTACAGATCCGATGACTTCACCGATCGCACTGGTAGGTACCTGGTAACAAGACGGAACAACTTTTGGGGTCACATCTGATCGCTCCCTTTTTCACACGTAAAAGGCGTATATAGAAGGTAAGTCGAGTATCGTATCCACAGGGATTGTAATACGAAAACACAGAAGCTAGCTCAACGATAATTAATCATTATTCAAGCACAGAAAATTGGGTGAAAGATTTTAAGGGCTTCAAAATTTAATCCAAAGCAGGCGTAACCATGCAGAAAATAAAACAAAGCAATAAACACACGGAAGATAAAATGATAAGAGAGACTAACCCTAGGGATGCATTAATCCTATCCACAACGTATGTTTATCCTGCTCCTATTAGCCAATTTTAATCCGCATAAGATGGAAGATCACAAATATAACCAATAACTTCAATTACGACAATTGCGGCAGAGATTACGAGTTTTCCTACCATTCTAGGTGAAAACAAGTAACTCCAAAAGGATCACTAAGAATATGCTTCCTACGAATATCCTATCTCGCCTACGACTCAAGCTTATTCAGATCATGCATTCAAGATCGATTGACAATTAATACAATTACGTAATTTACCGACAACTAGATATGCATCAAGATTGATCGAAATCAACACATATAAATAAGCACCAAGAATCATGAATCAATGCCCGGAAGGTAAATAGCGATAACGTAAATCAAAACATATAGGATCGAATCATGCAAACCCTAGGATCAAGATTTAAATTTTAGCTACGCATAATTAAATTACCAAAGCAATAAATAATTAAATAAAACATAAATTAAGATAGATAGATAAAACCGTAAGAATCCACGTAAGAACAATTGTAGCAACTTGAATCCGGAAGAAATTTAATTCTAATACTAAACAATGAAATTGATATGAAAATACTTAAAGAAAAGCTAAACTAAATTAAACGGGAAAAGAACTTGCAAAAGAAAATAAAGAAGAATTTGTGTTCTGCTCTGGAATGGTGTTGATAAGCTACTTCTCTATCTTCCTATTTATAATAAAACATAAGCTCCCTTTTTTCATAAATTCCCCAATCCTATTCTGACTCTGATTCAATCCTATTCTGACTCTGATTCAATCCTATTCTGACTCGGATTAGAAGTATACATGGACTAGGTGTCTCAAATTTCTGAAAATTCATGATTTCTCGCGAGTTTCGCGAGCAAAACTCGCGAATCGTCTTTTCTCGGCTGCACGCGACATTGCTTCGCTCGCTCTCTCGTCCGGACCGAATTACAATCCGCTTGCGCCACGGACTCCTATTGAGATGCTCTTTAACATAGTTAACTTTGTACATCCATCCTTGTCAAATCCATTTCATCATATTCAACGTCGTTTTCAAACAGCTTCTTCTTCGCATGAGCTCGCGATCGGGCTATTGATTCCTCTTTATCGTGATCCACCTTTTGACTTTAAAACCTATGCTAAAATGTCATGAAATACACACGGCATAATATCTTCCAAGGTAAACATAAATATATCAAAAGACAACTCAAAAGATCACTCATCACTTAGAAACTAAACGAATATAGCCTTATAAATCATGTAAAACGAGGCTTATCAACTCCCCAAACTTATCCTTTTGTTTGTCCTCAAACAAATCGAACAAAGGAGACGACCAACGATAGGCAAAGAGACTAACGTCAAAAGCAATAAGCCTCGAGAGCAATGAGCAATAAAGATTCAAACAAATGAATCAAATCACAACCTCATTCGTTAAACTCCACACATCATAATAATCATAAGCACAAGCCTTCTCAAACTCAATCCTCACGACATGGATATATATATAAGAAATCTCAAACACTCAAGTGTATCAAGGAGGATGTGTATACTCTCAAAGGTTAAAACACATGGAATCTACCATAAGCTTGCAAATCGCCTAATTCTCCATTGCTCAAATATGTGCTCAAGAACTAAGATCAAGAAGGTCTTTATATAAGGTTATAATGTAGCTCTTTGGTAGGGTAGGATATATTTAGGCTAAGTGACTCATAATCCCATAATGAAAACATCATAAGTTTCACAAGACATAATTCCCAAACTTTCACAATTCATTTCAAATCTCTACACCAAAGAGTCATTTTTTCTAAGAATTCCACAATTTTCATATAAGTGATATACTCATCTCAAAGCACTAGCTACTTACCCATTTATGTTCTTTTCACACACTTGTGTCATTTATTTATTTATTTATTTTTTGAACTTATATGGGTAAGCAACTATTTTATTATTATCACTTCCTCAACAATTATTCTCTTTTCTTTCTTTTCTCAACCTTTCATTCAAGCAACCAAAATCACACTAACAACATAACCCAACCCACGGCTATATGAATGAATAAGGTAGGCTCAAACAGCTCATCAAAGGATAATAACAAGTTAGTGTTCGATAGTGTATAGCTAAGAAAAGAATGTCTAATATCATTTCAAAATTCTTAAGCACATCAATGCAACCTCGAAAAGAACCAGAGCAAGTTCTAGAGAAACACATGCTATTTCAAACTATTCACACAGAAAAAAAAAACGAAAAGATATGATACCAAAAGCTCATGTCTCACGTGTTTCAAAATGCGATCAAGTTCTCAAAGGCTTAATACTCACAATAATCATAACATGCTTCGCCTCACAAAATCAATTACAATAGATTTTCTAAAAACAATTCTCATCATCGGCCGCTCGTTATTCAACTCAACCCACAAAATGTATACAAAACCCAAACACGAAAAACAAAACAAACACAAACAAAAGAAAACAAAACAAAAAGGAAAACAAACCAAAACAAAGAAAAACATTGGTTACTCCCAACAAGTGCTAAATTTAAATGTCTTTAGCTAGACCAATACTAACCTCGATCAATCAGCGATTTGGCGTGCCAGCCTTCTTACCAAATCTTTGCTTGCCTCCATATTTTGTGTTGACCGCATCACCACCGAGTGTGGAAGTGGCCTCCCCAAACTTGAACAAGTCACCTGAGTTCCATGCCGAGTCCATCTTTCTTTGTAGCACCCTTGTAAACTAGTCGGTTGACATCCAAGCTCGAGATTCGCTAGCTGCAGCAAAGGTGATTGAATGACACTCTTCATGCTCGCACTATCGTGTCGCGGGATGGCGCATAGATTGAGATTTTCAACTCATCGTTAACACGAAAAGTTAGATCACCTTCCCGCACGCCAATTAAAGCACGACCAGCTGCTAGAAAAGGCCTACCCAAGATTAGTGGTTGATTTTAAATTCGTGAATGTCTAAAATAACAAAATCACCGGAAAGACAAAATCCCAACCTTACCAACACATCCTCAACTATCCCCTTAGGGTATGCGACTGACCTATCAGCCATCATTAACGAAATGGAGGTCTTCTTCAGTTTGCCCAGCCCCAAGCGATTGAACACATTTAACGGCATCAGGTTTATGCTTGCTCCTAAATCACACAACACGTTGGGGAACATGTGCTCTGCAATCTCGCACTCCAACGTAAAACTGCCGGGATCCTTCTGCTTTAGAGGGAGCTTCCTCTGCAAGACGGCAATGCATTCTTCGGATAGGGTAATTTTTTCAAATTTCCCCAATTTCTTCTTGCTTGCAAGCGCGCCTTTAAAAAATTTCATGTATCCCTAATGTTTCGCAGCTTCAAAGAGAGGCAAATTGATCTCAACTTTTGAAAAATCTTTGAACGCCAAGAACTCCTCATCATATTTCGACTGACTAGTCGACCGAAAATGGGACCGGAGGAGTGTACGCGCGAGAATTGATTCAAGGCCCTTCGCGTTGATCTCGCGATCGCTGGAAGGTCGCGAGGCGTCGCTTCGGCCGCAATCCTCCTTCGCTCGAAATTGCGGGCGCTGGGTCGCCACGAACAAACCGGGCGTGCACAATCTGATGGCTCATGGTCGCTCACTGGCGCGTGCTCGGTCGCGAAGCCTGTGGGCAAATTTCGGGACCTCGTGATCGGGCTCGTGGTCGCGAGCTCGGCGCGAAGTTTCGCCTCCGCTTACTTTCTTGCTCGGGATGGCTTGGGTAAGCTTGTCCACTTCTCGTCCGGATGGCGAAACATTGATTTTTCCGTTCACCGTATTACCCGAAATCGCCCGCCTTTTGTAGTGCATTCAATTGCACGGCTACTTGACCAACTGATTTTCCAACATCTTCATATGCTTTCCATAGCCATCACAAAGGGACTCCAAATGATTAATCTTCACCCGTGTTGCTTATAAACGACCGTTCGTTGCCAATTGTTGGTTGCTCACAACCAATCGCCGATCATATCTTCGAGACTCGCTTCTTCGCTCTCAATCACCCGCTCGAATCGAGAAACCAAGGCGAGGTCTGTTGAAAATTATTGGGGTTGGCGACGAGAAATTTGGATGATTGCTATTTGCATCAGATGCCGGATTTCCATGATTCCTCCGATTGATGTGGTTGACCTCTTCTGCCTCGATCCGACTCTTCAAAAGAGTGAATTGCTTCATCACCGTCAGATTTCAATCGCCTCGATAATGCTACTTTAACCATTGGCGCTCTCCGCTGGCCATTGATAACTATTTGCCGCCATCTCTTCTATGATGCGACCGGCCTCCTCTACACGACGATTCAATAAACATCCACCGCCGACGCATCCACTATGCTCCTCAGATGCCATGTCACCCACCGTAGAATCTGCGTGATCTCATTTTTTTTGGAGAATCCGTGTTGTGACACTTTCTCAATAGGCCCTCAATCGCCTCCCACGACTCGAACAATGATTCATCTCCTAGTCGGGAGAAGTGGGAGATCTCAATGATGATTTTCTAGGCTTTGGTCATGGAAAATACTTTGAGAGGAACTTTTCGCAAAGATCCCCCAATTGTTTACGCCTGCGGTCCAAACTTCGAACCACTCCTTCGCTCGATCGCGCAGAGAATCCGAACATGCGCATCCGAATCGTGTCTTGTGGCACCCATTCTGCTTGATGGTGTCACAAATGTCGAGGAATGTCTCAAGATGCGCATTCGGGTCCTCTCGTGACTCCTCCCCAAACCGCTCTCCTTGTACTATGCCGATTAGGGTCGGCTTTAACTCAAGTTGTTTGCATTGACTTAGGGCCCCATCCGCCTCCTTGGAATTGTTCAAGGGAGGTCGGTATATAATTCGAGATCTCGTCGAGCAGTGGACTAGGAGTCCCATATTCGCCATCCGCGCCGCATCTCTCGCGAAATCGACTAACATGCAGCTTGCGCGGAGTGAATGCCCCTGCTCGTGGATTAGCCGCCATTGCAGCCTGCCTCTTCTCTCGCCCTCTTCTCCTTTGAGAGCTTTCGATCTCGGGATCTAGTAATATTTCAGAGGTCCCCGAGATCTTGACGCATAAACTACCCGAGAAAAGAGAGAATTCACCTCGTAACAATAAATAAATAATATAATATATAACTTGAATTAATAAATCCAAATCACAAATTATTCCTATGCAATCTTAATAACCCGAACGGCGCCTAAAATTTTATCGCTCCCTTTTCACACGTAAAAGGCGATATAGAGGTAAGTCGAGTATCGTATCCACGTGGATTGTAATACGAAAACACGTAAGCTAGCTCAACAATAATTAATCATTATTCAAGCACGTAAAATTGGGTGAAAGATTTTAAGGGCTTGAAATTTAATCCAAAGCAGCGAACCATGCGTAAAATAAAACAAAGCAATAAACACACGAAGATAAAACAGATAAGAGACTAACCCTGGGATGCATTAATCCTATCCACAACGTATGTTTATCCTGCTCCTATTAGCCAATTTTAATCCGCATAAGATGGAAGATCACAAATATAACCAACAACTTCAATTACGATAATTGCGGCAGATTACGAGTTTTCCCTACCATTCTAGGTGAAAACAAGTAACTCCAAAAGGATCACTAAGAATATGCTTCCTACGAATATCCTATCTCGCCACGACTCAAGGCTTATTCAGATCATGCATTCAAGATCGATCGACAATTAATACAATTACGTAATTAACCGACAACTAGATATGCATCAAGATTGATCGAAATCAACACATATAAATAAGCACCAAGAATCATGAATCAATGCGTGGAAGGTAAATAGCGATAATGTAAATCAAAACATATAGGATCGAATCATGCAAACCCTAGATCAAGACGAATTTTAGCTACGCATAATTAAATTACCAAAGCAATAAATAATTAAATAAAACATAAATTAAGATAGATAGATAAAACCATAAGAATCCACGAAGAACAATTGTAGCGACTTGAATCCGGAAGAAATTCTGAATTCTAATACTAAACAATGAAATTGAAATGAAAAATACTTAAAGAAAAAGCTAAACTAAATTAAACGGGAAAAGAACTTGCAAAAGAAAATAAAGAAGAATTTATGTTCTACTCCGCAATGGTGTTGATAAGCTACTTCTCTATCTGCTTATTTATAATAAAACATAAGCTCCCTTTTTTCATAAATTCCCAATCCTATTCTCGACTCGATTCAATCCTATTCTCGACTATGATTCAATCCTATTCTCGACTCGGATTAGAAGTATACATGGACTAGGTGTCTCAAATTGCTGAAAATTATGATTTCTCGCGAGTTTTGCCTCATGATTTTAGGTCGCGAGCAAAACTCGCGAATCGTCTTTTCTCGGCTGCACGCGACTTCATTGCTTCGCCTCCGCTCTCTCGTCCGACTCGAATTACAATCCGCTTGCGCCACGGACTCCTATCGAGATGCTCTTAACATAGTTAACTTTGTACATCCATCCTTGTCAAATCTATTTCATCATATTCAACGTCGTTTTCAAATTCTTCGCATGAGCTCGCGACTGGGCTATTGATTCCTCTTTATCGTGATCCACCTTTTTGACTTTATAACCTATGCTAAAATGTCATGAAATACACACGGCATAATATCTTCCAAGGTAAACATAAATATATCAAAAGACAACTCAAAAGATCACTTATCACTTAGAAACGAAACGAATATAGCCTTATAAATCATGTAAAAATGAGGCTTATCAACATCCCACAAAGCAAAGCAACAACGTGATCCAAACGAAGATCGTAGCAAAACTAGGGTTTTCGACTTTCTGAACCCATAGTTGGCACTCTCCGGGTTTTCAAATCAACTCGATGCAGAAGGGAAATATATTCAGGCATCAAGACCTATAATAGGGTACTTTCAAAATGTGCATGCATGCAAGTCGACTCAAATCTTAGCAAATAAGAGCTTCAAAAATCGATGCTATCCTCGATCTAGGATAAACCATCCAAAATCGATGCATGAAAATGGAAACATAAGCAATATGCGTAATCTACTAATATGGAATGACAAACTATGTTGAAAATGGATAACCCGGCATGTACTTCCTTTAGAAAACTCAAGCAACTAAAACATCCCGACATGCGTAAACGCGAAAAATGTAAAACGAATCGGTACTTTAGTAGAATGCATAGCTCGAACTCAAAACCTAAAGGACCAGAGCTGCAGGTGGCTCGGTGGCCACCAAATCGGCCGCCACAAGCTCACGGCGGTGTGAATGGGCGGCGACGGTCTTAGCTAAATCGGCCGCCTCCGGCCGCTTTTCCCGTCCCGCCCCTTTATAATCCCGAGTTCTATGCTATACGATCTACTAAAAGGCGGAATCAAAACAAGAAAAGGACAAAACAGAAAACGGGCTGCCGGGAGAGGTTGATCGGCGGTGGTGGCTCGGCAAGCAGCCAGCAATGGCGCCGCCCGAGCCTCCCGGCCGATCCCCACCCTCCAGCTCAAGAAGCGCATCTAGAGCTGCTCGGCTCTTCCGTAAACACAGAGACGAAGGAAATGAACGCTGAAAATGAAGGCCCTAGCCTCCTATTTATAGGAAAGGTGTCACAGCCTTCCGCAAGCGGCCCTTTTTCGAAAACGCAAAAAGCGACGCAACTTTTGCAAACGGACTCCAAATTTAGCAAACTTGGTACCAATGGACACGAAATAAAATATCGGACACAACGACTATAAACAAGATATGCTTTTAAAAGACCAATGAAAAGTCCGGTTTTTCGATAACTTCCCCGGAGTGCCAAACCTTCATGGGTGGTCGAAAACCTGCATACTTAGTGTCTATGAATTCGTCATAAGACACTCTTCACAATGCCTGAGGTTTCGTGAAGGTCGCATCACTGAAACAAAAGTCAACCCTTTGACCTTTTCTCAAAAAACGTGCCATGCAAAATAGAAGCTTAGAAAAGATGGGGTATTACATCCCTCCCTCCTTAGAAAAATTTCGTCCCCAAAATTTCAAACACGTGGAGAAAACAACTCAGGGTACTGAGCCCTGAACTTGTCTTCCAACTCCCACGTAGCTTCTCCGTGGTGATTCCACAACACCTTCACCAACGGAATCTGCTTGTTCCTCAATTCCTTGACTTCTCGTTCCAAAACAGCCACTGGTCTCTCCTCGTAACTCAGATCCTGAGCAAGAACCACTTGGTCATGCTTGATCACGTGTTTTGGGTCAAACACATACTTTCTCAGCTGAGAAACGTGAAACACGTCATGAACATCTCCGATGCTAGGCGACAAAGCTAACCTATTGGCAACGGGGCCTATTCTCTCAAGAACTTCGAAAGGTCCAACGAACCTCGGTCGTAACTTACCTCGCTTTCCAAAACAAACAACCTCTCTCTGGGGAAACCTTAGGAAGACGCGATCTCCGATCATGAATCAAGATCCAGACGACGCTTGTCCGCATAGGACTTCGCGCTCGTCCCGAGCTTCCTTGATCCTTCGCTGATCCGATCGATAACCTCGACCGCTCACGAACCATCTCTCGTCCTAATATCTTCCTCTCGCCCACTTCGTCCCAATAAAGTGGCGATCGACACTTCTGATCGAGCTAGAAACACACTCAAATTACTCGCAATCGCATTTAGGTAATCGTAGCGTGATAAGTTAACACGAGTCGCCTCAAGGAAAACTTAACAGGCGATTGTTCGTGTCGCATACGTAAAGTTTATTAAAACCTAAACATTCTAATGCCAACAAGGGTTTGGAACATGCAGAATTGAAATACGAGAATTAAACAAGATCCTAAGCTAGGGTTGTCAATCCCGAGCTATACTAATAAAGCGATAAATCTAGACCAGGGGTTGTCAATCCCTAGTTGAACTACGAAAAGTTATAAATCAAAAGCGGTGAATAAAAGCATAAGCAATCATATTATTCATGTGGTTTGTCATTCCCTAATCTAAATCTAATTGCACATAAATTATCATCATCAACCAATCAAACAAGAATGTAAATTAAACGAAGCATAATAGATTAAAGCAACATGAACACAATCCATCATTACTATGGAGTTGAATTCAATAACAATCATCAAATAATAATACTGTGAAATTGATTCCAATAAAGCTCATAAATCCAAGAACATAAATCCAAAAACTGATAGATCCAAGAACATAAATTCAACAGCATAAAAACTATAAATTAAAGTATTCAATCGATGAAATATGGATATAAAATAATACTGTGGTTTGATCTCTTGTTGTCTGATGAATTCTCGAGAAAATGGGCGGAAGCGCGCACAGCTGAAGAGAAAACTCGAACCGGAAGCCTTTTTCGCACCTAAACGCGCATATATATATTAATCGAAGGCGAGCGCCGCTGTTCAAGCGCCAGCTGAGAATACGCTCGACTTGAATTTGAACGCCGCTCAAAATGAACTCCTATTGAAAACTAATCGCCAAACGTAACAGCTGTTCACTTGAACGCCTGGGTGGCGAAGCCGAACACGCACGCTGGCCGGGCGAGAGTTAGGCGAAGCGGGCGCTGGCGCTGGAATGAGAGCGAGCGAGGGATTGGGAACCGCGCTGGTCACAGCTACCGGCCGGGTGTGTGTGCGGGCGAGGCGAGGAGGCGCGAGCGAGTACGAAGCGCCGGCGGGAAATGGGCGCTGGGTAATGCCTGGCCGATGGATCGAAGCGCCGTGAAGGCGGGCGCTGGTTCGGGCGGCGCCGGGCGGCGGCGAGCGGCGCGAACGCGCTACTGCGCGCAGGCGAGTACGGGCGGAAGGCGAGCGCTGGCCGCCTTGAGCGCCGGAGTAAATTGGGGCGACGCGCTGCACTCAGCCGCACGGTGGCCGAGTGACGCGGGCGCTGGACGCGGTGCGGGCGCTGGTGCGGGCGTGCGGGCGGCAGCGGCGGGCGAAGCGCTGGGTGCTCGTACGCACGCGCGCGATTGACATTCGCCCGCTTCTCGCTCGAACTCCGATTTACGAACCGCTTGTGCCTACGAACTCCCGTCAAATGTTTTCAATAATATATGATCCTCGCAGATCCAATTCATCCTATTTTATGCCGTTTTCCTACAAAACATCGAGACGAATGAAGTAAGTCCGAATCGATAAATATTAATCGAACCAAAGGCATAAATAGGACAAACCATAGAAAATGACATGTAAAACAATACCAAGAATCATCACAAAATCATACCAAACAACTTCCTTCCGCACAACGCTCATAGGGAGCCATTTTACAGGGGCTCGATAATCGTTGTTATAGGGAAACCCACCAAAGGTAGTATTCTTCCCAATTTCCTCCTCTATCGCCACGATCGCCGCAAAGATGTTTTCCAAAACCTGAATCGCCCTTTCCGATCGATCGTCTGCTTGAGGATGGAATGATGTACTAAGATTCAGCTTGGTCCCTACGGCTTCCTCGAACACTCCTCCAAACCTCACGTGAACCTCGGTCACGATCCGACGTAATCGATACGGGCACACCATGTAACCGCACGATCTCTAACGTAAAGTCGAGCAAGCTTATCTAACCCATATGTCATCCGAATCGGTAAGAAATGAGTCGACTTCGCCGCCTATCGACGACAACCCATATAGCGGTGTTTCCTCTCGCGACCTTGGAAAACTCACCACAAAATCCATACCGATATGATCCCATTTCCACTGGGATTGGTAGCGGTTGCAACAAACCCGACGGACGCTTGTGTACGGCCACTTGTCGACAAACCAAACAACGCTCCACAAACGCGATTACATCCTTTTTCATCCCTTCCCACCAAAAGTTCATCTTAAGGTCTCAGACATTTTGGTGCTTCCTGATGAGTCAGATATGGTGCCTCATGAGCTTTACTCATGATCTTATCCTCAATTCCCTATCGAGTGGCACATAACCTTCCTCAAATAATAACGTTGTCCTTCGCTCGGAAACCCTTGCTATCTTCTAGCCTTGCTTTCAAACGCATCCTTTCCAAGAACTCGCCTCCTCGCAAGACTCACGATCGCCTCATCGACCCATCCTTCTTCTTGATGAATGTAACCTGGCGCTCCCCAAGGCGACACGCTAGGTCGGATAAAACCTAGATCCAACAGCCTCGCCAATCAAGGCCAGCTCTTGCAATTCCTTAGGTGCCATTCTCAGATGGTGCCTTTGATATCGGGCGCCGCTGCCTCGGTTCCGATCAATAGTGAATTCCACTTGTCTATCAGCGGTAAACCCGCAAGTCCTCGGAATCACGTCCGATATTCACACACCATCGGCTCCTTCGCAATCGCTATACTGTTTATCGTGCCCGTCAAACTTACCAAGAAAGTTTGATGCCTTCTTCCCGATGATCCTCATCGCCTTCGCTTAGATCGCTGGCACGCAAACACCCATCCTTATGCCGTGGAAACAAAATTCAACCTTCTACTGCTCAAAAGTAACTTCTCTCTCGAGACAACGTGATAGTCGCCTGCTTTTTCCAACCAATCCATGCCAAAGACGACATGGAAACTTCCATTCCGATGACATTAAATTGACAAAGACCTTCGCGCTCACGCATTTCTACCTCCCGTTCGGCATATCTCTTTGCCTATAGCACTTCCTTGACGGGATGCTAATTTGTGGTACTTATGATTTCGGGTACCAAACCCAACCTCTCACACGCGATTCTCGAAATGAAAGAATGTGAGGCCTCAGATCAAACAAAGCAAAACGAGTATATCACTCATATGGATTATACCTACAAGATTTCCGGAGCTTGAGCTACCCGTCACGATTCAAGGCGTACACCTCGCTTGTCGGCGTGCCTTGGTTTGCCGGGCCTTAGGGTGACCGCCGCCGCTGTTTGTCCTCGGCGAGCTTGATTCTCGCCCCCGAGCCGGATGCCGCCATCGGTGGCTGCACCGCCGCCTCCTAACGGACAATCTCGAGCGTAATGTCCGCATTTCTTATAACGATAGCACTCGGTGCTACTTGCTCGCACCGAAATGATTCCTTCGCATTTCGCACCAAGGTTTTTCCACACCGCCGCATGGGTTGGAAATTCTTCTCCAAGGTTGCCTTTCTCTCACTGAACGCCTTGATTCTCGAATCACCGACCGCCCGGTTTCTCGAACACCGATCGCTTTTCCCTCGATCTTCCCATTTCTCTTCTCTTCCTCCGCCACCGGCCGTCCGGTGGCATCGTTTTTTCCCGGGCAACATCGACTCAATGTTTAATGCCCGGTTCAAGGATCGCGATACGCCGATCTCCCGATCACGAGCGAGATTCCATCTCGGCCCGAGTCCTCTCCTCGAACTCGCTCGCTCGGGCACCTCAAGACTGTGCACGTAGCATAACGTGATGTATTTATCAACGAGTGATCGTATTTGATGACCGCTTTTCTCCTCGACGAAGATTCCGTAACTCATTTTACCTTCTCCGTCAGAACGCTGTGCACGCATTTTCCATGAGTTCTTCCTCAAATCTTCCCACGATACCTTCCCATCGCCCCGGTGTTAGGTCCTCCTCACGGATTCCCACCGTAAATCAGCCTCATCTGTTAGCTGAAAGATCGCGCATTCAGCTTTTCTCGCTTCTTCACACCGATGTATTCAAGATGCTGTGGATCGTATCCGCTCTCGCGCTGATCGGTTCGCGAGACCATAGAATGTAGGGATTCGCCAACGAAAACTCTCGATCGCATGCCGAACCAAAGGTGGTTCCCGGCTTCTTCCACGCATTATTCCTCCGGTTCCTTGTTCTCGCATTCTGCATCGACGCTTGAAACATTAGAAACGCCGCATGATAATCGGTATCATCGCATAACATATATCATCACCCATATCACATATCATCACATATATCACATATCACGCACGATCACATATAATCATGCAATCCTCGTTAACATATCATCGTTATGCATTTCACATAACATTATCATCACACATCACATAGATCATATATCATCACGGCATAGCTCATATCACATATAAGCATTAAACATAACATCATGTCATAGACAGCTGTTAGTATCAAGAATATTCAAAGGTCCATGAAGGATCACAAAATACAAGATTCAAGGTATGTCACCAAAAGGTCATATATGAGCAAAGAATCTGATTCCTTATCACCAAAAGATGCCGCCTCATCCACGCTTCTAGCAGATCATGACCGCCACCGCATACACACCGACTACCTAGATCTCTCGCCATCCATATTCGCCCACTATTCTCCGCTCGCCCAACCGTTCCATTCTCGCCTCCTCATCCTCTCCTTCCTTCATATCGTGGTCAATTGGCCGCCTGTAAAGCGATCCGCATGGAAGCAAGCCTCGTGGTATGATCCCATCCAAGCCGCGCTCGATTGCTCGAGTATCGTGAAAGCCGTGCCCGAGTCCTGCTCGGCGCCGCCCTTCCTCAACATGCCCGACCTCATCGTAGTCATCGCTATCCGGATCACCGTCCTCCGAGTCCTCACCGCCCTCCTCATCCTCCTCCGGTCTTCCTCCTCCTGAGTCTCCTCCCGGATGCCAACCGACATGCTCGGTGGCCTCGAAAATTCGATCCCGGCCTCTTTCCTGCCATCGCCGGATGGACAATCTCTCTCGCCCGGAGGTTCCCGCCTCAAAATCATTCCGGTCCTTCTAAGGTAAGGATCATCGACGGAGGTGTAGTGACCGTGTATCCCGATGCATCGGTGATCGCTCGAGCGATGGTCGCTTCCCAAAGGCTCTTCGGGAACATCATCCCTATCATCTATCTCGATCGGTCCTCGAACATGCCTTGCTATCACATCCTCCTTAGATGGTATACTCGATGATCGGTCCACCGCTCCATACTCGAGCAAATAACTCAAGGAAATCCATGGTAAGGTGCCCTGTGATACGATCCCGTCTCAACATCACGTATCCTTGCTTTCGCCCACGGCCGCCAACCTATTGGTAGCCTCTCTAACCGATAGTAAGCCTCATATTCGATACTTTCCCACCGCTCTGATCTTTCTACAATCCAACAAATCTCCCTGCAAATACTCCCAACGGCTCATGGACATTCCCGGTACATTCCCCCGAACTTACGGATCTGCTCATCCATCCTGTGGGAAGTTAACCAACGTTGTCAGGGCCACTAAATATCCATAAACCTACATGTTAGTTTATCAACATAACAACAAATATTCACGCTTCTTTTCTCGCCCAAATATCCGGGTAATCATGTCTCAAACACATGTTCATTTCAACACATATCAATATCAATATCGATATTTATCATAATAATCACGTAAGCAAATACAGATTCACTTACAAGCACTCGTTTATCAAAATAAACAAGATTTTCAATCAACAACGCATTGCTATGTAAACACATAGACTTACATCAACCATACGTGATCGATCACATCAATCACATCATATCATATAAACGATTTTCACATCACAACAGACAGGCCCTTCCGTCCCATCGACAAATCATTTCCACATCCACATCAACACCCAACCATACCACATCTATCTCACCTCAACATCCACATCACGTTTACATCACGTAAACTCTTACTAGGCCAAAACACATGAAACCAAGATCATATCAAGCTCACATAGCCACATAAAACATCAGAAATAAACACATACCTCATCCCCTTTTAAAGGAGCTGCTCGACGCGAGCCGAGGGTAGTCAGACTCGATGAATGCTTTAGAAGAACAAGTTCTAAACACTTAATTTCAAGAACATGCATGATATAAAGCAAATGAATTGCTTTGATATCAAACTGTTATGCCCCAATTCCCGAGGGAAGGCACGAATACCGGGTGTGATTAAAGTGGTTAGAAGTGGGAAGAAGGGAATACATATAACATACATGATAAGAAGATGTGACCATGATATCGACAAGATCTCCTCTATAACTAGGACATATCCCGCGGGAGGTGCGCAAACAATCCACCAACAGTAATAATATCGATATCATAACCTCAAAAACATGATTTGGTTTATAATAAGTAATGCAAGGAAGCAAAATAGCGGTCGAAAAGCGAAAAAAAAGCGCTTGGTTTGAAGTTTCTCTCTAGCAAATTCTCTCTCGATTTTTGTTAGTCCCTCGCGTCCGCCGCCGCCGTAAACTCCTTCCGGGTGCTTCGCAAACGCCTTCAAGCTTTTTTCACCGCATCATCTCGCTTCATCTTCGCTGCTTTTCTACCGATCGCGCTTGAGGTTTTAAACGAGTTCTCACCGAAAATTACAACAACCGCGCATTCGCATCGTCAATCCTCACGTGAACTACTGCCGTGTTAACGAACGCCGGAAGGCTGCACGCCATGAGGCTGCACGTCCGAAGGCATCCTCGGACAAAGGTTCCGCACTTGCGTGGTCGCCGAGTGCTCAAAGACTTACGACGGAAAGCTTTTTAGTTCGGTCATTCATTTATCTCCAACAAGTGTTCGAGGGTCCTTTTATTTTTCGTGCAATCATTCAATCCCTTTTAATTTATTTATCGATTAATTGGTTTGTGGTGTGTTGTTTTTATGCTTTGCAACGCTCAATCTCGCCGAAAATTTGGCACGCCGCTAGTCGCCCATTTTCAACAAGTGTCACATAACCACCTTGCGCAAGGCCTTCATCTATTGCTTTCTACCGGGTTGTGGGTGCGTGCGCCTCATTCAGCCGGAAAATCGGAAATTTTGCCATACAATTATCGCCGAAAAACCTAGCACCGCCCAACTCCGATCACCGGACAGCCGCCATCCGCCGCACACAATCCAACGGCGCCCATCTCCAGTTAGCCACACACAAGGAACTTTCTTGTGTGCGTGTTGCCCTAACTTACCTTTTAATTGATTTGGTAACTTTCCATGCATGCATGCTTAATTAGCGAACATATACTTGCTGAAAATATTTTCCATATTGTATAAGATTTTGATCGAAAGTATAATCTTGCCTTGTCTACTTGTCGCTACCTTATTTGATATAGCTGGTTTTGGGGCCATCGGGCCATGGGTTATCGGGTATTTTGCTCACAAGAGGAACGACACGAGTCCAACCGACGGGCCTTTATTCGTGGGTGGCCGTGCTCAAACATATCGAGCCCATTGATGATGAGTTAGATCGGGCCGAGATCATGCGAGCCCACGTCCTTGGCCACACACCACCTGCCGAGGAAGGCCAGCCGAGCTACCGAGAAACTCATGATACCATGTCTGCCGAGAAATGCTGAGCCCACGAGCCTCGTCGAGCACTTCCCGCCCCTGCCGAGAAAAAATCCACCTTATGCCGAGATTTCTCGGCAACCCGAGGAAATGCGCCAGACGAGTGTCGAACCCACGCCTACAGCTGCCGAGGAAAATAGGCCTTCTGCCGAGCCGATTGAGCAATACCCGCCTCTACTGCCGAGAAAGTCCAATAATGCTCGGCGCAATCCTGCCGAGGAACCAAGTCTTGCCGAGGAAATTCAGCCGAGTAATGAGAGTGCTGCCGTAGAGACCGAGACTACACGGCACACGCACATTCTTGAGCAACAATCTGCCGAGGATCCTCGTCAGTCCGAAACACATCAAGAGTCAATGCTGCCATTCCGTCACCATGGCTCAAAAATGCAGGCAATTTCAACCAACAATTGCCTGTGCGAAAAAAGGATCTCGTGCTAGCTAAATTCGTGGTAAGCATCATAAACGAGGTCCTTACGTTAGATGCTAATGATTACACCCCCATCTCCCAAGGATGGGGATTTTCCTTGCTCGATTTTTGCGTGCGTATTCCCCTCGAAGGACGCAGGCAACGGCTCACAACAAGACGGACGAGACCAACCAAGACATCTTACCATCCGAACGGGTGGATTGTGTTTCGCTTGAAACCGAGGGACGACATGGAGCAAATACGTGATCGTGACCATACTCAATCTTCGGTATTACGCCTGACTATGCCACTTACCTATGGAATTTCGATTTGATTCGCCACCGACTTCAAATTTCCGTATGGGCTTCACTTCCTAATTTACACGGAATTATGGAATCCAAAGGCCATAGGTAAAATTGTGTCAATTGTTGGTGAACCCATAGAAGTTGACTATAGAACTTTAGCTAAGAATCATGTTGATGGGCCTCGATTTCATGTCTTAGTAGATGCTTTACGTGAACCAATGCATGCTATTAATCTAAAACTTCATACGGGTAATTTGTTTAATCAATGCATAAAATTTGATTTTTACCCTAAAATGTGTAAGTCATGTGGTAGACTAGGACATTTGGAATCATCTTGTGATAAGGCCTTTGTTAGACCACGGAGGGCTGATAACACCCCACGTGGTCAGAATGCTAATGAAAATGCTAGGGAGGGAAATTGGCAACGTGCAAGAGGAAGAGATCCTAGACCACGACCCTCAGTACGTGGACGTCCTTCCAAGACACCAGTCCCACGAATTGAATGGAGGAGGAGAAGTGTTTCCCGCACAAAGAAAAATAAGAAAGACAATCTCAACCCATCACACGTGGGATTGAGATTAAAAACCAATTCGAGGCATTAAACACGCACATACACTTTGACTCCTCCGAAAGTACAAAAAATTATGAAGTCGGACAAACTTCGACACCCTCAACAAAGATTCTTTCAGGCCGAAAAACTTTATTATCTAATCTATGCCATTCTTCGGCCGAGTCAACACTTCAACCACACTCGGGTGATACCGCCCTCTCGCCATTACCCACAAACCACCCTTCGACCGAGACTTCTCGCTCAAGCCAATCCCCTCCTGCCGAGAAATCGCACACACCTCCTGCAGAGAAAACTCGCACATGCCATACACCGCCTGCCGATAAATCGCGCACACCTCCTGCCGAGGAAGCTCGCCCACGCCCTACACCTCCTACCGATCAATCATTCAACCCACCTGCCGAGAAATCTCACACCCGCCAGTCCCCGCCCGCCGAGGAAAAACTCACGCGGCTAGCCCCAGTCGCCGATAATCTTTCTGCCGAGAAAAATCGGCAAGCCTCGGCACCCTCTTATTCCCCTCCTGTGGCTGATCTCTCTCGGCCATCCTCACCCGCCGAGAGTCACACACCTTTCCACCCTATTCTATCATCTCCGGTCGAGGATTCTCGACAATCCACACCACGACGAAGCGAACCATCAGCCCCCTCTTCGGCCGATATTTATCAACCTTCCTCGGAATCATCTCTACATCCTGAGATCTCTCGGCATGAATCACGACCTGTCGAGGAAAACACATTCCCACCGCCACCCGTGGCCCTTCGACATCGTGCAAGATCTCGCCCACCTATCATGCCGTGATTTGATAAAGACCGTGAGACTACATCAAAGCTTATTCTTGGATTAGAGGCACCTCAGCACAGTAATAAAGTGTCGGAATCTACGGTACACTCTACCTCATCTAGTTCATTTGATGATTATACTGCAACTAACCTTGCAGGTGATTCAAAGAACAATGAAGAAGTAGAATTTCCTACTACACGCATCACTAGGAGTAAATCGAACACTAGCCGCCAGAGCCCTCCAGTCAAGAGGGGCAGGAGTACAGTTAGTCGCAGACCACGTGGTCAATGATTTTACAACACGAATGTGAGAGGCCTCCATAAGGCTCAAGCGGCCCGCAATTGCGCATCATGTGTTCCATCATAAGCTTGATGCCATCATGATGATCGAGACGAAGCTTTCTAAGTCAAGCTCAAGAATTTCATGGCTAAGCACTTTATCCAAAGGGAGTGTGCTCACAACTTCGACGAGGTTCCTGGGGAAGGATTTTGATAACTGAACCCAAAGAGGTTAAGAGTAAGTCCTTTGTCGGGAGAAACAGTGATCCATTCCAATTTTACTTGCTTAATTACTTAATTCTACCTTTGATGTTCGATTGTTTATTGGTTCTCGCGTGTCACGATAGGCGTGAACTGTGATTCCATGATCGCCAACATCGATCCTTCAAACCATCTATCGTCGCGGGATTTCAACCGATCCTTGACCCGATGAGAGGATTGGAGGACGAGTTCCTTTAGAGCGAGAGTACAAGGACTTCGCTGATACTTGTGCCCTGTGGGACTCGAGGATTCCCCTCGACGGGTTATCACTTCACGGACGGATACGTGAAGTATTCTAAGATCGATAGGTTTTGATTAATAATGCTTGGTTAGATGCTAACCTTTTTGCGGGACTAACGCTCGCCTAGAGGCACCGTGTCGGATCACTCACCCAAGGCACTCATCACTCTCTTTGAGACGTGACTAGGTACCACCGCTCCTTCAAGTTCTTCAACATGTGGATGATGCATCCTGACTTCAAACAACTGCTAGAAGAAAATTGGAGTGAACAAGTGAATGGACGGCCTCAGTGGGTTTTGGCAGCAAAGTTGAAGAGGATGCAGCACGTGTTCAAGGAGTTCAACTTCAAGGAGTTTAGCAACCCGACGGAGAGGATTTAGTATCTCAAGAGGCGTGTTGCATTCTCGTAACTAGCTCTTGATAGTGACCCCTTAAATGGGAATCGTTGAACAAGAACTTGGTCTTCGCAAGAAGACTAAGTTCTGGAGGATGTTGAGCTAAGTTTCTTCAAGCAAAGAATGAAGAACTTGCACATCAACCTCTCCGACGGACGCGCTAAGTTTTTCATTCAATGGTGAAAAGGAACCACACACGTAACACTATTTCCTTCTTGTGCGGGGATACGAGGAACCAACTTATGACATGGAGGAAATTATACGCTTTTGAAACTTTTATACCGAGTTATTTGGTGTAAAGATTTCAACGAGCGGTTTGAACCTTCGCTTTTGGGAGGACCTCGGCTCGACATCGATGATCGGAGGGACATGGTTATGGAGGTATCGCAGCAGAGATTAAGAATGCTCTGCTCGACATTGCAAGTGATAAGGCACCGGACCGATGGCTACCCTTCGCTTTCTTCAAGGAGAATGGGATATTGTTGGGAGCGATGATCCTCGGCGGTACGAGAGTTCTTTGAGAAGGGAGTAATTTTCAAGGAGCTTAACCACTCTATGGTCACCCTTATCCATAAGAAGCATCACAATCCGACAGCTTGTCGATTTCGCACTCCATCTCTTGTACTAATGTCATTTACAAGACCATCACAAAGATCCCGACCGAGAGAATGGCGCCTTTGATGAACAAGATCATAAACCCGCATACCGGGTTCGTGAGAGAGACGGAACATTTCGACAACATCTTTTCGCACGAGAACTGCTAGAGGTTATGAGAGGCGGATCACACCGAGATGTATGTCAAGATTGACCTTCGTAGGCTTACGATTCCATCTCGTGATTTCCTCAGAGCGGCTTTGATGGTCTTGGTTTCCACCTTGTTTTGTATATCGATCACGACGTCGCCACTTGAACGTACACTCTCGCTATCAATGGAGGAAGCATGGATTCATCATCGAAGCGGGTCTTAGCGTGGTGACCCGATGTTGCCTACTCTTTTCTCTCACGCATGGAGTACCTATCGCGGATGTTGAAGAAACGCACAAGGGAGTGGATTTTCAATTTCATCCTAAGTGTAGTAGTCTTAACATTACGCATCTAGCCTTGATGATTTGTTACTCTTTGGCGGGGTGATGTTGCATCCATGGAGGTCTTAGCCGACACGCTGGGGAATTCTCACGGGCGTGGGCTAAAGATTAATAATCACAAGTCCTTGATATTCATGGCGGAGTTCGACCTTTCGAGAAGCGGCGATCTTAGATCTGTTCGCTTCCCAATGGAGAACTCCCGATAAGATATCTCGGCATCCCGCCATCTTCAAGGATACTAGGAGTCACTCAAGATAGTGGACTAGTGGAGAAGATAGCGTCTTGCATTCACCGCTGGACTAATATGAATCTTTCTTCCGCAGGCGCTTGAGTCGATTCTGCTCGCCTGCATGAGTGGAGTGCTTTTGGCTACAAGTACTACCTCTGCGGCCATAGTAATTGATCGTATGAATTCGATGACTAGGAGGTTCTTGTGGGGATCGACATATTGTGCGTTGCTTGGAAAGTCGTTTGCTTACCTAAGGATGAAGGGGCCTTGATTACGAGACCTCTCGACTGGAACAAAGCTCTTCTCGCAAAGACATTGTGGAACATCCATACCAAGAAGGATTCCTTGTGGATTAAGTGGATACATGCCGAGTATCCGTGTCAAACACCATATGGGAGTATCCTCTCACATTCGCTTATCTCCCAATTAAGAATATCCTAGTCCTTCGTGATCGCTTTTTGCGGGATGTAGAGGTCACCATGGCGCAGTTGCAGATCTTTGGAGAGCATTTTCGGATCCAAAGGGACGGGAGCTGCCTATCACTATCTTCGAGAGAAGGGTGAGAGACAGTTTTGGCACAAGGCAATTTGGAAGGAATATATCCCGCCTAAGTTTTCCATCACCATGTGGCTTGCCATGAGGGGTAGACTTAAGACGGTGGATAGACTGAGCTACATGAATATCTCATAGGTATGTATCATTTGTAATACCCATTTAGAGACTCATGAACACTTGTTTTTTAAGTGTAAAGAACGCAGGCGGTATGGAATAAGATTAAAGAGTGGCTCCGCCTCCAGGGAGGATGACTACCATTGCTAGTGCTATCAAGCATATCAAGAGGGAGAAGAAGGTGTGGTCGGCAATCATCCCTCGTGCCAAGCGGATCGCTTTAGCGACCTTGATGAATCACATTTGGTATGCGCGTAATAAGTTGAAGTTTGAAGATATCCCCTTTGATGTGAAGACCATTCAAGAAGATGTTTATGCTGCTTTGTATTCTTTGTATTCTTATGATCTTGTTAGTTCTCATTTGAGTTGGCTTTGTAGTGAGCTGAGGATGTCTCGATCTTGTTCTTGGATCCACTTTTGGGATGCCATATCATGTACTTGTTGTTTGATAGTGGTTTTGGAGTGCGTGTGTTGAGGGCTGCTTAGGCCCAACCGCAAAGGCACCTCATGAGCTTGCATGTGTTCACATTCCCAATCCCCGTGCCCCACGGTCTCACCGCACAAGGGGTACTCTTTCCCCACCGTCATGGGGTTTTAATGAGGCCAGCCTTCTTCGTCACTAAGGGGTTCGTTGATGTGGTTTTGTGTCTTTACCGCTTACTAGATTGAGCGAGTCGCTCTTTGGCCTATATGTTTTGGGTCATTAGGTGTTTTATCCCTCCCCTTGCCGCATTTCTTCGGAAATTAGGCTGTATCAGATCCCCTCGTGTATGCCCGAGTTAAGTTTGTAGCTTGTCTTTGCCCGTTTTATGTTATTTCGTTCGTTTTGACCAAAAAAAAAGGAAGCAAAATAGTATTACACCCTGTTGACTAGACCGGTCAACCACATAGCATGCTCGTATCGAGACTCACAGCATAATACAACATAACAAATCTTGTTCCCAATCAGAAAGCAAAATAAGGGACAAGAATACATCAATATCGAATACGTATGTAACACAACATCGCGGAAGATAGCATGAAGAACCAGCAGCTCCACCCCTCGTCGCCCGTCCCAAATTCTCTCCATCGTGAAAAGATTTGAAAAGAGTTTGGGGTGAGTACTAGCGCACTCGGTGGGGTTTTATCATAAATCAAAAGAATCGTGATGCCGTGTTCGAGCACTTACCTTAGAAGGCTTTAAAACGTAAATCCACTTCTAAGTAAGCGAAATAGATTTTCATTTTTTTCGATACCGATCCGTTATTATCGTTGTTCTCATCATAGAACCATGGCTCGGAACGTATCCGCCACCCGTCACATCTCATTCATTCAGCCGGAACATATCCATTGGGCCCATAATATCTCGGCCCGAACATATCCAATCACCCACGCCGGGCGTATCCAAATGGGTAACTCGGTGTGGACTTTAGGGTCAAATCCCGTCGTAACCATAACCACCTCATTACCATTTCCGTGTGGACTTCCGGGGTCTATCCTTCGAACCATAACCACGTGTTCTGGGTCTATCACTTCACGATCAATACTCGAGATGGTGATCAACCCACCGAATAGAGATCCGTGCACAATCACAATATAACCATATCTCGGATCGGAGAACGATAATAACTTCATCAAAACATTTTACGCGCACATGTTTTATTTTGAAATATCGAGTAAATAACTCAAAATAAGCATATATAACCCAACCCGAATGGCGAAAACATTAACCCGAGGTATCTACGGATCCGATGACTTCACCGATCGTGACCGGTAGGTACCTCGTAACAAGACGGAACAACTTTTGGGGTCACATCCCACAAAGCAAAGCAACAACGTGATCAAACGAAGATCGTAGCAAAACTAGGGTTTTCGACTTTCTGAACCCTTATTTGGCACTCTCCGGGTTTTCAAATCAACTCGACGCAGAAGGAAATATATTGAGGGCATCAAGACCTATAATAGGGTACTTTCGAGAATGTGCATGCATGCAAGTTGACTCAAATCTTAGCGGTGAAGAAGCTTCAAAATCGATGTCTATCGCCGGATCTGGATAAACCATCCAAAATCGATGCATGAAAATGGAAACATAAGAAATATGCATAACGGCGAACATGGAATGACAAACTATGTTGAAAATGGATAACCCGGGCATGTACTTCCTTTAGAAAACTCGAGCAACGGAAAACATCCCGACATGCGTAAACACGAAAAGCAAAAACGGAATCGGTACTTTAGTAGAATGCATAGCCGAACTCAAAACCTAAAGGACCCATAGCAAAGGTAAACTTGGTGGCCACCAAATCGTGACCACAAGCTCACGGCGGTGAATGGGCGGCGGTCTTGGCCGTCGGTAGGCCTCCGGCGTTTTCCCATCCGTCCCTTTAGAATCCCGAGTTCTATGCTATACGATCTACTAAAAGGCGTAATCAAAACAAGAAAAGGACAAAAAGAGAAAAGGGGGGCGGGGAGGTTGATCGGCGGTGGTGGCTCGGCGGCCTATGATAATGCCTGCCATTGAGCCTCCCTGCTCGATCCCCACTCACTCCGTGACTTCCACAACAGCACTGAAGCTGCTCGGCTCTTCCGTAAACACAAAGAGACGAAGGAAATGAACGTTGAAAATGAAGGCCCTAGCCTCCTAGTTATAGGAAGCGAGGGGTGGCTGTTTGCTTGCATAATGACCTTTTTCGAAAACGCAAAATGACATAACTTTTGCAAACGGACTCCAAATTTAGCAAACTTGGTACCCATGGACACGACATAAAATACGGACACAACGACTATAAACAAGATATGCTTTTAAAAGACCAATGAAAAGTTCGGTTTTTCGATAACTTCCGGAGTGCGAACCTTCATGGGTGGTCGAAAACACAGATACTTAGTGTCTATGAATTCGTTATAAGACACTCTTCACAACGCCTAAGGTTTCTTGATGGTCGCATCACCGAAACAAAAGTCAACCCTTTGACCTTTTCTCGAAAAACATGCCATACAAAACAGAAGCTTAGAAAAGACGGGGTATTACAACGTACCGATGATCAGTTTAGCAAATGGAAGTCTTGTACTGAATGTGGTCAGTTAGCAATTCCACTGATTACTTATAAACTGATCAATTGGATTCGTAACTAGCTTAGGTGCGAATTTCGTGGTTACGTTTTGCCTTACTGAAACTGATTTATAAAGACTTAATCAAATAAGCGCTTAGTCAATATTAATTTTTCTCTTCAATTGCAAATGGCTACTGATGAATGTATTAAATAGTGTTGTGATAAGTGTGTTGATAATGACGACAATTCATTAACATATAATTTAAATCGCAATATTGAAATGGAGCACACTTAGAGTTTTACATGGTTTGGGGAGATCATCCCCTATGTCCACGAACTGATAAATCAATCAATCCAATAACTGGGATTGTCTTGCTTTATGGTATTGACTTGTGATAAACACACTTTTTACTAGTTTAAGGATGATATATTTGGATGAATTTAGATCAATTTAAGTGTTTTTATATAGTTGATGTTATGCTTTTAGCCATTTTGAGAAGATACTGCTCTTGGGGTTCCTTTTTGGTATTTTGTAGGATTTTCAGGTAATAATCGATGCACAAGGCAAAGAAAGAACGAAATGATGAAATATATATGACAAGTTTGGATATGAAAAGGTTACAATGTTAAAGAGTATCTCGATAGAAGTCCATAGGAGCAAACGAATCGCAATTCGGAGTTCGGACGCGAGAGAACGGAGCGAAATAGCGAAATCGCGCACGAGCTAGCGACCACCCTAGTGGTCACGAGGATGGCCGTGAGTTCAGCCCAAAAAGCTTCTGCCGCATAGCTAGAGACCAGGCTAGCGACTGCTAGCCCGGCCTCTAGCGCCATGCCTTTGGCGAGTGGGGCTTCAGCCCATTATCTATAAATACCCCCAAAGCATTCTTGGGTGCCCCCAACCCCTCCAACCACGTTTTACCTCAGTTTTTACCTTAGTTTTCATAGTTTTCATTCTTGTTCTTCAATTTCATAATATAACATTAGATTATTTTCATTCCAGTTTCATCTTTTGATTCCTGCAAGCTGTCAGTTTACTTACGGATCGAAGTTATTACATTTTGTATCGAGGATTCATACGGTTTATTCGTTTCAATTCAGTTTATGTTTCATTTATTTGATTCTTGCTTTGGTACTTTAATTATGCGTAGATAAATCTTGTATTGATCCTAGGGTTTGTATGCCTGACTTAATTTCTGTGATTTATCTATTGATCATGCTTTACCTTCCTGTAATACCCCACATTCCTGTAGCAGAGATTAGCACCTAATTAAGAGCTTATGAGAAGGGCATTGCATCCTTAAGAGAGAGTTGTTTAAACTAGAAGCTTTTATGTTAAGCTTCGCGTCGATAAAAATAGAATTGGAGATTTATTCGAGATCGATTCGAGATGGAACCTAAGATAAGATTCTTAGGTCTTGTTTAGAATAAGAAGATCTAGATTCCAAGGGTCTTGAGATGAAAGATACATGCTCAATGAAGTCTTGATTTCAGAAAATTAAGAATTTCAAAATCAATGCTTTTGTGACATCGGCGTTTGCCGATTAAGTTCTGATTACGAGCAAAATATTTAAAATGGTTTTTGAGGAAAAAAAATGTTTCAATAATCAAATTTTGATGTTTATAATATGTTATTTGAGTTTTAAAAGAGAATTTCAAGTAAGAAATATTTTATCAGAAATTGGGTTTTGAAATCAGAACGATATGGATTAATAGCATGTATTTATAACATAAGTATTTTTCCTCGAAAAGCATGTATTTCTAGAAAAATGTGCCTTACTAGAAACATGATTATTCATCATGTTTTAAAGAAATGAAAAATGTAGAAAAACAAAAGAATTTTCTAGATTAAGGGTGAATAATCACCTTAATAAAGAAAAGGAAAAATAAATAGAAAATATTTTTAATACACATAAATGCTTGGAGATCACTATTCATCTCCATTTTCTTTCCCATTTTTCGTCCAAAACACACACTTTCACACACTAAAATTTTGAAATTTTCAAGTCAAATTTTGAAGGATCCAACCATTAAAATTTCAATCCGTCTTTATCTTGAATATATGATGTTGATATGTTTGATATTCTTTCATAAACGTGTTGATGAGTTGATATAAACATGTTTTGAGCAAGAAAAACGTTTGAAATCAAACATATGCAAAAATCCCTATGTTGGCCGAAAACCTAGCCCTTATTATGTTGGAATTTTGATTTTATTTGATCAATTTGAGTTCATATTTTGATTCTATGATATGAATAAAACCTAAAATGATTTATTCGGATTTTTCGACCGACGTATTCGAAAATTAAAAAAATTTAGTTTGTGTCAAGTTTGAGTTTCCAATGCCAAAGCTTTAATCTTTGGATTTTTATGGTTGATTAGTGATATTTGATGATAGTTGAGCATGTATAGAGGTTCGTCTAAGATAGACGACGTCTTGCACAATTGTTGACTTCGAGACATAAGCTACGTCTTGGGGGTCGTTAGGTTTTTGGCTAAGGTTGAATGGTTTAACCTTGTTGTTGAGTTTTCTATGCTTGTTTAGTCATATGAGGCTTCGTTAAGTCTTGTTATATGTTAAGACGTTAGAGGATGCGATGACCCGAATGTTTAATGACCTTAGCGTCTTGTGTATTGAGAAAATATAGTCGTATCGACGACTAAGATAAGCTATGTTCTTGTTTGGTTCTTGATAGGCTTTTATGCCGTTTTATGTGGATTGATGGAACAAGTGAGAAGAAGAAAGATATGAAAGATAAAAAGTACAGTCGTCGAGTGATTGTCGCCAGGTGGGTATAAATATTCTCTAATATGATATGCTTATGCTTTTTATGTTTTCAAAATGAAATGAATTCCATTATGAGCAAAGTTTCAAAGTTGATTGACTTGCCTGTTTTGAGCATGAGCATGAGCACGATGCATTTACCTATCCACGGAAAAGAAAGAAAGAAAGTATGAATGAAAGAATGTACCGACGTCGGGTATGACCATAGTTGGTACCCATCGGGTCAAATACGGGTATGTGATGTTAAGGTGTTTGAGAAGGAGGCCTAGTTCTCAACACGCAGAAAGAATCCGTGGATATGGGAAGGAAAAGTTATCGACCGACATGAGAACATGCATATGTATTCTTTATGATGATGCTATGAAATGAAAGCAAGTAAGTGTTTATTTATGATGCATGCACAGGTTATTTCATTAAAAACCCATGTGCGTTGCTAACGTTATGGCAAGTCAATCCTATAGCCCTAAGGGCAATGTTTTATGTTTTCGGCGTATACCCACTGAGTGCATTTTTGTACTCAAGCCCTGCATGTATTTCTAAACGTGCAGGTTGAGCTCGAGAGGATGCTGGAATCGAATGCTGTGCAAAGGAGCCTCTCTAGATATGTTTAATTCATGATGATATTGATAAATTGTTGATGTTATTCATTTGATGTCAACCTATTTTTATTGCCCAGAGAGTTATGTCATCATACATAATTCTCAGCCACCCTTCTCGTTGTCGAACTTTGGCCTTCACTTGTTACTATGTTTTGTTATGCCGAATTGACTCAATAGTGATGATAGTGTTATTTTGATATTGTGATTTCGGTATTGTTGTTATGACGTTGATTTGATTATGAGAACATGAATTATTGAAATGCCTATGCGCACAGGATTTACTTGAAGGTCCAAAAATGTTGTTGTTAAATTCAATATGATGTCATTGAATCATTTTCGAACCATACTTTGGAACGTCATTTACTTAAAAGTTTAAAATTGTTTGGTTAGACCCAATAAGTTTTGCATCATGGCATGGAAACATTGTTAAAACTTGCTTGGAAACATAAATCAATTCTCCATGTTGTAAAAGCATGTTTAAAAATGTACATTCTTGATATTTGTTATTCTGTTTTTTGGTAAATTTATGCAGAAATTTTAAAGACTGCGTCACGGTGGACTCGAACCCGAGACCTTTGGCCTCGAGCATTAACCACCCTACCACTAGGCCAACACACACACACAATATTGGTTATTCTGTTGTGATCAATTGTCATCAGCCGTTATTCTTCTTCATTCGATCCTTATTAGGATTTGAGGACCTAGAATCAACTAATGTCAAACTCAAATTTGCCTCTTTGAATCATAAATGTCTAATTGTTTCATGATGAAAGTTAAGGTCACACATTGTGATCGCTATGAATTAGTAGTCATATTTGATGTTATTGATTATAGAATATCCTTCTTAACCCAAGTCACGGTCCAATTACTTGACTAATTATGGTTAAGGAAATCGGCGATATGAAATTGTTGGTTTTGTATCTTGAAAGCGGTTTGGTTGAGCTTGTATACAATGTTTCCATTACCACTATTACAATCTCCTATCTGAATTGAATACTTGATTGCATATATAAGGTCCCTTATCTCATATATAAGTTAGATCATCAAATGTGTAGAAGATCACGAAGTCTCGATGATTGGTCGAGCAATGAGATATAAAAGTTTCACGGTGAGACAACTTAAGGACGAGTTGTCGGTTTAAGGCTGCGATGTCGATAAAGTGACTTGACTTAGTTGCTTGTCTATCTTTGATGCGTCTCGGGCGTATTGAAGGATCACGGTGAGATGTGTTCTTCTTTCGACCGTCGTGAAGAACCAGATCTCGGTGACTTACGATGATCTAAACCTCGATAAGGTATTAGGTGAGTATGAGTTCTTGACCATCACTTTGACTTGTTATGAGTGAGGTTATATGTTCTAACCCAAGATTCTCCGCATCTTGGGTGGTGGCGATCTTGTATGTCACGCTAGTTATCTCATGTCGAGTTACCGTATCCGTTAAGGATGATGGCGTCCCTTAAGGAGCTCAAAAGGTTTATTGTAATAAACCCCGAGTTGAGTTAGCTCAAGTACAATAATAACTTTGAGTGGTACTACTTAAGAAATGAAGTTATTAATCGTTTTAAGCGATCAGTTGCTATAAATGATTAATGGACGTTCGATATCTTAAATCTGAGGATTCGTAATGTCTAAGTGCAAGCCCGACTCAACCGGTAATAAAGGGTAAGTCGGCATTCTTTCTCTAGTGGCATGATCGAATGTTTATAAATTAATTTATGTTACGGTTGAACATAAGATAATTAATTTATTTGAGGCCCATCTTTATTCCTTGCATTTGATCCACAGGCTGGCCCATCCAGGCCCTTTAGCACCTGAAAATCGGCGCCTATAGCTCTCGAAGGATAGATTTTATTCTCTTTATCCTATAAGGATATTATTATATTTATGGGATATGCATGGATCCTTTCCTTATGGGATTATGGTAATGCATTATAAATATAAGGTAAGAGATAAAGTCTAGGTTAATCCTCGTTATTACACAAGCAAATTTTGACCATCTCATTCTCGAGAGAAAATCTCGAAAATTGTGTGGAGAGTATTGTGTGATTTTCAAGCATTCTCCATAGATCGTCCTCACTCGGCGTTGGAGATTGGGCAACGGGATACTGATCCGGAAGGTCAAAGCACGAGTCTCGACCGTTCGATCCATTCATCTCGTTCCATCGACCCCGAGCGGATCGAGGTAAACACGTTAAAACCCTACGTGTTGCAATTAATTATATAGACGCATGCTAGGTTTATAATCAATGTATGGTGAATTAAATATCCAAGATAGATCCTCGGGGCGAGGGCTTAACATATGTTTTCCCTACAATTGGTATCAGAGCGAGGTTCATAATCTTGGCTCTGTTGGATTAATTCACGTTTGATTATTACGTGCGTTTTATTAATTGTGGATCATGGTTCATCGTGGCTCGTTTATTATTTTGTTGGTTTTTTTTACACCACGAGAAAATCCGTGGTTAGATTAGATTTTATTCTCGTAAATCTTATCGTAAAGAAGAACGAGCGAAAGAACGAAGCAACTAAACGGCGGAAAACAGTCTCTGCGGTCCACGGGCGGTTTCTCGCAGCGAGCCTCGCGGTCGCGAAGCGATCGCGAGTGCGGGCGGCGGGCGTGCGTTCGTGCGAGATCCTGGCGCCACGCGGCGGCGGTGGTCGCGAATTCGCGCGAAGCAAGCGGCGGCGAGCTAGCGGGCGGCGGGCGCGTTGGCGAAACCCGGCGCTTGCGGCGGACTCGCGATCGCGAGTTTCGGCCGGGCGGCGACATCTCGGTAGATGTTCGGCGCTCGGGCGTGGCAGCGCGCATGCTCGGCGGGTCGCGGTCGCGTTAGCGACCGCGGGTAGCTCGCGAGGAACAGGCGGGCGGCGGACGCAGTCGGGCGCTGCGGTGGGGCTTTGCCCTAGCGCGCAGCCAGCCTGAATTAGGCCGACCGGCCCGGACCGTTTTCCAGCCCACCCGAGTTTCGGTCCGTGCCGTGCACGCGAGGCCCATTATTGAATCCGGTCCGTGCGGGTGCACGCGAGGCCCGTTTTAAGTTTAATTACACTTTGTAAATCTATGTAATAGATTAGATTTAAATGTCGGGTTTCACGATTGGAGCGCGATGAGCGTTTTATTTTATTTTATCGTTCATATGCATGTCGTGGATGTTTAAATTATGCGATAGCATGCTATGTATGTTTATATTACGTTGACAAACCTTTAAGTGTTTTTCGTAATTGGATGCGCATAGTAAGCATGCTAGGTTTATCGCGTTTATCAAGCATTTTTTAGAATTACTGCGAGCATGTTTTACATGTTGAGTTCTATAGAAAAGCATGCTAGGATTACGTGATGCATGGACAAACCTTTTGAATAAAAAGACTAAGCAACAACCCGACTAATTAATTTTCAAATTAAAAGTCAAGACCTCCACTTTTGATCTCTAAACAAAGTGAGGCCTTGTGAGTGGCGATCCACACGCAGCGTGGCTTGCTTGCCTTGTTTATCATAAGTTTGTTAGATTAGATTTCTAAATAAAACATTTTAAATCTATTGAGAAGTGGGAGTTTCATGTATGGCGTCCACACGCGTGGCTTGCATGTGCGATTTTCATAAGTTCTCTAGAGATAGATATAAAATGAGATAACAAAAGAATTTGAATTGGAGCGGTATGGTCAGAGTGAGTATGCGATTCTAAGAATTCATTTTACGCTATTAAAATTGTGGTCGATGCTTAGACATCACCTCAGTACAACTTCATGAAGTCCCTTCTTGCGATAGTGATGTGGTCTAGTAAAGTCAATCGTTAATTTCATTTGTCATAAGGATAAGTTGACATGGATTGAAATTAAGCGAGTAAAAGGTATATTTTAGTGCAGTCGGGGGTTCGTGTAAAGCGTCCACACGTGGCTTGCATGTGGAATTCCTTGGGCGATTGGAGGTTTCATTAATATTGTTTTATCAAAAGGTTACAATATTATTATTCCGAATTATTTGCGATCGTATGCTTATGTGTTTTACATTATCGTTTGAGATATGTCTCTTACGCCGATTATCAATATGCTCGCACAAAATCCGTTATCCGGTCCAAATTTTATCGAGTGGAAGCGAAACATGGAATATGTTCTTATCATTGAAGAACACATGTTTGTTCTCACTACTCCTAAACCCGATGCCCTTCTTGGCGCATCGACTAATGGCGGAGAGTCAAGCGGACTTTGGAATAAGTCGAACAATATGGCTAAATGCTATATGATGACTACTATGTCCAAAGGCTTGCAGTGCTGACATCGATCGATGGTAGGCGCTCTCGATATTTGGTCAAGTCTCGAGGTAAGTTTGGGCGATCGGATCGGACGATCGCTTCCACACAATGAGAGAAATCTTGGCGTGTAAGATGGAAGAAGGAAGTTCGGTCCATGAACATGTCTCCCATGACTCGTCTCATGGATAGTCTTGATCGGTTGGGAGGAGGTATTGACGTGCGGCCAAGGTCGATATCATCCTCAATACCTTGCCAGTCTTTTGAGAACTTTCGCGTGAATGCGATCATGAGCAAGACCGAGTTTACACTTAGTCGGTTGCTTAATGATCTCGTTCTTTGCGGAAGGAGTTATGGGAAAAGGAGCACATGCTCTTGCTACCACATCTAAGGGCCCAAAATTTTCGTTGCAAAATGAAAATAGAAAAGGAGTACCAAAGGTGGTAGAGGCGAGGAAATAGTGGGAGTAATGGGAGCAAGAACATGGTTGCCAGGAGGCTTGAAGAAGCCAAAGGAGAAGGCAAGTGCTTGAGTCTGCGGCAAGACGGGCATTGGAGGCCAGTGCCCTATGCTCGAGGCTCAAGTCGCCGTTTGCTTTAATGTGAAACATGTTTAGCGACTTGTTCTACCCATTCTTGGGTAGTAGATCTGGTATGAATGATCATGTTTGTTACACCTTGGGGGTTCCTGCGGACAAGGAGGCTGTTTGATGGCGAGATAACGATCTCCATGGGAAGCGGAGAAAGTCGAGGCCGTTGCGAGTTGGAATGTTACTTTATGTTTGAGAAAGCAGTTTTAGTTTTAAAGGCGTTTTATATGTGCGGATTTTCGGTGGAACCTTGTTCTGTTTGAAATTATTTACTCATGGATATTACATTATTTTTGATAGTGGTGTTTCTATCATAAGAAATGGCGAAGTTATACGTGTTGTACGTTATATAATTAAGCTTTATACTATTTACGCCAAACATAATACCTATAACTATGTTGCATCTTCATCAAACCCTAAAAGAAAGTTTTCTTAGAAGATGACACTACTTTTCTCTGGCATCTTAGATTAGGTCACATCAATCTAAATAGGATCAAAGCGGCTAAGAATGGGCGTTGGGTAATCTCACGGTTACTCGGTTCCCGATCTGCGAATCTGTATAGAAGGTAAGATGTCGACCGGACCGCTCAAAGCGAAGGGTTATAGAGCGAAAGAAATGTTGGAGTTAGTCCATTCGACTGTGTGGACCGATGTCCACACAGCTCGTGGAGAATGCAGTATTTTGTCACTTTCATTGGCGATTACTCGAGGTGCGGATACGTATACACTTCACCGCAAGTCCGAATGCTTTGAGAAATTCAAAGAGTTTAAGGCGGAAGTGGAGGCGAAGCTAGGTAAGAGTATCAAGTCATGCTGATGCGATCGCGGTGGCGAATACCTCGATAACGAGTTTTGGACTATCTAGTGAAGTGTGGGATTACATCGGTAGCACTTCACCGGGCACACCACAACAAAATGGTGTGTCGGAGCGAAGAAATAGGACTCTTTTGGAAATGGTTAGATCTATGATGAGTTATGCTACATTGCCTATTTAGTTACGGGGTATGCCTTAGAAGCAGCGGCATACTTGCTAAATCTAGTACCATCAGTCGGTCGAAAGACCCTTTCGAGTTATGGTTTGGGCGCAAGCCGGTTTAAACCACATAAGGATATGGGGTAGTCCGACTGCGTCTTTGAACAAGAAGGCGACAAGTTGGAGGCTAGATCCGACGCAAAGTCGTTTATTGGCTATCTGAGAGGAGCGAAGGTGGTTTATTCTATAGTCTGGGATCGGAAGGTCATTATTAGCACTAATGCTCGATTCTTAGAAGAGGACTACATGAAAATCATAAATCAAAGTTGAAATCATTCTTGAGAGTTAGAAGATGATCGTATTCCACCACCGATTAGGCGAAGGTGCGAGATGTCGAGTCAGTGGGAGGGATCAACACCGAGATACTTCAAGAAATTGAAGTGGGTCGAGTTCCACCGGAGATACCGACCGTACAAGTGGTCCCTACACGACAAGTTGTACAAGTTAGAGAACCACAAGTATCTGCACCCACCGTTGCCATTTTGCTGTAGAACTTACGTCGTAGTGGGAGGTTGTTCGTCGACCCGGCGATTTATGTTCGTGGGTGAATCTTGGTTTAGTCCCGTGAGACGAACATGCGATAATCGACCCATGGACATACGAGGAGGCGTCTGAGATATTGATGCAAGATCATGGCACACCGCTATGGACTTAGAAATGGAGTCCATAACGGCTATGGATGTATATGAAAGACACCTCTACCGGATGGCGAGGAAGCCGTAGGTAGTAAGTGGATATCTGAGAGGAAGAGATTCGATGGAGAGGTTTCGACTTTCAAAGCCGGGCTTGTGGCGAAAGGTACACTCAGTTGAGGGCATCGATTTCGATGAGACCTTTTCGCTGTAGCAATGCTCAAGTCCATCGAATTCTTCTAGCCATGCAGCCCACTTGAACTAGAGGTTTGGCAAATGGATGTTAAAACCGCTTTTCTAAGCGGTTACCTTGAGGAAGGTAGAGACATCTATATGCAAACTTTGAAGGTTATGTGGTAAAGGGTGAAGAGCATCTAGTATGGAAGCTTAAGAAGTCCATTTATGGACTTAGCGAACCTCCGATCATGGAACTTACGCTTTGGAGGTAGTAAAGTCTATGGATTTACCCGGTTGCTAGCGAGAGTTGTGTGTATCGGTTAGATGTCAGCGGTGATGTGGTATTTCTTGCACTTTATGTAGATGACATCCTTCTAGTTGGCAACAACGTGAAGGCATTATCGAGGCGTAAAGAGTTGGCTATCGATCGGTTTCAAATGAAAGACTTAGGAGATGCAGCGTCGTTCTTGGGATCGAGGTTTACGAGATCGCAAGAAGAAAATATTGAGCTTATCTCGGGCGTCTTACATTGATCTGTGATTACTCGTTTTAGTATGCGGACCGCCAGAAAGGATTGCTACCTTTCGGACATGGCGTTCCTTTATCTAAGACGCGATCACCTATGACCGCAAAGGAGATAGAGAAATGAGACAAGTTCACTACGCTTCGCCGTGGGAAGTCTCATGTACGCAATCTTGTGCACGAGGCCGATATACGCGCTATGCGGTGGGCATAGTAGCTGAATATCGATCTAACCTGGACAAGCTCATTGGTTGCGATGGCATATACTCAGTACGAAAGGACTCGAGATTATAGGCTGGTTTACCATGCGAGATAGTCTAATGCCTTTGGGTTATCTGAGACTCGGTTTCAAGGCGACCGTGATGAGATAAAGTCGACCTCGGGCTATGTGTTTACCTTGGGAGGTGGGCCGTATCTGGCGGAGTGCAAAGCGGCGATGCATTGCGGACTCTACCATGGAAGCCGAATATGTAGCCGCTTGGAGGCTTCTAAGGAGGCTGTATGGTTCGAGAACTACCTCATGGATCTAGATGTGGTGGCTGGTTTGCCCAAGAGTATCATAGTTCTTGTGATAACTCGGTGCGATGGTAAACTCGAAGGAACCACGGACCCACAAGGCGACCAAACACATAGAGAAAGTACCATGTCATACGAGAATTGTTAGGCGGTGGCGTCTTGATTGAAAAGATTGATACAACGGAAAATCTAACGGATCCATTCACGAAGAGCTGCCGCAAAAGTCTACGATGGACACGTTAGAGGACTTGGATTAAGCTTGATGGCACCCACTTAGAAGGAAACTTTTGTATAAGTGGGAGAAGCAAAGTGATGGTTGTTTGTAATAGCTAGTAGAAAGACACATTGTATACTAAAGTTTGCTTTAGTATAAGTGGGAGATTGTTGGTTGTATCTTGAAAGCGGTTTGGTTGAGCTTGTATACAATGTTTCTGTTACCACTATTACAATCTCCTATCTGAATTGAATACTTGATTGCATATATAAGTCCCCTTATCTCGTATATAAGTTAGATCATACGGTGTGTGAAGATCACGAAGTCGTATGATTGGTCGAAGCTTAATGAGATATAAAAGTTTCACTGGTGAGACGACTTAAGGACGAGTTGTCGGTTTAGGCTGCGATATAGATAAGAAGTGACTTGACTTAGTTGCTTGTCTGTCTTTGATGCGTCTCGAGGCGTATTGAAGGATCCGGTGAGATGTGTTCTTCTTCGGCCGTCGTGAAGAACCAAGATCTCGGTGACTTACGATGATCTAAACCTCGATAAGGTATTAGGTGAGTATGAGTTCTTGACCATCACTTTGACTTGTTATGAGTGAGGTTATATGTTCTAACCAGATTCTCCGCATCTTGGGTGGTGGCGATCTTGTATGTCACGCTAGTTATACATGTCGAGTTACTGTATCCGTTAAGGATGATGGCGTCCCTTAAGGAGCTCAAAGGTTTATTGTAATAAACCTGCGAGGTTGAGTTAGCTCAAGTACAATAATAAGGTTGAGTTGGATCTTTTCCTTATGGGATTATGGTAATGCATTATAAATATAAGGTAAGAGATAAAGTCTAGGTTAATCCTCATTATTACACAAGCAAATTTTACCATCTCATTCTCAAGAGAAAATCTCGAAAATTGTGTGGAGAGTATTGTGTGATTTTCGAAGCATTCTCCATAGATCGTCCTCGCTCGGCGTTGGAGATTGGGCGGCCGGGATCTGATCCGAAGGTCAAAGCACGAGTCTCGACCGTTCGATCCATTCATCTCGTTCCATCGAATCGGATCAGGTAAACACGTGAAAACCCTACGTGTTGCAATTAATTATATAGGCGCTTGGGTTTATAATCAATGTATGGTGAATTAAATATCGAGATAGATCCTCGGGCGAGGGCTTAACATATGTTTTCCTACAATGGCATCGAGCGGTTATGAATTACGAACACAAATTTGTCAGTTTGTGCATAGTCTTGAATTCTGGACTTGTAAATCCTTGTGACCTTTTCGCACAGCTGAGCACAGTTTTGAATTCTTAAATTTTAAACCCTTGCGAATCATTGTGCAGCTTATGCATTGTCTTGAATTCTAAATTCATGAATCTTTGTGAGTTTTGTGCAGTTTATGCACTTTGAGCATATGATTTCTTTTGAGCTGACTCGGTTTGAGAATTTAAGTTTATGGACTCGATTGTTGGACTCTATCATGAGAATGTGAGTTAACGAGTCAGTTGTCCTTAAGATAAGCTCGAGCATTCTGATTCCATCATCTCTAACTCACCAGGTAAGAGCTTATGATTATGATTATGCTTATGATTATGATTATCACAGATGATGATTGAGTACATGCTTTATTGAATGAATTGCTATATGAGAATGTATGCTTAAAATAAGCTATAGCTTTATGAGCTAAGTTGAAAAGAAATCTTGAGAAGAAATGACAGAGCAACATGAATATGTTTTCTGCAAGTGTTCGAATATTCTTTATGTCTACGATAACGTGGATCGTCCGAACAGTTCGGAAGAGTACGACTAGTGTGTTATCGCCTTGTTTGTTGTTATCTCGTTTGTCGTCGTTTCGTTTATCTTCATCAGCAAAGATCAGATGTGTAGTTTATTTTGAGCAAATATCTCGCTCAAATCCATCGCTTGTGAGAAAGGCATATGAGTACGACACAACGGGACTCGATGGGATACTTCAGTTTATATTATTGCCTAAGAAGTAACGAGATTGCCTTTCCAGGTGATCACCGATATACTAGCAAAGAAGTAATCAAAGATAAGAAGGGATAAGAGATTGCGATCACCCTCGCGATCGCTAGCTAGCTTGCGAGTTTATTCTAGAAGTCTCTGCACCAAAATTAGCGATCGCTAGTCCGGCCACTAGGCACCATAACCTAATGAGAATTAGGGTTTCAACCCATCAACTATAAACCCCCCCCACCATCTAATGATACGTAACTCTCGCTAATTTTTCCAGACTCCTAACTATCATCAGTTCTCATTATTACGTACACTTGAATTCCTTTTTTGCTCTTTTTCCTCTATGGCCGACTTTATCTCCGCTATTCATCAAATCCAGTTGTCTGGTACCTTTTCAGTGACACCTAATGACAAAGAAAATGTTGAACCCATTAATAATGATCCTACCACCTGTGAGTAAGATGCTAGTACCCATGCTCTAAATTAAAGTTTTCATTTCCAGATACTCAGCTAGCTATGCTTGAGTATTATGTATATTCTATATAGTTTGATCATTTTTATCTCAATACTGAGGTGTTTTCTATTGACTTAGATTGGTATGGTCAATCTTTCATATCTCTTGTGATTCCTATACCGATTCAGTCTATTCAATTTTCTCATGTTTTTGAAATTTCTCATTTGAGATTTGAGAAGAGACTCAAGCTAATTTATCGACACTCCAGATGTCTCAAGATCTTTTATGTCTAAACCTGAGTTTTGCTGGTTGTTGACACAACATAGCTACAGTCCCTAGATATCAGTCAAATATCTTTTGTGACTGATTCTTGCATCCTTTACCCTGGAGTCATTCTTAGGTATTCATTTCCCGATTGTGCTATTTATTTGCTATCTCGTGAGATTGAGAAAGATTGTAGAGATGCTAGACTCTTATGAAGTCATTGATGGCAGTAAGGACAGAAATGCAAAGTTGTAAAAAAAAAAAAAATGACGACGATGACAGCCTATCGTGAACATATGGATATATACATATAGGTGATGTCATTAGATATTTTTATGATGCGATAGCGTGCTTGAGAATCCGTACCAGATAAGTTTTCCCGAGATGCCAAATTATCTATATGCTTGAAAACCCCAGATTTCATTGTTTCCTTGCTTTTGTAAAAGTCCTCAAAGAGGAAATTTTTCTTCCCTTGATATATATGATCATTTTGCTATCCAGCTGTGTTATTTCATATCATAACCTTGGGATAATCAATTGTGAAGATCCTTGAGACATAAGTCTTTTTGTTGAATGAGAACATTTTTTCCGTTTTTGGTAAACGAAACATACTGCATTGGGCATTTGTTGCAATGCAGTATGCCACCCAGAAAAAGAAATCCTCACCTTAAAGAAGGGGAAACCAGAAAGTGTAAATTTTCTTAAGCTTTATCTGTACCTTATCTCTTTTAAGCCAATTGTGCCCTTTTGCGTCAAAATCCCCCATCTTTCAATGAAGTTGATACCCAGCTAATGCTGAAGATGGGTTGCTCGATAAAGTGAGTTCTCAAGTTTTGGAGGTTTTGATCAAAAGCAGTTCATATGTATATCGTTTCAGTTATGAAGGTCTGCAAATTTTGATGGGAATTACCTCAGAAAGTCCTTTCTCTTGAAATCTCTATCATGTATGAAGCTGATAAGTTAGCTCGAATATACGTACATCTCGCTATGGATGAGTTTTTAACAAGAGATGAGTAAAAGATTGAAATTGCATACAACGACAACTACCAAGCAACGATTTATATGACGCCCTATGAAGTCCTCTACGACATAAAGTGTAGATCGCCGCTCTTTAAGAATGCGGTTGAAGAAAGAAAAGTGCTTGGACCAAAAGCGATAGAAGAAATGGTCGTGATCGTACAACAAATCAAGAAAAGAATCCAAGAAGCTCATGATCGTTAGAAGTCCTACGCAGATAAAAGAAGAACGAAGCTAAGCTTCGAGAATTGAGATAAAGTTTTCGTGAAAGTATCTTCTTCCTAAGAAATACATCGCTTTGGAATCTAAGGAAAGCTTAACCAAGATATATCAACCATACGAGACTCAAGAAAAGATTGGGCCATGCCGCCTAAAAATTAGTATTGTCTCCAAGTTTGGTAATATTTACAATATGTTCCATATATCGTAGTTACGAAGATATGTGTTTGATCCAAAACAAATCATACATCAACAGAACGTTGTTCTTGAATCATATCTAAGCTATGAAGAGAAACCAGAATGCATCTTAGATCGACAAGAACGACAACTATGGAATAAATCAATTCCTTCAGTTAAAATCCGAAGAAAGTATTATGATTTAGAAGAAGCGACATGGGAGCTAGAAGATCAAACAAGAAAGAAGTACCTCTGCAAAAAGGTACTAAATTTCGGGATGAATTTTTTTTAAGGGGTGAGAATGTAATACTCCGCATTCTTGTAGCAAAGATTAGCTCCTAATTAAGAGCTTATGAGAAGGGCATTGCATCATTAAGAAAGAGTTGTTTAAACTAGAAGCTTTTATGTTAAGCATCGCATCGACAAAAATAGAATTTGAGATTTATTCGAGATCGATTCGAGATGGAACCTAAGATAAGATTCTTAAGACTTGTTTAGAATAAGAATACCTAGATTCCAAGGGTCTTGAGATGATAGATACATGCTCAATGAAGTCTTGATTTCAGAAAATTAAGAATTTCAAAATCTATGCTTTTGTGACATCGGCGTTTGCCGATTAAGCTCTGATTAAGAGCAAAATATTTTAAATGGTTTTTGAGGAAAAAAATGTTCTAATAATCAAATTTTAATGTTTATAATATGTTATTTGAGTTTTAAAAGAGAATTTCAAGCAAGAAATATTTTATCAGAAATTGGGTTTTGAAATTAGAACGATATGGTTTAATAGCATGTATTTATAACATCAGTATTTTTCCTCGAAAAGCATATATTTCTAGAAAAATGTGCCTTTATAGAAACATGATTATTCATCATGATTTAAAGAAATGAAAAATGGAGAAAAACAAAAGAATTTTCTAGATTAAGGGTGAATAATCACCTTAATAAAGAAAAGGAAAAATAAATAGTATTTTTTTTAATACACATAAATGCTTGGAGAACACTATTCATCTTCATTTTCTTTCCCATTTTTTGTCCAAAACACACACTTTCACACACTAAAATTTTGAAATTTTCAAGTCAAATTTTGAATGATCCAACCGTTAAATTTCAATCCGTCTTCGAATTTAGGTATAATTCTATCTCTAGAACACATTTATGGTTTGAAAATTTGAAAAACATGAAGTTTAGAACATGTTGAATTTTCGGTCATTGAGGAATTTGTGAAGGGGTTATGTTTTGATTGAATATTTCTTGGTATTATGATGGATTCCACGTCTACGTATTGTTTAACGTTGAAATTGTGGAGCATAGGTTCATCTTTGAAATTTTGTGAAATTTTCGAAACCATGAGGGTCTTGATTTTGAATATATGATGTTGATATGTTTGATATTATTTCATAAATGTGTTGATGAGTTGATATAAACATGTTTTGAGCAAAAAAACGTTTGAAATCGAACATATGCAAAAATCCCTATGTTGGCTGAAACCCTAGCCCTTATTATGTTGGAATTTTTATTTTATTTAAACCATTTGAGTTCATATTTGGATTCTATGATATGAATAAAACCTAAAATGATTTATTAGGATTTTCGGCCGACGTATTCGAAAATTGAAAAATTTTAGTTTGACGTCAAGTTTGAGTTTTCAATGCCAAAGCTTTAATCTTTGGATTTTGATGGTTGATTAGTGATATTTGATGATAGTTGAGCATGTATAGAGGTTTGTCTAAGATAGACGACGTCTTGCACAATTGTTGACGTCGGACATAAGCTACGTCTTAAGGGGTCGTTAGGTTTTTGGCTAAGGTTGAATGGTTTAAGCTTGTTGTTGTGTTTTCTATGCTTGTTTAGTCATATGAGGCTTCGTTAAATCTTGTTATATGTTAAGACATTAGAGGATGCAATGACCCGAATGTTTAATGACCTTAGCGTCTTGTGTATTGAGAAAATATAGTCGTATCGACGACTAAGATAAGTTATGTTCTTGTTTAGTTCTTGATAGGCTTTTATGCCGTTTTATGTGGATTGATGGACCAAGTGAGAAGAAGAAAGATATGAAAGATAAAAAGTACAGTCGTCGAGTGACTGTTGCCAGGTGGGTATAAATATTTTCTAATATGATATGCTTATGCTTTTTATGTTTTCAAAATGAAATGAATTGCATTATGAGCAAAGTTTCAAAGTTGACTGACTTGCCTGTTTTGAGCATGAGTATGAGCATGAGCACGATGCATTTACCTATCCACGGAAAAGAAAGAAAGAAACTATGAATGAAAGAATGTACCAACGTTTGGTATGACCGTAGTTGGTACCCATCGGGTCAATTACGAATATGTGATGTTAAGGTGTTTGAGATGGAGGCCTATTTCTCAACACGCAGAAAGAATCCGTGGATATGGGAAGGAAAAGTTATCGGTTGACATGAGAAGATTTATATGCATACTTTATGATGATGCTTTGAAATGAAAGCAAGTAAGTGTTTATTTACGATGCATGCACAGGTTATTTCATTAAAAAACCATGTGCGTTGCTAACGTTATGGCAAGTCAATCCTATAGCCCTAAGGGCAATGTTGTATGTTTTCGGTGTATACCCACTGAGTGCATTTTTGTACTCACGCCCTGCATGTATTTTTAAACGTGCAGGTTGTGCTCGAGAGGATGCTGGAATCGAATGTTGTGCAAAGGAGCTTCTCTAGATATGTTGAATTCATGATGATATTGATGAATTGTAAATGTTATTCATTTGATGTCAATCTATTTTTATTGCCTAGAGAGTTATGTCATCATACATAATTCTCAGCCACCCTTCTCGTTGCTGAACTTTGGCCTTCACTTGTCGCTATGTTTTGTTATGCCGAATTGACTCAATAGTGATGATAGTCTTATTTTGATATTGTGATTTTGGTATTGTTGTTATGACGTTGATTTTATTCTGAGAACATGAATTATTGAAATGCATATGCGCACAAGGATTTAATTGAAGGTCTAGAAATGTTGTTGTTAAATTCAATATGATGTCATTGAATCATTTTCGAGCCATACTTTGGAACGTCATTTACTTGAAAGTTCAAAATTATTTTGTTAGACCCAATAAGTTTTGCATCATGGCTCGGAAACATTGTTAAAACTTGCTTTGAAACATCAATCAATTCTCCATGTTGTAAAAGCATGTTTGAAAATGTACATTCTTGATATTGGTTATTCTGTTGTGATCAATTGTCTTCAGCCGTTATTCTTCTTCATTCGATCCTTATTAGGATTTGAGGACCTAGAATCAACCTATGTCAAACTCAAATTTTACCTATTTGAATCATAAATGTCTGATTGTTTCATGATGAAAGTTAAGGTCGTACATTGTGATCGCTATGAATTAGTAGTCATATTTGATGTTATTGATTACAGAATATCCTTCTTAACCCAAGTCACGGTCCAATTACTTGACTAATTATGGTTAAGGAAATCGGGCTGTGACAGAATGGTGATCGCTCACTTTTCTAACACGAAAACGTGCAAGTATATAGGTAAGACGAGTATCGTATCCATAGGGATTGTAACACGAAAACACAGAAGCTAACTCAACAATAATTCATCATTATCCAAGCAACAGAACTTGGTTTGGAAGGTTTTAGGGCTTCGGATATTAAATCCAAAGCAAATGTAGCAACTTGAAAATAAACTAAAGCAATAAAAACTCAAAGAGATAACAAGAGAGAAAGACTAACCCTAGGGATGCATTAATCATACCCACAACGTTTGTTAATCCTGCTTCCTATTAACCAATTTTAATCCAGATAAGATGGAAGATCACACATGTAACCAACAACTTCAGTTACGACAATTGTGGCAGTTGATTACTAATTTTGGCTATTCATTATTCGTCTAGGTGAAAATAAGTAACTCGAAAAGGATCACAAAGAAAATGCTTCCTCGAATGTTCCTATATCGCCTCGACTTAAGGCTTATTCATATCATGCATTCAAGATCGATTGACAATTAAAACGGTTAAGTAATTAACTGGCAACTAGATATGCATCAAGATTGATCGAAATTAACACATATAATTAAGCACCAAGAATCATAAATCAATGCACGAAGGTAAATAACAATAGCGAGAATCACAACATTTAGGATAGAATCATGCAAACCCTAGGATTAGAACGGAACTTAGCTAGACATAATAAACGAAATTAAATGCGAAATAATCATAGGAATAGAAAATATATAGATAAAACCCGTAGTGTAGCGTCGGAAGAACAATCTTTGGGTTCGTATCCCAACCTCAGTGAAAAACGGAAAAAACACGGAAATTGTTCGAACAAAAGCGTTCCGATGCATCGACAATACGTAAAACTAATGTAGAACAAGGCTAAAACTAATGCTAGATGGTTCCAAATCAAAGCTAGAATGTAAAAAAATGAAAAAACATGAAAAACTGAGTAAAATAGTGTATTTTAGGTCTGGGAGGCGAGAGAGTGTGTGAGGAGGGCGGAGCCCTATTTATAGGCCAATGGTGAAAACCCTAATTTTAGGCTCATCCGCTCGCTTCTGCGCCGAGCTCATGATCATGACTCGGTCGCTAGATATCTTCACGCGCACGTCTTCTTTGGCTTGCGACAGAACTTGCGGCCGCTAGGTGAGCTTCGCGACCTGGCTCGTAGTCGCTAGCCATGGTCGCGAGAAATCGGGCAGAGGCTCTTCTTGAGACATCTCTCGGTCGTGTCTCGCGGCCGCGTGGCGTGGTCGCAGCTTATGGTTTTTCTTCTCGGGCGACCTAGCGGTCGCTAGGTCGGTCGCGAGACATCATCCAGGCGCCAATTGTTGGTTCGTTACTGGGCTAGCGGTCGCGAAGGTGGCCACTAGCCCCTATTTTTGCTCTTCTTTTGCTATTGCTTCGTTCCATGCTTCGATTATCATCTTATAAGCCTCTAAAACACCAAAAAGGAACCCAAGAGCAGTATCTTCCAAAAATATATAAAATCATTGAGATCCAATATATAAACGCACTTTATTGATCTAAAATCATCTTTAAATATCAATAATAAACGTGTAAAATGCGCGTTTATCAAATGGTATCATAGCAGTTTTGAATTCTGAACGTATGAACCTTTGTAAATTTGTACAGTTTGTGCACAGTCTTGAATTCTGGACTTGTAAATCCTTGTGACCTTTTTGCACAGCTGAGCACAGTTTTGAATTCTTAAATTGTAAACCCTTGTGAATCCTTGTGCAGCTTATGCATTGTCTTGAATTCTAAATTCATTAATCTTTCTGAGTTTTGTGCAGTTTGTGCACTTTGAGCATATGAATTCTTTTGAGCTGACTCTATTTGAGAATTTAAGTTTATGGACTCGATTGTTGGACTCTATCATGAGAATATGCGTTAACGAGTCAGTTGTCCTTAAGAGAAGCTTAGCATTTTGATTCCATCATCTCTAACTCACCAGGTAAGATCTTATGATTATGATTATAATTATCACAGATGATGATTGAGTACATGCTTTATTGAATGAATTGCTATATGAGAATGTATGCTTAAAATAAGCTATAGCTTTATGAGCTAAGTTGAAAAGAAATATTGAGAAGAAACGACAGAGCAACGTGAATATGTTTTCTCCAAGTGTTCGAATATTCTTTATGTCTACGATAACGAGGATCGTCCGGACAGTTCGGAAGAGTACGACTAGTGTGTTGTCGTCTTGTTTACTGTTATCTCGTTTGTCGTCGTTTCGTTTATCTTCATCAGCAAAGATAAGATGAGCAGTTTATTTTGAGCAAATATCTCGATGAATTCCATCGCTCGTGAGAAAGGCATATGAGTACGACGCAACGGGACTCGATGGAATACTCTAGTTTATATTATTGCTTAAGAAGTAACAAGATTGTCTTTCTAGGGGATGATCGATATACTAGCAAAGAAGTAATCAAAGATAAGAAGGGATAAGAGACTATCGATCACCCTCGCAATCGCTAGCCAGCTTGCGAGTTTATTCCAAAAGTCTCTGCTCCAAAATTAGAGATCGCTAGTCCGGCCACTAGGCACCATAACCTGATGAGAATTATGGTTTCAACCCATCAACTATAAACACCCCAGACCATCTAATGACACGTACACTTGAATTCCCTTTTTGCTCTTATTCCTCTATGGCCAACTTTATCTCCGCTATTCATCAACTCCAGTTGGCTGGTAACTTTTCAGTTACACCTAATTACAAAGAAAATGATGAACCCATTAATAATGATCCTACCACCTCTGAGTATGATGCTAGTACACATGTTCTAAAATAAAGTTATCATTTCCAGATACTCAGCTAGCTATGCTTGAGTATGATGTATATTCTATACAGTTTGATCATTTTTATCTCAATACTGAGGTGTTTTCTATTGACCTAGATTGGTATGGTCAATCTTTCATATCTCTTGAGATTCCTACACCGATTCAGTCTGTTCAATTTTCTCATGTTTTTGAAACTTCTCATTTGAGATTTGTGAAGAGATTCAAGCTAATTTATCGAGACTCCAGATGTCTCAAGATCTTTTATGTCTAAACCCGAGTTTTGCTGCTTGTTGACACAACATAGCTAAAGTCCCTAGATATCAGTCAAATATCTTTTGTGATTGATTCTGGCATCCCTTACCCTGGAGTCATTCTTTGGTATTCATTTCCCGATTGTGCTATTGATCTGCTATCTCCTAAGATTGAGAAAGATTGTAGAGATGCCAGACTCTTATGAAGTCATTGATGGCAGTAAGGACAGAAATTCAAAGACATAAAAAAAAAAATGACAACGATGACAGCCTATCGTGAACATATAGATATATACATATAGGTGATGTCAATAGATATTTTTATGATGCGATAGCGTGCTTGAGAATCCGTACCAGATAAGTTTTTCCCGAGATGCCAAATTATCTATATGCCTGTAAACCCCCAGATTTCATTGTTTCCCTGCTTTTGTAAAAGTCCTCAAAGAGGAAATTTTTCTTCCTTTGATATAAATGATCATTTTTCTATCCAGCTGTGTTATTTCATATCATAACCTTGGGATAATCAATTGTGAACATCCTTGAGACATAAGTCTGTTTGTTGAATGAGAACATTTTTCCCGTTTTTGGTAAACGAAACATACTGCATTGGTATTTATTGCAAAGCAGTATGCCACCCAGAAAAAGAAATCCTCATCTTAAAGAAGGGGAAACCAGAAAGTGTAAATTTTCTTAAGCTTTATCTGTTCCTTATCTCTTTTAAGCCAATTATGCCATTTTGCGTCAGAATCCCCCCATCTTTCAATGAAGTTAACACCCAGCTAATGTTGTAGATGGGTTGCTCGATAAAGTAAGTTCTCAAGTTTTTGGAATGTTTTGATCAAAAGCGTTTCATATGTATATCGTTTCAGTTATGAAAGTCTTCAAATTTTGATGGGAATTACCTCAGAAAGTCCTTTCTCTTGAAATCTCTATCATGTATGAAGTTGATAAGTTAGCTCGAATATACGTACATCTCGCTATGGATGAGTTTTTAACAAGAGATGAGTAAAAGATTGAAATTGCATACAACGACAACTACCAAGCAACGATTTATATGATGCCCTATGAAGTCCTCTACGGCATAAAGTGTAGATCGCCGCTCTTTAAGAACGCGGTTGAAGAAATAAAAGTGCTTGGACCAAAAGCGATCGAAGAAATGATCGTGATCGTACAACAAATCAAGAAAAGAATCCAAGAAGCTCATGATCGGTAGAAGTCCTACGCAGATAAAAGAAGAACGGAGCTAAGCTTCGAGAATTGAGATAAAGTTTTCGTGAAAGTATCTTCTTCTTAAGGAATACATCGCTTTGGAATCAAAGGAAAGCTCAACCAAGATGTATCAACCATACGAGATTCAGGAAAAGATTGGGCCATGCCGCCTACAGATTAGTATTGTCTCCAAGTTTCGGCAATATTTACAATATGTTCCGTTTGTCGCAGTTACGAAGATATGTGTTTGATCTAAAACACATCATACATCAAGAGAACGTTGTTCTTGAATCATATCTAAGCTATGAAGAGAAACCAGAATGCATCTTAGATCGAAAAGAATGAAAACTAAGGAATAAATCAATTCCTTCTGTTAAAATCCGAAGAAAGTATTATGATTTAGAAGAAGCGACATGGGAGCTAGAAGATCAAACAAGAAAGAAGTGCCTCTGCAAAAAGGTACTAAATTTCGGGACGAAATTTTTTTAAGGGGTGGGAATGTAATACCCCGCATTCCTATAGAAGAGATTAGCTCCTAATTAAGAGCTTATGAGAAGGGCATTGCATCCTTAAGAAAGAGATGTTTAAACTAGAAGCTTTTATGTTAAGCTTCGCGTCGACAAAAATAGAATTTGAGATTTATTCGAGATCGATTCGAGATGGAACCTAAGATAAGATTCTTAGATCTTGTTTAGAATAAGATTACCTAGATTCCAAGGTTCTTGAGATGATAGATACATGCTCAATAAAGTCTTGATTTCAGTAAATTAAGAATTTCAAAATCTATGCTTTTGTGACATCGGCGTTTGCCGATTAAGCTCTGATTAAGAGCAAAATATTTTAAATGGTTTTTTGAGGAAAAAATTGTTCTAATAATAAAATTTTGATGTGTATAATATGTTATTTGAGTTTTAAAAGAGAATTTCAAGAAAGAAATATTTTATCAGAAATTGGGTTTTGAAATCTGAACGATATGGATTAATAGCATGTATTTATAACATCAGTATTTTTCCTCGAAAAGCATGTATTTCTAGAAAAATGTGCCTTTCTAGAAACATGATTATTCATCATGTTTTAAAGAAATGAAAAATAGAGAAAAACAAAAGAATTTTCTAGATTAAGGGTGAATAATCACCTTAATAAAGAAAAGGAAAAATAAATAAATTTTTTTTTAATACACATAAATGCTTGGAGATCATTATTCATCTTCATTTTCTTTCCCATTTTTCTTCCAAAACACACACTTTCACACACTAAAATTTGGAAATTTTTAAGTCAAATTTTGAAGGATCCAACCGTTAAAATTTCAATCTTTCTTCGAATTCTGGTATAATTCTATCACTAGAACACATTTATGGTTTGAAAATTTGAAAAACATGAAGTTTGGAACATGTTGAATTTTCGATCATTGAGGAATTTTTGAAGGGGTTATGTTTTGATTGATTATTTCTTGGTATTATGATGGATTCAACGTCTACGTATTGTTTAACGTTGAAATTGTGGAGCATAGGCTCATCTGTGAAATTTTGTGAAATTTTTGAAAACATGGAAGGTCTTGCTCTTGAATATATGATGTTGATATGCTTGATATTCTTTCATAAATGTGTTGATGAGTTGATATAAACATGTTTTGAGCAAGAAAAACGATTGAAATCGAACATATGCAAAAATCCCTATGTTGGCCGAAACCCTAGCCCTTATTATGTTGGAATTTTTATTTTATTTGATAAATTTGAGCTCATATTTGGATTCTATGAAATGAATAAAGCCTAAAATGATTTATTCAGATTTTTCGGCCGACGTATTCGAAAATAAAAATTTTAGTTTGACGTCAAGTTTGAGTTTTCAATGCCAAAGATTTAATCTTTGGATTTTGATGGTTGACTAGTGATATTTGATGATAGTAGAGCATGTATAGAGGTTCGTCTAAGATAGACGATATCTTGCACAATTGTTGACGTCGGACATAAGCTACGTCTTAAGGGGTCGTTAGGTTTTTGGCTAAGGTTGAATGGTTTAAGCTTGTTGTTGAGTTTTCTATGCTCGTTTAGTCATATGAGGATTCGTTAACTCTTGTTATATGTTAAGACTTTAGAGGATGCAATGACCCGAATGTTTAATGACCTTAGCGTCTTGTGTATTGAGAAAATATAGTCCTATCGACGACTAAGAAAAGCTATGTTCTTGTTTTGTTGTTGATAGGCTTTTATGCCGTTTTATGTAAATTGATGGACCAACTGAGAAGAAGAAAGATATGAAAGACAAAAGTACGATCGTCGGTGGTATGTCGTAGGTGGTATAAATATTTTCTAATATGATATGCTTATGCTTTTATGTTTTCAAAATGAAATGAATCAGCATTATGAGCAATGTTTCAAAGTTGGTGAGTTGCTATTTTGAGCATGATCATGAGCACGATGCATTTACCTATCCAAAAGAAAGAAAGAAAGTATGAATGAAAGAATGTACCGATGACCGTAGTTGGTACCCATTGAAATATGGGTATGTGATGTTATATGACCCGGATTAAAGAGGACTAATACTAGGAACAATAATTAGGGTTCATATGAATTCCATATAACACGTAAAATAAGGCGATTTAACCATTATATACATTAATTACATAATGTAGCGGAAAGGCTGGAATACCAACGATCGAAGGACTCAAATATGGGTAATATTCAAAAGTGATTGTTAATTATCCTTTTATCATATCTTTATAATTTAGCGTCGTGAAGGAGGCCTCCCTACGTCGTTTGTTACCGCCAGATGCATTGTCCTTACACTCCCACGGTCACTATTTTCTTGTGTACACGTTAATCTGGCGGTATAAGCCTTCCGGCATAGGATCCGTCGATTCCATTCATAAGTTGGGAATGACCCGACAACATTCATCATTCATTCATTCGTGGATAGGATACATCGTAAAACATAAACATTTTTGGCGGGTAATTTCATAAACATTTTATCATCGTTCTTTGATATAAGCATCGTAAATAAAATCATTTGTTCGACATTTTATCATTAAAGAGTATAGTAAAGCCCACCGGACTCCTTGATCGTCAAATTTTCTATTCTTCTTCTGCGTCAGTCGTCGCGTTAGCTTCTACACCTTTACGTAAAAGCGATCGTTGGTCGCGTTTTCGAGATTTTCAAAGTTTAGAATAAACTTTGATAACTTATTCTAATATAATTTGAATTCCTTAATGAATTCATCATGCGCTCAATTAAGTATTTTGAACTAACATTTCGTGCTTGAGATATGTTAAACTTTTATTTTTAACCTTTTAGGTTAAGCGTTTAACGATTTACATGTTTTTCGATGCAAGGTTTCAATTATGAAATCTTTTCTCACTAATGAGTTTCCTTATATAAATAATCGTTTTACGTATTAGCGTATTTTTCGAGCGTATTTCATCGTTGATTTCAAAAGTCGACATTTTGACTTTTCTTTATTAAATTCTTTAAAATTCATATTTTAATATCTAAATTCAATATAAATCGATTTTCAATCGATTTCTTTTCATAAAGTCTTAATTCTCGATTTTTCACGCAAATCGATAAACTTCATTAATATTTTTCTTAAATATTAATTAACTCGTTCTTTAAACATTATTTTCATTTCTAACGTTATTTAATATAACGTTTAAGTCATAAACATAGTATTCTATGTTTATAAAATTTCATAAATTCTTAATATGTCTAAATTAATTTCTAGACATATAATGTATTATTTTCTTGATATTAAGGATTTAAAACCCTTAATATATATTTACAAGCTTTCGATTTTAAGCTTATATTTTCATTCTTCTTCCAAAAATTCTTCTAAATTCATATAGTGTACTATTTTATCATAGTATCACTAATATGTATTAATATTAACTATAGAAAAATTTGACCATCACTTATTTAATCTTATAAGTCACGGTTTTGCAAATTTTGTTCAAATAATTTTCTAAAATTCTAATTAATTTATCTGAGGTTCCAACATTAATTTATAGCATACTTACAACCTATAGTCCATCATATGAAATTTCTATACTAAGGTATTATTGTTCAAAGGTTTCGCTCTTACAAACAATACACTAAACATTTTTATTAAATTTCAATTAATTTATATTATGCTTATACACTATAGTATAACACTATATCATCCTAATATCATACTAGAATTAACATGATTAATTAAATTCTAAACATGCTACATGCTTCTACAACATCTTAATTCACATCATTAATTAACAAGTATCATGCTTAGCATAATTTCATAATTAAAAACCATGCTTATAACATAAAATCAAGCCATTAAAATTTTAAAAACTTAAGGTATAATCGAAGCTTGTTCGATATCTAACCTCGTTAACGGCTTTGATTGGTTGAAGGATGATTTATGCTCAAGCTTTGTGGTGTAGAAAAGAAAATGAACTCAAGGTTTTCTTAGGAGGAAGCTCTCGGTTATTTGGTGTTTTGAAGAGAAATGCAATGTGTTTGTGTCTTTCAAAACTTTAAACACTAAGTAAAATACAAGAAAATGAATTAACATACAATACATCTCTCTCAATCAAGACTCGAAAAGCGAAGACAAAGAAATTTATTTGATGATAGTCGATATGCTTAGGTCACAATTAAATATCTCTTCAAGAAGTAAGTGCATGAAATAAAGTTTTTGAAAGAAACAATTTGCTTTACCATTTTCTTCACATTGATGTCGACATATGTGTATAGGGAAGGAAATTTTCAGATTTTGGTGTATTATGCTTGTGTATAATTTACACTCTATCCCAAAATTTGATACATCATCAAAGAGTAGTGTGTAAGCTTGTTTCTCCATTTCTCAACATAATATCTGACTATAAAGCCTTAACACACCCACTTGGTTGACCAATTAGTTTACTAGGTTATTGTGTACAAACATATCATACTTGAATCACTTAATTCATGACTTAGCAAAGCAACACCAAAATGGCGTGAACTTGTGCTCACAATAGCTCACGGCTATTTCCTTCTTAATTGCTAAATTTTGATTTTCATGCTAAATATACATATATATCATAATATATATCTTAGATGATAAATTATATCATAGGAAAAATTATTGGTATTATTTCATGCAAGAAAACCCTAATTTTGAATTAGGGTTTTCGAAAATTAATCGTTGTTCAAAAATAAACCCTTAATGCTCTAGCATTATTTTAATGCTAAACAAGATGTTAAGGTGTTTGAGAAGGAGGCCTACGTCTCAACACGCATAAAGAATCCGTGGATATGGGAAGGAAAAGTTATCGGCCGACATGAGAACATGCATATGCATACTTTATGATGATGCTATGAAATGAAAGCAAGTAGGTGTTTATTTACCATGCATGCACAGGTTATTTCATTAAAAACCCCTGTGCGTTGCTAACGTTATGACAAGTCAATCCTATAGCCCTAATGGCAATGTTTTATGTTTTCGGCGTATACCCACTGAGTGTATTTTTGTACTCACGCCCTGCATGTATTTCTAAACGTGCAGGTTGAGCTCGAGAGGATGCTGGAATCGAATGTTGTGCAAAGGAGCTTCTCTAGATATGTTGAATTCATGATGATATTGATAAATTGTTGATGTTATTCATTTGATGTCAACCTATTTTTATTGCCCCAAGAGTTATTTCATCATACATAATTCTCAGCCACCCTTGTCGTTGCCGAACTTTGGCCTTCACTTGTTACTATGTTTTGTTATGCCGAATTGACTCGGTAGTGATGATAGTCTTATTTTGATATTGTGATTTCGATATTGTTGTTATGACGTTGATTTGATTCTGAGAACATGAATTATTGAAATGCCTATGCGCACAAGGATTTACTTGAAGGTCCAGAAATATTGTTGTTAAATTCAATATGATGTCATTGAATCATTTTCGAACCATACTTTGGAACGTCATTTACATGAAAGTTCAAAATTTTTTAGACCCAATAAGTTTTACATCATGGCTTGGAAACATTGTTAAAACTTGCTTTGAAACATCAATCAATTCTCCATGTTGTAAAAGCATGTTTGAAAATGTACATTCTTGATATTTGTTATTCTGTTGTGATCAATTGTCATCAGTCATTATTCTTCTTCATTCGATCCTTATTAGGATTTGAGGACCTAGAATCAACCTATGTCAAATTCAAATTTTACCTCTTTGAATCATAAATGTCTGATTGTTTCATGATGAAAGTTAAGGTCACACATTGTGATCGCTATGGATTAGTAGTCATATTTGATGGTATTGATTACAGAATATCCTTCTTAACCCAAGTCACGGTCCAATTACTTGACTAATTATGGTTAAAGAAATCGGGATGTGACACTTCCATTCATCGATTTGTGGTTCATGGAGCTTAATCTTATGTGTTAATTTCTGATCAACTTTAATGCATATCTAGTTGCCAATTGAATACTTAACTGTTTTTATTGTCAATCGTTCTTGAATGCACAATACGGGTAAGCCTTGTGTCGTAACTGAGATAGGAATATCCGTAGGAAGCATATTCTTTGTGAGCTTTTTGGAGTTACTAATTTCTACCTTGAGACGTAACAGTAATAGGTGAATTAGTAATCTACAACCACAATTGTCGAAACTGAAATGTATGGTTACTTGTGTAATTTTTCATCGTGACTGGATTAATTTGGTCAACAGATTAATAGGTTAATTGTGTGAATATGGTTAGGTTAAATACATCCCTAGGATCAGTCTTTCTCATCCGAGTTCATTCATATTTTATTTAAGTCTAGTTGAATCATCTCATCTCTTGATATTGTTGCCTGGATAATAATCAAGGTTCTATGTTTAATATTCGCTGTGTTTTCGATTATCAGTCTATGTGGATACGATATAATACTTACTGTTTTTAATATCATTAATTTGGTAGAAATTATAGCAATCAAATTTTGGCGCCGTTGCCGGGGACTGTGTAGATTTCATAATGATAATTTTCTGAATTGTAGTTATTAATTCAGGCTTAAAAAAATATGTGCTTTACTTCTTTTGATCTGGTTTTTATCTTTTTCTGTAGTGCAAGATTACAAGGTCTCACCGGAAAGAAATTCTTCCATTGGACCCTGAAATTGAAAATCGCACAAGAGAGAAAAAAGAGAAAGGAGACAAATAATGGTAGACAGACAACCTCAGGGCCATGATAGAATGGCCGAGATGGAAGAGATGCTATGTCACGACCCGACAACATAATTAAGTACTTAACTAAGTAATCAGGTTATGACTAAATTTGAATAATGACATATTAACTTTTAATTTGAAATATTCCCAAGAATTAAATAAGTTTAATTAACTAATCAACAATCAACCATTAAGATCAAAGTCAACATTTAAAGGTTTCACATATACATTTATATTCAATATACAAAAGGGGTTATCAAAAGACAACATTAAGGTCATATGAGTTTGACAACGAAAGGATGATTGAATGTCATGTAAGAAGACATGACATTCAGGGCTTAACAACATTTACAACAAAAGAACCCTAGCTCAGCATCCTTTTCTATCGTCATCTCCGAACTCAAACTGCATAAGGAAATGTAGAATGTGAGTATAAACAAGTACTCAATAGATTTTCAACAAACATTAAACTTGAACCACTTGCCGAACTCTTTCAATATAAGAGTTGAAATAAATAACACAATCGATATCATCGAAGTTAATGTGACTAAACTAGATTCTATTACCAATCGAGTCTGCATATAACATGATATTATTTTAAAGAAATTCGCCAACCAACAATATGAATTTATGTTCAAAACAACACAATCATGATTTCATTCACATAATAATGTGCAAAATATAAATGAAATGTTCAATATCATTCAACATACATTAAAGAGAAAAACATACATTAACCTACACGCACGTTGTCACTCAAGGATTTTCTTCTTCTCGCCCTCGTAATGCCTTTATCCTTGCTTGATCCTTGTAATGGAAATAATTATCGAATTTAGCAACATTATTGTTCGCTTGATCATATTACATAATATACCATAATTTTCATTAATATATAACATTTTTTAAACCTTAACTTGAGGCAATTAAGTGAACAAATCTCACTTATACACTTATAATAAGTTTACTAATTAGATTCTTAAAACACTTTATTAATATGCCGATTGTAACAAAATTTCGGCAGAGTAACGTTTATAACACGAATCGCCATTTCAATCCAAACTCAACCAAATTCATCCCAAACTCCACCAAAACATCACCATATGCTTAAATATACATTTAGGAACTTAAAACAAGTTCTATCTCATTCATTTACACCATTATCATCATATGCCCTTCAACCATGTTTATCGGCAAATTTCAAGAATTTTACAATTTAAAAATCCATTTAGTATCAAACAACTCACATTTATACTTATTTATCATCAATGATCATCAATCCATGATCACTTCCAATCTCAACCAAGTTCATCACATAAAATCACACACTTAGCACTAAACTTAAATTTTCAAATTTTCACAATTCATGTCCATAAAATCCTATAAACTCAACTTAAGCATTATTCATATCATAGATCCCAAAAATCATATCAAATACATCAAATAAAATCAAGAAATCAAAGTTCATGCCTATCCCTTAATTTTCGAAAATTAGGAAACTATGTTTATGCATGAATTAAATTCTTATAATTTCATATCATGCATTATATATATCCTAAAGCTTAAATATCATGCCAAATAGATCAAATAAAATCAAAATCCTTAAGTTCTAGTTACCCTTAGTTTTCGAAAATTTTAGGGTTTTAATATGCATGTTTTAAATTTCCACTTCTTTAATCATATGTTGTTTATTTTAATTTCTAAACATATAATTAAGCTCAATTTAACTAAATCACAACACATAATTCACATACAAAAATTAGGGTTCATACCTAATACTTTAATTCACCAACTTTATTAAATAAAAGAATTAAAACCATAGATCATATTATTTATACTTCATAAGCATAATTAAATCAATAAACATAACAAAAATTAAACAAATCAATCTTAATTTAAATCTCATAATTTTCGAAAACCATAGCTATGTAGAACATCATATTCATCAATTTAAATCACAAAAATTTAGCTTAAACAAGGTAATTACCTTCCTTGAAATGATTTGCTACTAATTCCTCACTTAAATATGGATTAAAAGTGAAAATAAAAATTTGGTGTGTGCTTGGTGTGTGGGTGCCGAAAATGGAGGAAGAAATGGAGGTGGAAGATGATTTAATTTGTGTTTAGTTCTAGATGTATGTATACATAGATTTTTATTCATTTATTAATTCATTTTCCCTTTTATTTCTAAACAATTTTTGAAAATACATATAAATATTGCTTTAAAAATTGCTAACATTGGAAATCAATATTCTTTAATAATAAAAACTCAATTTTCTCATTAATATAAAAATCCAAAACGATTAAATCCATTATTGAAATGCAAACTATATAAATATAAATTAAATTCCTTCATATGTTAGAAATTCAAATAATTATACTTAAATTCCATAAATTTCGAAAATCATGAAAAGTAATTCCTTTATCACTAGATAATAATAAAATAAATTTATTCAAGCTATTTAATAGCTTGAACAATAATTCATCTCATTTTATAAATAATTCTCATATAAAAATAATTAATGCATTTCTTAGCACATTTTTATTTAATAAAATTTTTCATTCAAACACACAATAATAATCATATTTCTCACATTTCATTATAATAAAACTCATTTCTAAATAATATCTACTTCTTCTAATTTCTATTCTTTCGATTAAAATTTAATCGAATTTCTATCGCGTAATAATTTATTATGCACTTCTTTGTAAGTTTTTAATAATAATTTTTCTTTAAGCCCCTAATTATATTTAATTAGGCTCTAATTAAGACTAAGAGATTTTCGGGTTACTACATTCCCTCCCCCTGAAAATAAATTTCGTCCCCGAAATTTGGTACCTGGTAAAATAATTCTGGATATTTTTCTTTCATTTGGTCTTCTAGTTCCCATGTCACCTCTTCTAGACCATGGTGTCTCCACTGCACCTTAACTAAAGGAATAACCTTATTCCTTAAGTTTTGCTCCTTTCGGTCTAGGATGCATTCCGGTTTCTCTTCGTAGCTTAAATCAGGTTCGGGAACGATTTCCTCATAGTGAAGAATGTGTTTAGGATCATACACATATTTCCTGAGTTGGGAGACGTGGAACACATTATGAACATTAGCGAAGTTAGGTGGCAACGCTAATATATATGCTACGAGTCCGATCCTTTCCAGTACTTCATAAGGTCCGACAAATCGCGGCTTAAGTTTTCCTTTAATTTCAAAACGATGAATTCCTTTGGTAGAGGAAACTTTTAGAAAGACTTTGTCTCCTACTTAAAAATTTAACTACGTTCGACGATTGTCTGCATAGGATTTTTGTCTATCTTGAGCTTCTTGCATTCTTTTCTTGATTTGCCGCACTATCTGAATCATCTCTTCTACTGCTTGAGGACCAAGGACCATTCTTTCTCTAACTTCATCCCAATAAAGAGGCGACCTACATTTCTTACCATATAAGGCTTCATAGGGAGCCATGTTTATTGTTGCCTGATAATTGTTGTTATAGGCGAACTCAATCAACGGTAGAACTTTTTCCCATTGGTCTCCTCTATCGAGCACCACAGTTCGAATTATATCTTCAAGCGTTTGTATTGTTCTCTCAGTCTGACCGTCAGTTTGTGGGTGGAATGCAGTGCTGAAGTTTAACTGAGTACCCAATTCCTTTTGGAAACTCGTCCAAAATTGAGATGTAAACTTAGAATCTCTGTCCGAAGTAATCGAGATTGGTACTCCATGTAACCGGACAATTTCACGAACATAAATTTGTGCTAATTTATCCGCTCCATATGTCGCTGGAATCGGAATGAAATGAGCACTCTTTGTCAGCCGATCAACTATTACTTAGATTACTGTGTTTCCCTTTTTCGATCTAGGTAATCCCGTTACGAAATCCATAGCTATGTGATCCCACTTGCAGCTTTCCATACGGCCTTTGATGCAATGCTTTAACTTGTTGACAAGCTAAGCATCGTTCAACATATGACGCTATTTCTTGTTTCATTCCCGTCCACACAAACCTTTGCTTGAGATCTTGATACATTTTATTACTTCCCGGGTGTGCGGCGTACGGAACATTATGGGCTTCACTCAGAATTTCATTTTTCAAATTTTCATCATTGGGCACGAATATACGATTACCTAACATAATCGCATTATCTCCAGCTTCATGATATCCTTGATGGTCTCCAATTCGAATCTTTTCTCGTAATTTTTCAAGTTGTACGTCTTGTCTTTGCGCCTCAATTATCCGGGCTTTTAAACCTGGTGTCACCACTAATGCTGCTACAATCTCTTGAGTGGTTTCAGGTGTTATTACCACTTCTAACTTCATTCTTTCAAATTCTCTTAACAATTCTTCCTTCTCGGTTAGTAAGAATCCTAACCTTTCTTGATTTTTCCTGCTCAAAGCATCATCAACGACATTCGCTTTTCTGGATGGTATTTAATTTCACAATCATAGTCTTTGACTAACTCGAGCCATCTTCGTTGTCGCATATTCAAATCTCTTTGTTCAAAGAAATATTTCCGACTTTTATGATCAGTGAAGGTTTCACACTTTGATCCATATAGATAATGTCTCCATATCTTCAATGCATGAACCACTGCGGCTAACTCCAGGTCATGAGTGGGATAATTAAGTTCATGGGGTCTCAATTATCGTGAAGCATAAGCGATCACTTTCTCCTCTTGCATAAGAACACATCCTAACCCATTTCTCGACGCATCGGTATAAATAGTGTATCCTTTCTCTAGATCAGGTACTATCAAAACAGGAGCACTGGTCAATCTATCTTTGAGTTCTTGAAAACTGTCTTCACATTCTTGAGTCCATTGAAATTTCACTCCTTTCTTCAATAGTTGTGTCATTGGCCTAGCTATTTTTGAAAATCCTTCGATGAATCTTCTATAATAACCTGCTAAGCCTAAAAAACTTCGAATCTCATTCGGATTTGTAGGTGATTTCCATTCTTGAACAACTTGCACTTTCATAGGATCAACTTTAATTCCTTCTACCGAGACAATATGCCCAACGAAATTCACTTCTTTCAACCAGAATTCACATTTACTGAATTTGGCATATAGCTTCTCGATCCTCAACTTTTCCAGAACGGTTCTTAAATGCATTTCATGCTCCTGCTCACTCCTCGAATATATCAAAAGATCATCGATAAATACTAATACAAATTTATCGAGATATTCATGGAAGACCCGATTCATAAGATCCATAAACACAGCTGGAGCATTGGTAAATCCAAACGGCATCACTACAAATTAGTAGTGTCCGTATCTTGTCCGAAAAATAGTTTTGGGTATATCTTCTGATTTAATCTTCACTTGATGGTAACCCGATCTTAAATCAATCTTGGAAAATACACTCGCTTCCCTTAATTGATCAAACAAATCATCTATCCGAGGAAGCGGATACTTTTTCTTTAAAGTCAATTTATTCAGCTCCCGATAATCAATGCACATTCGCAATGTACCGTCTTTCTTTTTAACAAAAAGAACAAGTGTTCTCAGGGTGTTGCACTCGGTCAAATGAATCCTAAGTCCAACAATTCTTGCAATTGAATTTTTAACTCTTGTAACTCCTTAGGAGCCATCCGGTATGGTGCTTTTAAAATTGGTGCTGAACCAGGTTCAAGGTCAATGGTAAAGTCTAACTATCGATCCGGCGGTATTCCTGGTAGTTTTTCTGGGAAAACGTCCTCATATTCGATCACAATCGGTACATCTTCTATTTTTCTTTCTATTTTGCCTCCATCATTCAGATATACTAGATAAGCATGATTCCCTTCACCTTTCAACAATTTATCTACTTGAAGAGCAGAAATTATAGGAACTCGCCTTTTCCTTTCATCAATTCCATAGAAGCAAGTAGATTCTTCCCCTGTGGTTGGAACGCTATTTCTCGTTGTTCACAACGGATTGTTGCAAAGTTCTTAGTTAAACAATCCATTCCTAAAATAATATCCACGTCTCTCATACAAAAAGGCGTATGATTCGACTCTCAATCGGTGACCCTAACTCAAATTCTAAGTTAGGACACACTTGGTTAACTACTGTCGTCCCACCTAAAGGGTTAAACCCTTTAAAACTCATATCAGCTTGGTCCATAGGAAGTTCAAGATTGTTTATGCATGCAGTTGAAATAAAGGAATGCGATGCTCCAGTATCAAATAGAACAATGATAGGTACACCTTTTAGTCGAACCATACCTGTCAAATTTCCCGAACTCTTTTCTGGTTGTTTCTGTTTTAAAGCATATACTTTCTGATGTTGAGGTTGTAGTTGAGAAGGTTGAATCTGCATTTGTGAAAAGGAAGCATCCGGACTATGTAGCAGAGGTGGTTGAGAAAACGGATACTGGATTTGCTAAGGGTATCCAGTAATAGCTTTCATCTTTTGCATTGGCATGGAGGATCTTGGTCGTTCCCCACGTCTAGATAGTTTCAATTTATAGGGACACGTGGACGAGAAATGACCAAACTGTCCACAAGTATAACAATTATTGCTTCCAAACCTACAGACACCTGAGTGTACTCGGTTACATTGTGGGCAAGTTGGTGGTCTGGCCGGATTCGAGAAGATTGATATTGTACAGGAAATGGTGGTCGAAATGGTCTCGGCTGATTCGGCCCTTGCTTCAAGAATGGTTTCTTGTTTGGAAATCCTTTACCTTCCCACTTCTTTTTGTCTTTAAATTTTTGTTCCGATTGAGAAAATTTTGGTGGAACCAGACTCTGAGGTAAACTGGGATTAACTTCCATAGCAGTTTTCTCTGTCTGCATCTCCATTTCCATGTCTAATGCTCGGTTCAAAGTTTCAGCATACGACATAGGTGGTTGAGCAGCCAATATAACTCTAATTTCCGGTTGCAGCCCAGAACGGAACATCTTACCATCTTCTCGTCGGTTTACACTTTGTAAGGTGCATATCGAGATAGGGTGCAAAATTCTCGATCATATTCGCTACACTCACGGTACCTGTTTCAAATTCATAAACACCATTTCTTTTTCTTTCGGTAACTCTGGAATAAACTTCGTATAACTCCTCCTTAAATTGTTCCCAAAAAATTTGCTAGGTCATTCGGTGATAGTCTTTTGTCGTGCTTCCCATAACAAAAGGATATGCATAGTAGACATTCTTGATCACTGCATTCTAGAAATTTAAATATCCTTTCTATCACTCGTACCCATTCTTGACCTGCGCAGGCTACCACCAGAAAGTTTAGTGATTTTGCCGAAGAAATAGTTCAGCTATTTTTCGGTTAGGTTGAGGAGATGTAGCATCAGGAATATTTTGAGGAGTTGTTTCACTCCCTTGACCTTCAGATATTGGGGTTCTTCTTCGGGGCGGCATACTAAATTCAAAAGAATAATATAATGTTTGCAATATTTGATTGAACATCAATGTAAAGCAATAAATATTCATTTTATAATTAGATTCACGTAGAAGGAAATTTGGCATAAAAATCATTCAATCACAACAATAGTAAACAATAATGCAGAATAATTCATATTTTATATCAAGAAAATTGCCTCTCCGATGACTTTCACAAACAAAATAAGCCTCAATGATATTTGGGCTGATAGCTGCTTTCTTGAGTACTTTATACACACATAACTTTCATATACCATGCTACATTTTTCTATTTACGCTGATTACTGCACGTTCATATCCTGTCACTATTCTCTTACTTACTAACCTTTAACCAGTCTTAATAACTAAAGTCTTAATTCGCATCGTGATTCCAATCTAATTTCCTATAATTCTCAGGTGTCTCTAGGTCAGATTCTTCTGATGCAGGGCGGCAGCCAGTGGATGAGCTAGCAGGCTCTCCTGGAGTGAGAAATGATGGATCAGTAATAGAGGGCATTTCACTAATAGGTAAGGACTGCAAGCTTGAAGTACCAACGGAAAACTGATACTCAGGTTTGATGTTTGTATTAATTGAAGGAGATGGTGAACTACTTTCTGGAGGAGGGATGAAGGGAGTGACTGGGATGATGGAGTTCTCAAAGCAAAAGGTTGATCATACAGATCTAGATCAATGGAAGTCAACTCAGATTCTATACGGTGTTTATAATCAAAAGGGTAGCTCGATACAATGATAGATTCCAAATCAAGACGATGCTCATTAGATTCATCAGTCTCAAATTCATTCCTATTCGTACCTGGGGCTAGGATGTCATCAAGAATTTGATGGACTGCAGAAATAAAACAATCTAAGGAAGGGTTCTGACCAGGAGGAGGATTCTCAGTCAAACTAAACTGTTCTTCAATGAGGTCAACAAAACCAACAAGATTACCAGTGACTCTGGCTTCCATGTCAGGATGTACAAAATCCAAGGCAGCCACAGAAGTCCATCCACGCTAATTTAGAGGTAATGCTTGCACCAATTGAAGTAACCCGTCTAGCTCAGTCACACCATGCTACTTTACCCATCCCCATAATTTCATATATTGATTGAGGAAGAGGATCATGTTCTGATGCTCACTCATTCTAATGGAATAAAACCGATCCCTTCTTCCTTGAGCATTCGGTATAATCGGTATGCTCTTCCTTACCGTAGTTTTCATTCTTGCCATCCCATAATCAAAATATAACTTAAACACTGACCCAAGATGCACAGGTACATATATATAACTACATTTGTTTAGGTCAAAACTTCTTACTCTTCCTTACAACATTCATCTTTATTCTACTTTTTCAAACTTATCACACCACATAACTTTACATCATGCTCATCAAACTTTTCCATACATGCACAGTTAATGTTTCTCATAACACATCATAACTTATTTTACCTGGTTGAGCTGGAGAGATGGATTTGGAATGCTAAGCTACTATCAAATTCATTCTACTATTAAGACTCCAGGCTTACAATGAAAGGTTGGTTCAAGAAAGAAAGATTCACAGGTCCAGAGCGAACCTTGCTCTGATACCACTCTGTCACGACCCGACAACTTAATTAAGTACTTAACTAAGTAATCAGGTTATGACTAAATTTGAAGAATGACATATTAACTTTTAATTTGAAATATTCCCAAGAATTAAATAAGTTTAATTAACTAATCAACAATCAACCATTAAGATCAAAGTCAACATTTAAAGGTTTCACATATATATTTATATTTAATATACAAAAGGGGTTATCAAAAGACAACATTAAGGTCATATGAGTTTGATAACGGAAGGATGATTGAATGTCATGTATGAAGACATGACATTCAGGGTTTAACAACATTTACAACAAAAGAACCCTAGCTCGGCATCCTTTTTCATCGTCATCTCCGAACTCAACCTTCATAAGGAAATGCAGAATGTGAGTATCAACAAGTACTCAATAGATTTTCAACAAACATTAAACTTGAACCACTTACCGAACTATTCCAATATATAAGTTGAAATAAATAATACCTGAATAGCTTTTAGTGACAATAGATTCGATATCGTCGTAACAATGCAAGTTAATGTGATATTATGCTAAACTAGTATCATCTTCCTATGTTGGACCCGAAGGTTACCAATCACAGTCCTGCCCTATTTACATTTTTCGGTAATGAGAAGTAGGCCTCCTTCTCAATACCTTGACCGGTCTATATAATTTCAAACTTCCTGGTCATTGCCGGTATACTTATAAACTTTTCGGTCATTGCCGGTCTATGAAATTATAACTTCCCGGTCATTAACATTTTAGAAAACAACACAATCAAGATACACGATTCTATGCTCACATATAACATGATATTATTTAAAAGAAATTCTCATGATTTCATTCAAATAATAATGTGCAAAATAAAAATGAAATGTTCAATATCCAACATACATTAAAGAAAAGAAAACCTACCCGGCACATTGTCACTCAAGGATTTCTTTCTTCTCGTCCTTCAGAATGCCTTTATCCTTGCTTGATCCTTGTAATGGAAATAATTATCGAATTTAGCAACATTATTGTTCGCTTGATCATATTACATAATATACCATAACTTTCATTAATATATAACATTTTTAAACCTTAACTTAAGGCAATCAAGTGAACAAATCCCACTTATACACTTATCATAAGATTACTAATTTGATTCTCCAAACACTTTATTAATATGCCGATTCTAACAAAATTTCGGCAGAGTAACGTTTATAAAATGAATCGCCATTTCAATCCAAACTCAACCAAATTTATCCCAAACTCTATCAAATCATCACCATATGCTTAAATATACATTTAGGAACTTAAAACAAGTTCTATCTCATTCATTTACACCATTATTATCATATACCCTTCAACCATGTTTATTGGCAAATTTCAAGAATTTTACAATTTAAAAATCCATTTAGTATCAAACAACTAACATTTATCTTTATTTATCATCAATGATCATCAATCCATGATCACTTCCAATCTCAACCAAGTTCATCACATAAAATCACCAACTTAGCACTAAACTTAAATTTTCAAATTTTCACAATTCATGTCCATAAAATCCTATAAACTCAACTTAAGCATTATTCATATCATACATCCCAAAAATCATATTAAAAAAAACATCAAATAAAATCAAGAAATCAAAGTTCATGCCTACCCCTTAATTTTCGAAAATTAGGAAACTAAGTTTATGCATGAATTAAATTCTTATAATTTCATATCATGCATTATGTATATCCTAAAGCTTAAATAACATGCCAAATAGATCAAATAAAATCAAAATCCTTAAGTTCTAATTACCCTTAGTTTTCAAAAATATTAGGGTTATAATATGCATGTTTTAAATTTCCACTTCTTTAATCATATGTTGTTTATTTTCATTTCTAAACATATATTTAAGCTCAATTTAACTAAATCACAACACATAATTCACATACAAAAATCAGGGTTCATACCTAATACTTTAATTCACCAACTTTATTAAATAAAAGAATTAAAACCATAGATCATGTTATTTATACTTCATAAGCATAATTAAATAAATAAACATAACAAAAATTAAACAAATCAACCTTAATTTAAATGTCATAATTTTTGAAAACCATAGCTATGTAGAATATCATATTCATCAATTTAAATCACAAACATTTAGCTTAAACAAGGTAATTACCTTCATTGAAATGATTTGCTACTAATTCCTCACTTAAATATGGATTAAAAGTGAAAATAAAAATTTGGTGTGTGCTTGGTGTGTGGGTGCCGAAAATGGAGGAAGAAATGGAGGTGGAAGATGATTCAATTTGTTATTAGTTCTAGAAGTATGTATATATAGATTTTTATTCATTTATTAATTCATTTTCCCTTTTATTTCTAAATAATTTTCGAAAATACATATAAATATTGCTTTAAAAATTGCTAACATTGGAAATAAATATTGTTTAATAATAAAACTCAATTTTCTCATTAATATAAAAATCCAAAACAATTATATCCACTATTGGAATGCAAACTATATAAATATAAATTAAATTCCTTAATATGTTAGAAATTCAAATAATTATACTTAAATTCCATAAATTACGAAAATCATGAAAAGTAATTCCTTTATCACTAGATAATAATAAATAAATTTATTCAAGCCATTTAATAGCTTGAACAATAATTCATCTCATTTTATAAATAATTCCCGTAGCATTTCTTAGCACATTTTCTATTTAATAATATTTTTCATTCAAACACACAGTAATAATAACATCTCTCACATTTCATCATAATAAAACTCATTTCTAAATAATCTCTACGTCTTCTAATTTCTATTCCTTCGATTAAAATTTAATCGAATTTATATCGCCTAATAATCTATTATGCACTTCTTTGTAAGTTTTTAATAATAATTTGTCTTTAAGCTCCTAATTATACTTAATTAGGCTCTAATTAAGACTAAGAGATTTTCGGGTTACTACATGCTAGCCACAATGCAACGCCAACTGGCGTTGCAGAATCAGATGGGCCAGATTGGTGGACGAGCACCACCCATACCGCTCAACCACATGTACAAGCCACCGACATATCAGTTCCAAGGTGGAGGATGGGGGCCGAACATAAATGCCAATAACTTTGAGTTAATGCATGCCCTCATCTGTATGATACAAGCAGAGCAGTTTGGGGAAGGGGTTACTGAAAACCCCAATGTACACTTAGAGGCGTTCCTAGATATTTGTGATACGATTAAACAGAATGGAGTGCTAGCTGATGCCATCCGGATGCGGATGTTTATATTTTCGCTGTGGAGTCAGGAGAAAGAATGGTTCAAGAGTTTGGACAGATCAAGAATCACTACGTGGGAGCAGTTGTGCGAGAAATTCCTATCCAAATACTTCCCACCTGCCAAGGCGAAAAAATCATCGCTGAAATTTCCCACTTTTCACAATTGGGAGACGAGTCATTGTTTGAGGCCTGGGAGAGATTCAGAAACCTGCTCCGAAAGTGTCCACAGCTTGGGTTCTCACCTGAGCAGCAAGTGATGCAATTTTATAGTGGACTCAATGCTAACACCCGTAGCATTGTAGATGCTTGAGACGGAGGATGCCTTCTCAATTGAGGAATAGATGAACCATTGAGAATTATTCAGGAGATGGCATCCAATAACTATCAATGGCCGATGGAGAGACAGCCGATAAGAAGAGTGGCTGCTGTAGAGTTGGACGATAAGTATGATAATTTATTAGAAAAATTCACAACTCTGCAGAAAGAGTACGAAGCCGAGAGGAAAGGGCAGATGACTGTGGCCATGGCTCAAACTATTGAGGGGGTTCACTATGTGAACCAAATGAGCAATTTTCAGGGGAATCAGAGTGAGAATCTACCATATCGTCCCAATAATAGGAATCACCCGAGTTTTTCCTATGCCAATGCTCAGAATGCTCAGCAACCACCATCTGGTTTTGCTGTTAACAATGGGATGATTGTGGAACCTAAAAAGCCGAGCCTTGAAGAGATGATGCAGCAGTTGGTTGCAAGTAACCAACAATTGGTAACTCAGCATAATACATTCATTAGTACTACTGGTCAGAGGATTACGCATTTGGAATCCACTGTAGCAGCTATGGGCAAGCATTTGAAGATAATGGAGAACCAAATTAGCCAAATAGCTGCACAGCTGAATGCGCAACAAAAGTAGGGCCACTTTCCTAGCACTATGGAGGTAAACCCAATAAATCAGTGCAATGCCATCTATTTGAGAAGTGGAAAAGCTTACCAGAACCAACTGGCATGGGAAGAAGGTCGTATGTTGAACGAGGACAAGCTAGCGATCGAGCTAGCGACCACTAGCTCGGCCGCTAGCCGTAATACAGAACGTTTTCCAGAAAGACTAGCGACCGACCTAGCGACCGCTAGTCAGGCCGCGAGAAAGAGTACAGAGAGTTCTGACGAAGAACTAGCGACCGCTAGCCCGACCGCGAGGAAGAAGACAGACGCGGATCCAGGAGCTCAGGACCACCCTAGCGGTCGCGAGGGTGGCCGCGAGGCAGACACATAGAGATTCGTCCAACTTACACTCCTCCAATCCCTTTCCCAAGTCGGCTAGTTAAGTTAAAATATGACGAGGAGTTCGTCCGATTCAAAGAGTAGTCCAGAAAGTAAACATCAATAGACCTCTCTTTGATGAGCTCAGAAACATGCCTGGATACGTGAATTTTCTCAAAGATGCATTGGCCAACAAGAAGAAGTCAGAGAATTTTGAAAAAATTAACCTTTCTGAAGAATGTAGCGTGATATTACAGCGGAAATTGCCACTGAAATAGAAGGATCCAAGGAGCTTCACATTGGAGTGTGAGATTGATGAGCATACATTCCCCAACATGTTGTGTGATTTGGGAGCGAGCATCAACCTGATGCCCTTATCTGTGTTCAACCGCTTGGAGCTGGGGAAAATGAAGTCAACTAAAATTTCATTGATGATGGCTGACTAGTCAGTCTCATATCCTAAGGGAATAGTTGAAGATGTGTTGGTAAGAATTTTGGACTTTGTCTTTCCTGCTGATTTTGTTATTTTAGACATACCTAAATTCAAGAATCAACCACTAATCTTGGGTAGGCCTTTTCTAGCCACTGGTTGTGCTTTAATTGATGTGCAGGAAGGTGATCTCACTTTTCGTGTCAACGATGAGGAGCTGAAAATTTCAATATATGATGCCATCAAGGAACACGATAGCCAAAAGCAGGAGAATTGTTATTCCATCACCACTGCCACAGCTAGCCCAATCTCGAGCTTGGATGTCAACCGACCATTTGACGAGCATGCTACAAAGAAGAGGTGGACTCAACATGGAACCCCGAGTGATTCATTCAAGTTTGGGGGATGCCACTTCCACACTCAGTGGTGGTCTACAGTGAATGCTAAGTATAGGAGCAAACACAGGTTTGGGAAGAGATCAACTGCCAAAACGCCAGATTGATCGAGGTATGAAATGGTCTAGCTAAAGACGTTAAATTAAGCACTTGTTGGGAGGTAACCCAATCTTTTTCTTTTGCTTTTGCTGTTGTTTTTGCTTTCGTATTGTTCGTTTTTATTTTAATTTTCTTGTTTTGTTTTGTGTCTGTTTTGGGCGAAGTTGAATGGCGAGCAGCCGATAATGAGAATTGTACTTATTAGAATATTTTGATTGCAACTGATTTTGTGAGACAACACATGTTATGATTATTGTGAGTATTGAGCCTTTGAAAACTTGATCACATGTTTGAAACCTGTGAGACTTGAGCTTTTGACTGTCATATCTTTTCAGTCTTGTTTCTTTTTGTGTGAATAGTTTGAAATAACATGTGTTTCTCTAGAACTTGCTCTGAATCTTTTTCAAAGTTGCATTGATGTGCTTAAGAATTAAGAGATGATATTAGGCATTCTTTTCTTAGCCTATATACTATCCAAACACTAACCTGTTGATCATTTTATCCTTTGATGAGCCCGTTTGAGCCTACCTTATTCTTTCATATAGCCGTGGGTTAGGTTATGTAGTTAGTGTGATGTTTCGTTGCGAGAATTGAGGGTTGAGAAAAAGAAAGAAAAGAGAAACGAAAATAAATGATGAGAAAGTGATAATAAAAAAAAACAGATTGCTTACCCATATAAGTTCAAATAGAAAAGAAAGAAAAGAAAAAAAAAATAATAATAAGTTGACACAAGTGTGCGAAAAGAACATAAATGGATAAGTAGCTAGTGCTTGAGATGAGTATATCACTTATATGATAAGTGTGATGTTCTAAAGAGAAAAATGACTTTTTGGTGTGGAGATTTGAATTGAATTATTAAAGGTTGGGATTTATGTCTTGTGATGCTTATTGTGTTTTTCATTATGGGATTATGAGTCAATTAGTCTAAATGTATCCTACCTTACCAAAGAGCCTACATTATAACCTTTTATAAGACCTTTTTGATCTTAGTTCTTGAGCACATATTTGAGCAATGGAGGATTAGACGATTTGCAAGCTTATGGTAGATTCCGTGTGTTTTTAAACATGGAGAGTATACACATCCTCCTTGATACACTTGAGTGTTTGAGAGCTTATATATATATATCCATGTCGTGAGGATTAAAGTTTGAAAAGGCTTGTACTTATGGTTATTATGATATGTGGAGTTTAACGGAAGATGTTGTGATTTGATTCATTTGATGTCAATCTTTTGTTGCTCATTGCTCTGAGGCGTATTGCTGTTGTTGTTCGACTCATTCCCTGTCTTTTGGTTGTCTTTCGTTTGTTCTATTTTGTTTGGGGACAAACAATGGTTTAAGTTTGGGGGTGTGATAAACGCACTTTTTACTAGTTTAAGAATGATATATTTGGATGAATTTAGATCAGTTTAAGTGCGTTTATATAGTTGATGTTATGCTTTTAGCCATTTTGAGAAGATACTGCTCTTGGGGTTCTTTTTTGGTGTTTTGTAGGATTTTCAGGTGATAATCGATGCACAAGGCAAAGAAGGAACCAATATGATGAAATATATATGACAAGTTAGGATATGAAAAGCTTACAGTGTTAAAGAGTATCTTGATAGGAGTCCATAGGCGGAAACGATCGCAATTAGGAGTTCGGACGCGAGAGAACGAACGAAACAACGAAGTCGCGCAAGAGCTAGCAACCACCCTAGCGGTCGCGTGGGTGGCCGCGAGTTCAGCCCGAAAAGCTTCTGCCGCATAGCTAGCGACCGCTAGCCCGACCTCTAGGCGCTACGACCTGACATGAATTAGGGCTTCAGCCCATTATCTATAAATACCCCAAAGCATTCTTGGGCGTCCCCAACCCCTCCAACTACGTTTTACCTCGTTTTTACCTTAGTTTTCATAGTTTTCATTCTTGTTCTTCAATTTTATAGCATAGTTTCATCTTTTGATTTCTACAAGCTGTTAGTTTACTTACGGATCAAAGTTCTTACATTCCGCATCGTGGATTCGTACGGTTTATTCGTTTCAATTCAGTTTAAGTTTCATTTATTTAATTCTTGCTTTGGTACTTTAATTATGCGTAGCTAAATCTTGTATTCATCTTAGGGTTTGTATGCATGACTAGAGTTATATGATTTATCTGTTGATCCTGCTTTACCTTCTAGTCATCGATTTGTGGTTCATGGAGATTAATCTTATGTGTTAATTTTTGATCAACTTTAATGCATATCTAGTTGCCAATTGAATACTTAACAGTTTTGATTGTCAATCGATCTTGAATGCACAATATGGGTAAGTCTTGAGTCGAATGGCGAGATAGGAACATCCGTAGAAGCATATTCTTTGTGAGCTTTTGGGTTACTAATTTCCACCGAGGCGTATGATAATAGGTGAATTAGTAATCTACAACCACAATTGTCGAATCGAAATTGATGGTTACTTATGTGATCTTTCATCGTGATCGGATTAATTTGGTTATGATTAATAGGTTAATTGTGTGAATCGGTTAGGTTAAATACATCCCTAGGATCGCCTTTCTCATCTAAGTTCATTCATATTTTATTTAAGTCTAGTTCGGTCATCTCATCTCTTGATATTGTTGCTGGATAATAATCGAGGTTACGTGTTTATTATTCACTGTGTTTTCGATTATCAGTCTCTGTGGATACGATATAATATTTGCTGTTTTTACTATCATTTTTTTTTGTAGAAATTAGAGCGATCAACTTGCCTCATCTTCATCGACCTATCGTAAAACATATCGTAGGTGAATGGACTGTTGTGATACAGACCATCGGTGGTTGGAGCGGGGCACATCATCTACATCGACCTCTCGTTAACCATACCGTTGGTGGTTGGAACGGGTATATCATCTACATCGTGTCGGGATGCTGAGCGTCTCTGACTGATATGCTGCTCATAAATTAGTTTGGCATAACTCTCACGTGCAGAAATATGAGTATGGGGTCTATGTCTTGGAGATCTCATCGGAAGAAGTCCAGCAGCTGCTCGAGCATACGTCGAGCCACTCGAGATAAAAGGCCCATCTCTGACTTGTTGTCCACAATGGCACAACGTACACTCTCAGTCACAGATGCAACATAGGCCTCGTTTAATCGAGCACTCCTGCCATGCTTGTAATATGTATTGTCTCACTTTTTCTCATACTGCGACTCACGTCTGTTGTTTCAACAAAAAGTGTACTCTTAATTGACTCATAATCGAATGAGGTAATCATAGAGGGAAAGTTAACCCAAGTCGTTAATCCACACAATCTCGTCAATTCACATTACACTTCAATCACATATCACCAAGAGAAACGGAATTACATCAAGGTTTGATCAATACCATAGAGTTCAGTTGCACAAATCAAAATCCTAACTTACTCGCATAGACAAAAATTTGATTTCAAGAGTTCAAAATCATCACAAACGCACATCACCAATCATGCAAAAAGACACGACACGACATAAAACCAAATACTCACCCACACTAAATTTGAGCACTATCCCCAGTGCTCAAAACATTAATAACAAAAGAAGAGGAGACTTCCGTGATAACAGATGGCAGAAAGAGGGCAGGAATGTGAGCTTGCACTGCAGAGTCGGAGTATCACAGCTTCACCTCACTGTTTACGATAATACGTAAAACTTTTCGTCCCACTTCTGAACAAAATAAATACAGAGACAGACATATAGATGAAAGAGATCAAAGAACCAAAAAAAGAGACAAAAAAGAAAAAAAATAACGAAATCCGTGGGTAAACTCCCACGTAGTACTCAGCTTAGCGTCGTGAGCACGACGTAGACTAGTCAGTGACAGATAGGATCAATGAGCAATGTGTTCTCCACTACTTTCAGACCCTTACGATCAATGTAAGGCTTTGATAACTCCTTTTCACACGCAAAAGGTGTAAGTATAGAATGGCAGCATCGTATCCACAGAGATTGTATCACGAAAACATAGAAGCTAGCTCGACGATAATTCAATATTATTCAAGCACGATAAAGGATGAGAGGTTTAAGGGCTTGAATTTAATCCAAAGCAAAGGTAACCAAACGAAAGATAAAAAAGCATTGATAAAAACACGATAGATAACTATAAAGAAAGACTAACCCTAGGGATGCACCAATCCTATCCACAGCGATGTTTATCACCTTGTATTACTAACCGTTTTAATCCGCACAAGACGAAGATCACATATATAACCAACAACTTGATTCACGACAATTGCGGCGATTGATTACTAATTTTCCTATTACGATTCGTCTCTAGGAAAATAAGCAACTCAAAAGGATCACTAAGAATATGCTTCCTCGAATATCCTATCTCGATTCGACTCGAGGCTCATACGTATCATGCATTCGATAACGATTGACAATTAATACTGATTCGTCATTAACCAACAACTAGATATGCATCAAGATTGATCGAAATCAACACATATAAATAAGCACAATCGAATCATGAATCAATGCCCGGAAGGTAAATAACAATAGCGGGAATCACAACATATAGGATCGAATCATGCAAACCCTAGGATTAGAGCGGAAAACTAGCCGACATAATAAGCGAGAATGAAATACTAATTAATCATAAAAATGTAAATTAAATATATAAAACCCGAGGAAAGCGTTGGATGAACAAAGGTTGGTCTTGAATCCAATTCCAAGCGAACGAACGGAAAACAAAGGAAAACGATCGGACAAAACGTTCCGATCGATAAACTAAACAAGAACAACGGAAAATTAAAGCTAGAACTAAACAGGAATGAAAACTAAAGACTAAAAGATGTAAAACTGAGGAAAAAACTGTGAAAATAGGTCTGGGGGCGTAATGGGCGATGATGAGGCGCGAGTGGGGTGTTGCCATATATATAGGCACACCCCAAACCCTAATTTTCTCTTCTGCCGCGCCGTCTCGCGACCACCCTTCGCGGTCGCTAGGTGTGGTCGCGAGGTAATCCTCGCGCGCGGCCTTCTCGCCCGCGATCGCCTCTTGCGCCCGCTTGGTTGGTTCGCGACCATGGATAGCGGTCGCTAGGACGTCTGATCCGGTCGCGAGAAATCGTCCAGTGGCTTTCTCGACGTTGGGCTTCGCTCGCGGGCACGATTTCGCGGTCGCGGTATGCTGGGTTCTCGTCGTGTTTCTGGCGACCGCCTGGCGACCGCCAGGCTGGTCGCTAAAATGGGTCGGTTGTTCATTTGGTTTGTGCTTCGTTCCTTGCTTCGATTTTCAACACATAAACCTACAAAACACCAAAATAACACCCAAGGCGTTATCTTCTAGAAATAGATAAAACATTAAGAATCGATACATAAGCACATTAAGCGAGCTAAACTCAACTTCAAATATCAACTATAAGCGTGTAAAATGCGCGTTTATCAAACCCCAAACTTAAAGCATTGTTTGTCCTCAAACAAAAGCGAATGAGCGACAAGCGAAAGATCAACGAGCGTAGCAAAGAGGATAACCATTCTAGGCCTCCAAACATATCAGCGCCAAAAACATTAGTGCACATGACGGCGTTAGTCCACTCAACGCAAACAACTATCGAGGCAAAGCTCATTTATTTCAACCCTCACAACGGCATGTGTAGAATATATAGGATACACTCAAACTCATAAAGAAATTAAGGGCGTGTATACACTCAACGATCAATGCAATGCAACATCTTACCATAGGCTTGCCGTTTCTCTAACATCTCCACCGCGTCAAATGTGTTCAAATAAGGATCAAAGAGGTCTTTTGATAGGTTATAATGTAGGCACATTGGTTAAGGTAGGATAATATATGGCTAAGTGACTCAAGACTATTCCAAGCACCATCATTTATACATTTCGACACATATGGACTTTGTCCATTTTCCTCTTCTTTCCCAACGTGCTAAATCAACGTTTAATGCCACAGAAGGTACCTATACTTTGATTAAAGACCCTTTATGCTCAACACTCATAGTGAACTTAACATTTTTCTTTTTTTTTTCTTTTCTTTTCTAGAGCTTATAGGGTTTAACTTTCACGAACAAAGGTACTATGCTTTACCACAGACGTATTTTTCTAAAAGACACTTTTCTGATCATCACTACATCAAAATTTCACCCCTTTTGATTCCCATATCCATCCTCACCTCCTATCATCCGGTTAATCGAAAGAAAAAGTCTAATAAAGGCTCAAAGAAGGCGACAAATGGTATATAACATCGGGTTAGTGTTTGGGTAAAATGTGTGGTTAACAAAGATGGCCTTTTATCCTTTCCAAATTCGAAAGCACATATTGCAGTCTCGACACAGAAAAACGGCAAGTTCTAGAAGATAATCACATGCACGATATCACACAATTAAAAGAAACTGTATCAAGATATTTATACAGTGAAGCTCAAGTCTCGCAGGTTAAGCAAATGGTGAAAAACAACAAGCTAAGCAATCTCAAGTCGTTTATGCGTCATTTTCTAACATATCATGTGCACTATCATTAAATTTCACAAAAAATTTCTATCGTCATTGGCCACACAGATTAACACACTTCACTTAACTCGTTGATCGACAAACACAACAAGACAAGAAAGACAAAAACACGACAAAAAGCAACACAAACGAAAAACAAAACAAAACACGAAAACAAAACAAAGAAAACGCTGGGTTACCTCCCAACAAGTGCTTAATTTAACGCCTTTAGCTAGACCATCACTAACCTCGTCAATCGGCGTTTTAGTAGCAATAGACATCTTTCCCGACTTGTGGAACCTCCTAAACTTGATTTACGGATGTCCACCACCGACTATGGAAGTGGCCACCCAAACTTGAATGATACACTCGAGTTCCATGCCGAGTCCACTTTCTTCTCACACGCTTCCTCGATCGGTCGAATACCCTCTAAATGCGAGACGGAGCGGCGGCGGCAGTCATGATCGAGCAACGGTCTTCCGGCTTTCCAACGCCGTGTTGCTTGATGGCGTCGATATGGAAATCTTGATCTCCTCATCGTTAACACGAAGCGTGAGGTTTCCTTCCGCACATCAATCAACGCACCGGTTGCTAGAAAAGGTCTACCAAGGATTAGTGGTTGTTGTTTGAATTGGGAATATCTAAAATAACAAAATCGCAGGAAAAACAAAATCCCGAATTCTTACCAACACATCTTCGACGATACCTTTTGATATGTGATGACCGGTCACCATCATCGCGAAATCTTCGCCGGCCATCTTTCCTAGGTGTAGCCGGTTGAAAACGTTCAATGGCATCGATTGATGCTCGCCCCAAGTCGCACGTAACATTTGGGAAAATCGCCGTCGATCTCGCACTCTAACGTGAACCGCCGATCCTTCGCTTCGAGAGGAGCTTCTTTGCAAGACGGCATTTGCATTCTTCTGGATAGGGTAATTTTCTCAAATTTCCCCAGCTTCTTCTTGCTTGCAAGTGCGTCTTTTAAGAACTTCATGTACCCCGGCATGTTTCGCAACGCTTCAAAGAGAGGCACATTTATCTCCACTTTTTGAAAAACTTCTTTGAAACGAGCAAACTCCTCGTCATATTTCGACTTGACAAGTCGACTCGGAAACGGGACCGGAGGAGTGTATGTGCGAGGATTTGCTTCTAGGGTTGCCTCGCGGTCGACCTCGCGACCGCTCGGTAGGTCGCGAGGAGTCTGCTGCGCGCTGGACTCCTTCCTCGCGTGCGAGCTTGCGGTGTGGCTCGCGAGCGCTGGGTCGCTCGCGAACAACTCTGGCGCGCGGATACTCGGATGACTCGCGGTCGGGTGCGCGGACGCGTGCTCGATCGCGGGCTTCTGTGGGAAAAATTCTGGATGGTTCGCGATCGGGCTCGCGGTCGCGAGCTCGGTCGCGAAGTCTACGCGTCGGTGTGCTTTCATGCTTTTCTTCATCGGTAGGGCTCGGGTGCAGCTCGCCCACCTCGCTTTGGATGGCGAAGCATTGACTCTTCGGGTTCACCTCCGACATTACTGGAAATTGGCCCGTCTTTTGTAGTGCATTCACTGCACGGCTATTTGACCAATTTGATTTTCCAACATCTTTATGTGCTTCCCCATAGCCGTCACAATGGACTCCAAGTGATTTATCTTACGCCGGTGTTGCTTATGAACGACTCGATTCGTTGCCAATTGTTGGTTGCTTACAACCAATCTGCTGCATCATGTCTTCGAGACTTGGCTTCCTCGGCTCTTGAATCGAATTCGAATATTGAAACTCAAGGTTGTTGGAAATTGAACGACTTCTCCGATTAATGTGGTGGACGTTCTGTCTCAATCGACTCTTCAAAAGAGTGAACTTCTTCATGAGATCGTCGATTTTGAGTCACTCTCAACAGCAATGCTTTGAACGATGGCGTTCTCTCCGTTGGCCATTGATAGCTGTTGGCGACCATCTCTTCTACAATCGACTTGCCTCGTCGACCGTCGGTTTAATAAGCAGCCCCACCGACGATCTACCATGCTCCTCGCCCCGCCATGTCACCCACCGTAGAACTGTGTGATTTGTTGCCCTTAGAGAACCCATGTTGTGGACATCGTCTCAATAGACCTCTGAATCTCTCCCATGCCTCGAATAATGATTCGTCGTGGTTTTGGCAAAATGAGAGATTTCGCGATGATCTTCTGCGCTTTCGCGGCGAAAGTATTTCGAAGAAACTTCTCAAAGTTTCCCCAAGTGTCGATGCCACCGGTCCAAACTTCAACCAATCTTTCGCTTTGTCACAAAAAAAAACCAACATGCGCATCCGAATCGTGTCTTGTGGCACCCCATTCGCTTGATGGTGTCACAAATGTCGAGAAACGCCTCGAGATGCGCATTCGGTCTTCCGTGACTCTCCCCAAACCGCCTCCTCGACCATACTAATCGGGGCGGTTTGAGCTCAAAATTATTTGCATCTATGTGGGCCCCAACCGCCTCCTTGAACTGCTCGGTAGGATGTCGGTACATGTGGTTCGTGGTCTTCCTCCGAGCGTGGACAATGATTCCCATGTTCGTCATCTGACGCTGCATCTCTGCAAAGTCAGCTAGCATACGTGCAACTTGCTCGGGAGGAATGCCCCCGTTTTGCGGATCGGCTGCCATTGCAGCCCGTTTCTTCTCTCGTCCTCTTCTCCTTTGAGAACTTTCGATCTCGGGATCTAAAAATACTTCAGGAGGTCCCTGAGATCTTGTACGCATAAACCACCTGAGAAACGAGAGAATTTAGCACTGACAAAAATAAATAAATATAATATATATATATAACTTGAATTAATAAATCCAAATCGTCAAATTATTCCTATGTGATCTTAACAATCCCCGGCAACGGCGCCAAAATTTGATCGCTCCTTTTTCACACGCAAAAAGGTGTAAGTATAGGGTAAGCGAAGTATCGTATCCACAGAGATTGTATCACGAAAACATAGAAGCTAGCTCGACGATAATTCAATATTATTCAAGCACAGATAAAGGATGAGAGGTTTAAGGGCTTCGGAATTTAATCCAAAGCAAAGGTAACCAAACAGAAAGATAAAAAACGCAATAAAAACACGATAGATAACTATAAAGAAAGACTAACCCTAGGGATGCACCAATCCTATCCACAACGATGTTTATCCTGCTTATTACTAACCGTTTTAATCCGCATACAGTAAGATCACATATATAACCAACAACTTGATTACAACAATTGCGGCGCTTGATTACTAATTTTCCTATTACGATTCGTCTCTAGAGGAAAATAAGCAACCCAAAAGGATCACTAAGAATATGCTTCCTACGAATATCCTATCTCGATTCGACTCAAGGCTCATACGTATCATGCATTCGATAACGATTGACAATTAATACAATTCGTCGTTAACCGACAACTAGATATGCATCAAGATTGATCAAATCAACACATATAAATAAGCACAATCGAATCATGAATCAATGCCCGAAGGTAAATAACAATAGCAGGAATCACAACATATAGGATCGAATCATGCAAACCCTAGGATTAGAACGGAAAACTAGCCAGACATAATAAACAGAATGAAATACGAATTAATCATAAAAACAGAAATTAAATATATAAAACCCGTAGGGAAGCGTTGGATGAACAAAGGTTGGTCTTGAATCCAATTCCAAGCGAACGAACGGAAAACAAAGGAAAACGATCGGACAAAACGTTCCGATCGATAAACTAAACAAGAACAACGGAAAATTAAAGCTAGAACTAAACGGGAATGAAAACTAAAGACTAAAAGATGTAAAACTGAGGAAAAAACTGTGAAAATAGGTCTGGGGGCGTAATGGGCGATGATGAGCGCGAGTGGGGTGTTGCCATATATATAGGCACACCCCAAACCCTAATTTTCTCTTCTGCCGCGCCGTCTCGCGACCACCCTTCGCGGTCGCTAGGTGTGGTCGCGAGGTAATCCTCGCTCGCGGCCTTCTCGCCCGCGATCGCCTCTTGCGCCCGCTTGGTTGGTTCGCGACCATGGATAGCGGTCGCTAGGGCGTCCGATCCGGCCGCGAAATCGTCCGATGGCTTTCTCGACGTTGGGCTTCGCCGCGGCACGATTTGGATCGCGGTATGCCGGGTTCTCACGCTGTTTCCTCGCGACGCCTAGCGACCGCCAGTCGGTCGCTAGAAATGGGTCGGTTGTTCATTTGGTTTGTGCTTCGTTCCTTGCTTGATTTTCAACACATAAACCTACAAAACACCAAAATAACACCCAAGAGCGAGATCTTCTAGAAATAGATAAAACATTAAGAATCGATACATAAACGCACATTAAACGAAAGCTAAACTCAACTTCAAATATCAACTATAAACGTAAAATGCGCGTTTATCGAAGCTTCACCGCTATCCGTTCACAGTGAATGATCCGTTTGTGTTAGGATCGCAAAGTAAAACTGCTCCGTAAGGAAACATCTTCTCAATGATGTAAGGACCACTCCACCTGGAGTTGGGCTTCTCGGGGAAAAGTTTGAAACGAGACTGTAGAAGTAAAACCTTTATTCCCGACTTTAAATCCTTGCGAACTATCTGCCGATCATGAATCCGTTTAACTTTATCCTTGTAAAAACGGGCATTCTCATCCTGCAACAATACATTCTCGGCTAAGGGATCAGTAGTATCTATGAAAGCACGATCATCAATTAAATTAGCAAAGGGAAACATCACACTATCACGTACAGAGAAAGACAAAGATTTATCAAGTACAGTCATTTTTAATGTGCCACTCTTAACGTCTATAAGTGTGTTGGTTGTTGTTCCGACCAAATTGTTCTTTTCAGTCGCTCGCAATAGCACGAGGTCCTTATAGAGCGGTAAGGTCGACCCAAGTCGAATCTCGAGGAAGACTTAACAGGGCTACGGTTTTATGTCAAACACGTATGTAAAAGAAAACTAATGTCCTAACATAAGGGGCTGTCACGGAAAGAACGAAAGGAAATAAAATAAAGCAGGAAAGCGGATGCACTGGACAACAATAGGAATCGATGATACACGGAATTGGAGATGGTGTTCTAGGGTTCGAATCTATCCTCGCTATTAATGAATTAAGGACCGTACACAATGCATAAACACCCACGCCTCACCAAACGGTCAACACTAACTAATCTCTCGACACGTCAATGTTAGACTCGAACTTAATGATAGGGGATCTCAATCAACCAACCATCAACTACGAAGGATATTTTATTGCAAGGCACACGATAGCAAAAACCCTAACCACGTATATCATTTATTCAACAAAAACCCTAACTTAATGATAAGAGTTTCTAACTCTTGAGCCTCTACTAAAACTCTCTCGATACTCTATGATTAAGCTAAGCTGCTAGGTCAATGCATCCAAAACTAAACTATTCAACTTATTAAGAATGTAGTTTATGAGAACTTAAATCTTTTCAAATCCATATATATATGGGATATCATATCGCTATAATAAAATCTTTAACTTTAAAATCTTTTCCTTTGGAAACTTTGATCAAGTAAGTCTTCATCAAGCTATATAATCAAAAGAATCTATGTTTTGAAATCAAATTTCAAATATCAAGTTAATATCACAACGTCCTTTGTAATTTCGCAAACTAACAAAATCTATTTTTTTTTTATAGTAGTCTAGAAAAATCGATAATTCAAAATAAGCTACTTTCATATACTAGATCATACTTATGAAATCAAACAACTCAAATAAAATCAAATCCATAATTTCTCAAGACTCATAAGTATAATAAATTAGGGGTTTTCACTGAGTCGATTTTAACTCCAATTTCTTTTACCAAACAAGATCATATACATATAATTACATAATTACTAACTTATTTTAAACAAACAAGAACCAAATCATCTTGAATCCAAGCCTATAGGTTTCGGTCCTAAGGGGAAAATGGAGGTTCAATTTTGTTTCAACAATCGACTCTAAACATGCTCAAACGCTCTAATTTCATAGATCTAAGCTTGATTCAAGAATTATACAACAAATCCTTAAGATAAAAATTAGGGTTCTTAATAAAGTTTAGGTTTTTCTTGGAAATAACAAATCAAAGCATAGATCGAACATAAATCACTTCTAAAAGGATAGATCTAAGCATATATGAACTAAAGATCGAAGAACGGAAATTCTTTGGAACAAGGCCATCATGGCCGAAACATATGGAGTTTAAAGAGGGGATTTTTCTTTGTTTTCTCAACATAATATCACTCAATATAGGTAGATCTATGCATATATCAACTAAGAATAGAAGAACAAAACCCGAAAAAAAGGGCCTATATGGCCGAATCATATGGGGGTTTGGGGTGGGTTTTTCATCTTGTTTTTCATCTCAAAAATTGAAGAAGGTTAAAGATTTACCTCTTTAAGACGTTGATCTACCGATTTGAAAAGGATTGGAAGTCCGGATCTTAAGCTTGAAGGAGAAATTTTGAGTGTGTGTAAGTGTGTGTGTGTCTCGAAAATTTTGGAGAGAAGTGGGTGAAAATGATGAACTAAAGTCTTTAGGAAGCTTAGTGAACATATATATATAGAGGTCTTAGGTTACTATTACAATCTTCCTTCATAAGCTATTTCAAATCTTCTTTGGTAAGCTTTTACTTTAGCTTCTTTAAGAAGCTAATTGTTTCTAGAATTTTCTTTACTATAATATAAGCTTAAAAATATAATGATATGGTGTAACTTTTGAAATTATTAAATCATGATGATTCAAATAGAAATATAGAAATTTCTAGTGAGTTGAAACTTTCATAATTCACTCTTTCTAAAACAATGTTGAAATAGAACAATGAATTGAAATTCATTGTTAAATTAATCAATCAGAAAATTCTAAGATAAATCTTTGAGTTAAAACTTTATAAAATCTTATCGAGGACGCATTGTTCCTAGTCACTCACGTAATTAATTTCTAATTAATTACGTACTTAGCGCTTAATGAGAGCTATGAGAATCTGGGGTATTACATATTCTTGATCAGAATTCTCCAAAAAACTTGAAAACTCACTCAATAAAGCGAACTCATTCTTTAACATTAGTTGGGTTATCAACTTTATTAAAAGATGAAAGATTTTGACGCAGAAAAGCTCTAAAATTTTACAATCGGTTTAAGAAGAGAAAGTACAAGTGAATTTTGAAAAGAATTGCACTTTCTTACTCTTCCTCTTCAGAATGAGGATTTCTTATTCTGGGTGGCATACTGCTGTGACGACCCGACTTCCCAAGGAAGTATGGATCATATGGATCGTCACTGGTATGATAAAGCAGCGGATATAAACACAACTAATCAATGCAATTAACCATTTAACTACTCAATAACGCATAGACTCGAAAGGGTTAGGCTATTCATACCAACTCGAGTCACGTATGGACTCGTCAAAAGGTTCGAGGTTCAAATATAACCTAATCGGGGCACACCGAACGAGGTACGACCTCAAGTTCAATACGGTATGAAAGCGCTTATAATCAAAACATCAAAATAATATCGAGTTAGGCGGCAAATAAACGTTTGGACATGCATATGACGATGCATGCCCAGGTTCTAGAAACCTTTCTAATAAAGCATCAAAACAATCGCTACTCGCACCACTTCGCACCCATCATCGATCTCTTGCTCAACCCGCACATCAAAACGAGATGCGGGGCTAAATACAAAAGTATTCAAAGACTCATTGCGAAAACATTTTCTTTATCAAAAGTTATTGAATCGCCCACAATAGCACATGAGGATTTTAGTTAAAGACTCACGCCATCAAACATTTTATCATTTTCCAAAACGCCGGGCGACTATTTCATTCACGTTGTTTCCATATCGATCATTCATTCATTCATTCACAAGATCTATGGAGGTGGCCACCTACACATAGTCGCCGTGACCGATCGAGGTAGCTAACCTTAACACACAATCACACGTGTACACAATCCGAAAGTTAGTCCTTAACTAAGTCGGATCCGATCGTGACCTTTTTAACGCTATGGACCAACACATTCACATACCACATCGATATACCAATCTCGGATAGATAACAACAAAACATAAACATTTGGCGATCGATAACATTTCATGTGATAATATTTCATAAAGCTTTGTAAATCATGCTTGAAGTTATGCATAACATTTTGATCAAGAAAGCCCAACCGCTAATCCAAAGCTAGTAAGTCTAAGTGAGCAAGGTGTGGTTGTTCTTCCTCACGACCACGCACGATCAAACCCTTCATAAGAAAATAACATTTCTTAGATTCTTTCTATCGATCAAGGTCGCTTATAGATTACGACTTAAAGTTCCCAATTAGGGTTTCTTTATTATTTCATGTGATTGTTTTAAGAAAATTTCTATTATCTTGCTTTCCTAATTCCCAAGCTATATTACTCATCGCTCATAGGTGAACTTTAATTATGAATCACATATTCCAGTCTATCCTCGACTCTTAACCTTAGTTTTATTCTAAACGTTATTACGTTATAGATTGTCGGAATCAAATTGTGATTGGTATATTAGGATATTCTCAAGTCACCAACTAGACTTAACAATTATAGTTACGCCCCAAGAGGTTATGTTGACGACTTGTCGATTAGCACGACAAATAAAAGATGAGTATCGACTTATGATTCAAGTGAGCACATGTTATCATGTAAGTAAGTACTTAAGAACGAAGTGCTTTGGGAATATTAACTCGACTTTTGGGACATAAGGATCGACATCTTATGTTCTAATCTTTGCTTACACATTACGACATTGTTTGTTTCTCTTAACTCGCTTGAGATTATGTAAGTCGATAATCGTTATTCGTTATCGAGTTGTTTTAACGCTCAATCTAATATCGTATCGGGTTGTCGCTATCGAGTATTAACGCTGTAGCTCGGCTTTTGGTTTTTCTAACTTAGAACTCACGCTTGAGTATCCACTACAAGAATTTCGCTAATAGACCACGGGTAATGCCCATGGTCTATTTCAAAATCCGCGTGGTCTACAAAGGTATAGTCTATTACGCAGGTTATGATCACGCGGATTTCCTGGTCTATTCGCTTTAGACCACACGCCACCATGGTCTATATTCAATAGACCACGCATTTCCGTGGTCTTTAATCGAAAAATATATTTTTATTATTTTATTATTTATTTAATAATTGCTTTCATAATTTGAATGCATGTTTCTGCTAATTAAAAATAATAATCCAAAAATAGATATAAAATATATCTCATAATATTTATATCAAAATCAAGGTACACATTTCATAAGCATTCAAAACGTTATGTCCGAGAAATTCCCAATCTACATGTATTTTCTAACTAGCTACAAGTATTTTCTAACTAGCTATTAAAACTATTTAGATAAGAGTTCTTCTGAGGTATGGAAATATAAGATAACTCATTCTGCAATTTCACACACTGCGTCTGATAAATCTTGTAATTATATGCTGACAAAGTTTTAATACCAAGGATGAATAAGAAGGATGGACTGGATGTCGCTACAACTATTATGCCATGCCCAACAGCTCCGAGAGTTATAGTCATATTTTCAGGGAACCACGATGTGCTTTCCTACAATTTAGCACTCGTTCTTGGAAAATGTTCTGCACAAGACCAAGGAAATATAATAAATGCCTACGGACTACTCCAAACAATTAGCTGTCTATAATTTTAAAAAATAATAAAAATAAATGAACACTTCTTATAACAGCCTCACTCAGTAGCATATTTCATATTCAACCTTCTATGGCATAGTTAACCCAAATAGATGCTAAATCAACATTTAACCATATCAAATGCTAACGTTTAGGATGATCAGCAGGTCCTATAGAGTCTTCACAAACTCAGATTATAGAAACAGATTCTTTTCCACAAATTTAGATGGTAATCCCAGACACGATAGAACTGAATCTGAAACAGCAATCAACATGTATAGCCTGACAAGAGAAACTCTACCATATCTAACTCTCACAAATCAGTCCAAGCTCTACACAACATTTTCATGATTCCAAGCTCAGAATGAAGCTAATCTAAGCATATGGCACAAGTGTAAGGAGGTGAAGTTCTTAAAATTTCTGAGACAATCATTGGAACATAATGCCAACTGTTTCAGATCTGAACTAAAAGAAATTAAGAACAGAAGCCCACATTGTAACTCTTTATTCAGGTAACTGAACCTTAAGATTGGTAAACCAATAAACAACATCAGTGAAGCCTTCATCTAGATCCAACTAATATAACATTGATATTCTAGCAACCAGAATTACAAAAATGAGCTATCAAGTTGAAAATCAATATCCTTACTGAAAAAAAGTTAAATAATCAATTAAGATAGAAGTTAATTACCTTGTTCTCCAACATCCTGCCAAGCCTTTTTTTCTCCTCTAGGTCCCCAGCATGGCATTGCCTACTTAAATCAACCTCTCGCTGTATCAAGGTAGGAATAAAAAAATAAGCAAAGTTAATTTTAATGTAAATATTCAACCAGTAAGAACAAAAATCATTATTATCCCAGACTCCCAGAGCAGGAAAAATCCTGAGAAAAAGATTAGTAGTGAATGAAGTTTCCAGCCAAGAAGATGACAGATTCAGACCTGCTGCTCAAGCTCATGATGATCTTTCTCATCTTCAAAACGTTTCTGAAATGTAGCTTCTATAAGCGGGGCAGCCTCTTTCCTTTTTGCTCTCTCCAAATGATCCATTGTTTTTCCAAGCTTCTGTAGCCTTTTCTCCATCTCTTGCTTCTCCCTGAGCTGCTCACTAAAAGCTAGGTCATTCAAAGTCTGTTTGGTTATTTTTTCCTGAATACATATAAAAATTGTTAATTCGTTAGCGAAACAACAAAGAAATCTATCTCAAGGAATCAGTTCACTCACCCCCTCTAGGACAGGTTTCTTTCCTTTCTTCTTACCCCGCTTTTCAGCTTCCTGCAGCAATGCTTGGGCTTCCTCAAGCTCACGTTCCTCTATTTCCCGGCGAATTCTTTGATTCTTCATTTGCTCAAATTCGCTGGCAAGCCTTTTATGCTCTGCCTCTTCAGTTATTTTCTGTAATTTCAATCTCTTTGCCTCCTCCTCTCGTTCCTTAGAACATAAAATCCAGTGATATTTAATTAGAAGTTAAACAACATACCTTGTCCTGTAGACACAAGAAGGGCACTGAACATTCCTGAAATCCATTAGGACAATATCACCGGCTCTAAAGAGGAAGGCAAACCCATGAGAACGAGGGACTTCAACTATATGATAAGCTAATGGTCCAGCTTCTGCAAATTGATATAACACATGGATAGCTTGTTCCTCAGTGTCCCATTCTAACAACATAAGCTCATTCTGATAAAAAAGAACCCCACCTGTAGATCCCGAAAAGAACTTTTTAACAATGGGAAATAAGTTATTAATATTATATTAGTTGCTGAATACAATAGAAACAAATATCAAGATAGTTGCATAGGGCTTTATGAATAAAGGAAAAGTAGCTATCGTTCTCTGTGAACACGCAGATAATAACCTATTAAGAAGAATGGCCAGTAAAGGAGTCCGTTCTTGTCCAGGTTGATTGTAATCTCGTGAGATGAAGCACATGCTCCATATAGTACCAGAAATATTTGTAAAACCTTTTGCAGATTCCAAGCGCCCATCTTTTCAGGAGGAACAAAGATTTTCTAAAATGAAAGAATGGTTAAATGCTTATTAAGAGGTTTTGGCATCAAGTTAACCTGCAAAACTGCAAGCATGTATCAGAGAAGGGCAAAAGCATATAAACTTTTGGCATAATGTACCAGCACAACTAACCTTCTCGATGATATCACCACTTTCAGATATTGACACTGAGAAAATAGCCAGCTGATCCTCGTACGCACTAGCAGCGACAAAACAACCATTGTACATAGTAAAGCAATTAACTACCTACACGAATAGCCATTCTACAAGCTCTGAGTGCCAGCCAAAGGACCATCTATTGATGCATGGGAACTCTAGAAAGCACAAGCTTAAAACAAGAAGAACCTCACCTGGAATCAACAGCCAGCATCCTTCCGACTTGATGCCTTGAATTTCCAGGATCAGAAAGTAGAACATGGCTCAGAGGGAAAAACCTATACCCAGAAAAGTTTGGGGGGGCGGGAAGCCCATAAGATTTCGGACTCCAATTTAGTAAAACAAATGTAGGTGACATATAAAGGTACATAATGCAGAAAAAAAACCCTGTGCATTTAATTGCAAAAGGTCAGAAACGAAAGCTTTCCGGAATCAGAAAGCACAAGTAACATATCCTTCCCCAGTATCTAGAAAACAATTAAGCAGGTCATATTCAACCCAATATGAGTCTCAAACATGAACTTGCATAAACTAATGAGCAGCACAAACCTTTGGATTCTGCACATGAAACTTGTTGTTCTAGGGAAGGACTGCTAGATCTTTTATAGTGCCAAACACAGGTTGTTCAGAAATAGATTGAACAATCCCATCTTGATCAACTATCACTAGTTCTATTGATAATTCCTGGAACAAGGTACTATGGTTACCGACATATTTGAATGTATTGTAGAAATGATAGAGTATTCGCATCTCAAAGACATAAACACAAGCCAAAGACAATACGAATAGACCAGGAAGCTATCTAGTTGAGCTGATATAAAGCAATTGTAGGGTATTAGAGACGGAATCTCAAGGAATGACATCTAGATTCTCCAAAAAGGTCAAATTTGGAGTATTTTTCTGATATAATTTAAATAAACCTGATATACAAGCACAGCAATAAAATAACGGCTGAGATGCTGCGGTAATTGGTCCTTTGTCATCGATTATAGCTACCCAAAAACATAACTTTCCGAAGACGACGTCATAGGAAGATGGGGAGCGGAAGTGACCGAATACAGCTTGAAGAACAACGCTGCCTCTGAGGACTGTTTTGGCCAAGTAAAATGCATCGGAAGGTGATCGGGAGTTAGATGCATTTGGGCGCGATGACGACGACGATGAAGTTTGAGAGAGAATTGTGAATTTGGGGAGGAATGAATTCCTGTAAGGTAAGAATGGAGATGGGTTAATCGGATGGGTATATGGGTTATTGGTAAGGGATTTTAGTTTGGGCATGAAGATAGGCTAAAAGACCACATGGCTAAGTGGCGAAAGACCACGCAGAAAGCACCGCGGTCATCATATGAAAAAACGCTAATGTATCACACGGTTCTTTACCCGTGGTCTATAACCGCTTAAAATATGGTTATAGACCACGCGCTTTCACCACCCACGTTGTTTATGCCATAATAGACCACTTTAAGATTAATGCGCGTGATACATGACGTGTGGTCTATGAGCAAAATTCTTGTAGTGATCCTTTTAATAGTTGCAAACCCTAATTTATGTATAACTTCGATTCTCGTTGATTCATTCTTAAGTTATCGAAATTGATCGATTTCTTTTGGATTCTCGTACATATAGTATTATGTTGTTTATGTTTGGGGTTTTGGTTTGTCGGTACAACATAAACATAAACATTCAACACCCAACAATACCATACACAACATAAACTATACTAAAGCATTAGAAAACCCTAATTTCTAACATAATATATAATCATTGTGTATGTGTGCATAAATGTTCCATTCATTCACCATAATCACAACCATTTATTCTAAGCTTATAATTTCACTATCATAGCATTATTTAACATTAGAAGTAAACTCATACTTAGCCATTTTGTTACGTTTTCGATAATTAGCAACAATTAGCATATGTATCCAATAAATTCCAATAAAATCATGTTATACTCCTATTATACTATAGAGTTTAATTACCAACTCAATATCATCATATAAAATTTCAAATCATAGGTTAAAACATATAGTTTTCGGCAATCACCATTTAATGAGCTTTGGTGTTCAATAAATTCCATAAAAATTATATCATGCTTACACCATATAGTAAACATGAAATATTATTTCATATCATGCATTAAAATTTAAACCCATGCTTTTCACCCTTATATATTTTCGGTAATCACATATATATACATACTCAATAAATTTCATTCCATCACAATATGTTTATATTATGCAATAACATGTAATATTACAATTAAACATCAATTAATATTTATAATATGAACCAAATGCTTGGAATTCGTTTTGTCCTCACACATATTTTACATATGTGTTCAATAATTCCCAACAATACATATTAGGTTCATATTATTTCTACACATAACATATCCTATCATTTTCAACAAATGAAATCAAATAAATCCTTAGATATATACATATAGTTTTCGTATTCAAAGGAAAATAGGAGTAGTGTCTCAAAATTTCAAGATTAATATATGATGTTCATATCATATATTAAACACTATATCTCAACTATTTCTCAACAAATAAAATCAAAAATGGCTTAAAATACTTAAATATATTCTGCCCATTTTGAAAAATAGAGTAGTGTTTCAAAATTTCAAGATTAATATATAATGTTCATATCATATATTAAACACTATACCTCAACTATTTTCCAACAAATAAAATCAAAATTCAAGAAAATTCAAAAAATATTCTGAAAATTACCATATTTATTCTACATGCTCCTAATACATCAACAAGCAACAATATCAAATAATATTCACAAAAGCATGCTTTATCACATATAAAAAGAAATAAAGCATAAATCGAAAAATATTAAAAATGCTCCAAAAATTATGAAATTTTAATTACATCCTTAGAACATCATTCTAACCATTTTTTATTCATGTCTTGAGAGCATTTGATGGCTCAAAAGTCACGAAAAATTGAGGAGAAAAACTAGGTTTTTTGTGAAATAAATCAAAAATATCAAAAAAAAATTCTACACCATTACAAATGGAGAGAATGATGAGTACTACCTTTGTATGATCTTAGAATAATTATTGAGGGTTGGAAAGGTTTGAAATGGAGGATAAAGGCTCCAAAGTGTGAAGAACAAAGAAGAAAATTTGAAAATGAGAGAGAATTTTGGTTCCCAAGTGAGAGGCTGTAATGGAACGGTTCACCCACTGTATTGGAAGCCTAAAGGGTTTTCATTACTCATTTGGGGTGGTCTTGGTGGTAGTTGGGAGAAGGATTGGTCAAATTACCCGTTTTGGCATGTTAATACTGACTCTTTAAGTTTTAACGCGCTTTCGATTGAATTCTCGGAACCTTAAGTTTTTATTTTATTAAATAATCTTTAAATAACTTATTTCAATGTTTATAAAAATTTCATGAAGTTCGGACAACGTCCGATAAGTCAATTCCGAGTTATCGCGGAAAAACAACGTTCGACGATTAAATTATGCTCATTCGAAATTCTGTTGAATTTTTTAGCTTTCATAATTTATTTGAGTCTTATAAATCATATTTTATCGATTTAGACCCTTGGTTCGAGTTTCGGATCGTTCGGATCAGATTAGGTTTTTCCCGGTATATTTTTCCTGGCTTCATTGAGTTCTTCAGGAATTTCTTTCAGAAATTGATTTTTATAATTTCTAAATTCATAATAATATATTACTTCATGATTTTTATTGTTATCATGAATTTTCATGGTTAGCACGGACCGGAAGTTGATCCGCTCAGAATAGTGCTTTTAAGATCGACCGCAAGTATGCCCGAAAATTCTCATTCTTCGCTTCTCACATGTTTTCACGAGAGGATTCTATAAATGAAACCTTTTGTCAAGATTAATTCTCTATCTTTCATTCTATGTTCAGTTATTCGAAAACCCTAATCCGAGAGGACTAGTCACTAGTTTTGATTTCTCTAGTTTTCGATCTCCGAATCGATTCTAATTGCTTCGTTGGTTACCTTAAACATAATTAAGGTCTAAGAACCACAGTTAAGTGATTTAAACATCACAAATAAAAGTTTTAAATTTTTCAGGTTATTACAACTGCATTGCAAATGAATACCAAAATGCAACATATTTTGCTTATCCAAAAGGTGAAAAGATTTCAATCAACAAATGCACTCGGATCACAAAATCTTCAAAATTGCTTATCACAAATTTATGATATGAAATAACACAGTTGAATAGCAAAATGATCATATAGATATCAAAAGAAAGAAAATTGCCTCTCTAAGGACTTTCTCAAAAGCAAAGGAAAACTTGTCATCTAGGGTTTTCAGGTGTATAGATGCTTTGATATCTCTGGCAAGACACATCCGATACGATCCACAACTATCAGCTTCCATTCCATCCACAAAGGATATCACAAAAAGCAATCGGCCGATATCTAGGGTTGTAGATGTGTTGTGCCAACAACTGGTACAACTTGAGTTCATACACAAAAATCTCGAGATTCCTGGGATCTCGATAAACTAGCTTGAGTCTTTTCTCAAGTCTCTAAAGGAGAAGTCTTGGAAACATAAGAAAATAGAACAAACTGGATCAATGTAGAAATCTCAAGAGATGCGAAAGACTGACTACATTAATTTAGGTCAATAAGATGCATCTCAATATCGATTTAAGAATAATCAAATTGTATAAGATCTAAGTCAAATTCAGGCATAACTGTTGATCATTTGATAAGGGAGAATCTATTTTTAGAGTAAGGTGCTAGTATCATGCTCAGACATAAAAGAATCAACATCTATGGTTGCAAAGTTTTTACCATCATCACCATTAAGTGGAGAAGGAAAATTATTAACCAATTGAAGCTGATGAACAACTGAGATATATTTAGCAATAGAGAAAAATGAATCAAAAGGAGAGGACTCGAGTGTACATAATATTAAAATTTGATTGTAATTAGGAATCTGGAAAAATCAGCTTGCTCAAAAGCAACAAACCAGGCTCAATATAATCAATGGTAACAACATCATCCTAAACTTTCCACTCATCCAGCAATAAACGAAATAAACTGGAGTATCCCATCTAGTTCCAATGCACCGTGCTCATACACCTCTTTCCACATGCAATGGAATTGAGCGAGAAATTCACTCAAGGTAAGCTACTCATCTGGTGTACATAGATAGAAGCATTCTCTGATCCTTGCTGATGACGATAAACGAAACGGCAACAAATGTGATAACGATAAACAAAATATCAACAACGAAATGACGATAAACGAGTCGTACTCTTCCAAGCTGTCCAGACGGTCCTCGCCATCCTGGATAAAAGAATGCTCAAACGCTTGCAGAAAACATATTCATGTTGCTTTGCCGTCTTTTCTTGTGATTTCTTTTCAACTTCAGCTCATAAAGCAATAACTCATTTCAAGAATACATTCTCATATATCAATTTATTCAATGAAGCATATGCTCAACATCAACTCAATTCATTCGAGTAAAGCACATACTAAATCATTAACCATAATAATCATAAGCATAAGTTTTTACCCGGTGAGCTAGAGATGATGAAATCGAATGCTAAGCTTCTCTTAAGAACAACTGACTCTATATCTCATTTCTCAATTCAGAATCAAAAAACTGATTACGTAAACTCAGATTCTCAAGATAGAATCAAACAAATGACTTCATAAACTTAAATTCTCAAACAGAGTCAGCTCAAAAGAAATTCATATGCTCAAAGTGCACAAACTGCACAAGACTCACAAAGATTCATGAATTTAGGATTCCAGACAGCGTACAAGCTGCACAAGGATTTACAAGGATTTACATGTTCAGAATTCAAAACTATGTTCAACTGTGCAAAAGTTCATAAGGATTCACAAGCTCAGAATTCAATATTTTGCACAAACTGCACAAAATTCTCAAGGATTTACAGGTTCAGAATTCAAAACCGCTCTGATACCATTATGTCACGACCCGTCTACTTAATCAAGTAATTAGGCCGTGACTTGGGGTTAAGAAGGGAATTCTGATAATTAATAACGTCAACAATGATCAAAATATCTCAAGAGACAAATAGGGTACCAACTTTTATCAAGAAGGATTCAAATGTTTATGAACTAAAGAGGTACAATGGTATTGAATAAAGAATGATTTTAGGTCCTCAAACCACAATGAAGAATCGAACAAGAAGGACAACGGCTGAGGACAATTAATCACAACGGAATAACCAATATCAAAAACGTATATTTTCAAGCATGCTTTGACAACATTGACAATATTGACGTTTTAAAGCATGGTTAAACAATGTTTCCAAGACATTATATATCATATTGGATTCAATGAAAACAATTCTGAACTTTCGAGTAATCCTTGTTCACAGAGCATTGAACATGATCACTTTATCATAGCAGAACACATAAACAGGTAAAGGCCAAAGTTCGGCAACAAAAAGTGTGGCTGAGAATTATGTATGAAGACATAAATCTCTGGGCAATAAAACATGATCATAACAATTGAACAACCTCAACATGAATCAACATTTAGAGAAGCTCCTTTGCACAAAATTCGATTCCAGCATCCTTTTGAGCTTAACCTGCATATTTAGAAAGATATGCAGGGCGTGAGTACAAAAATGCACTCAGTGGGTAATTGCCAAAAAACATAAAAATAGACTTTGTCCTTAGTGCTATGAATTTGACTTGCCATAACATATGCTTTCATAAATAAATAATTACTTGCTTTTATTCTAATAATATCATAACATATGCATATGCATGTTTCATGACTGCATGCAACTTGCTCTCTTCCTTCCCATATCCACGAATTATTTCTGCGTGTTGAGAAGTAGGCCTCCTTCTCAAACGCCTTAACATCAAATACCCGAGTTGGTCCCGAAGGTTACCAACTATGGTCATACCCGACGTCGGTCATTTCTTTCTTTCTTTCGTTCTTTCTTTCTTTCTCCTGGATAGGTAGTGCATTATGCTTATGCTCATGCTTAAAACTTTGGCAAGTCAATCAACTTTTCAAATAAATGCATTTCATATCATATCATCTTCTATGCAAAAGCATAACATATCATTTGAAAATATATAAAAACATAAGCATATCATTATAGAAAATATGTTTACCCTCCTAGCGACAGTCACTCAGGACTGTACTTTTAGTCTTCGACTTCTTTCTTCTTCCCATTTGGTCCATCAATCCACATAAAACGGCATTCAAGCCTATCAAGAACCAAATAAGAACATAACTTATCTTAGTCGTCGACATGAATATATCTCTCGATAATAAGACGCTATAGTCTATCAACACTTGGGTCATTGCATCCTTTAACATCTTATTATTAAACAATTTTAACGAAATTTCGGCAGAGTAACGTTTATAAAATGCATCGCCATATCAATACCAACTAAACCCAACCTATCCCGAACTCCACCAAATTATCACCATATGTCCAAATGAGCATAGCAAACTCAACAACAAGCTCAAACCATACCAACCTAGCCGAAAACTTAACAACTCCTTAAGACATAGTTTATGTCTAACGTCGAACGTCACATGAGGCGTCATCAAACACCAAAAATCTCTATACATGCTCAACTATCATCAAAGATCATCAATCTTTCATCAAAACACAAGGATCAAAGCTTTAGCATTGAAAACCAACTTTATCCAACAAACTAATATTTTACAACTTTTGAATACGTCGGCCGAAAAATCTGAATAAATCATTTTAAGCATTATTCATATCATAGAATCCAAATATGAAGTCAAAATGATCAAATAAAAATCACAAATCCAACATTATGAGCGCTAGGGTTTCGGCCAACATAGAAGTTTTGTATAAGTTCGATTTCAAACTTTTTTCTTGCTCCAAACATGTTTATATCAATCCAATAACACATATGTGGTGTAATAACCCGAAAAATTTAAAACTTTTGTTAGTGATGCTTAAACCAATTATTTGTGGTGATTATACCTTAATTATGTATAATGTAACCAACGAAACGAATTAGAATCGATTCGGAGATCGAAAACTAGAGAAATCAAAAACTAGTGATTAGTCCTATCGGATTAGGGTTTTCTGAATAGCCTGAACATAGAATGAAAGATCGAGAATGAATCTTGATGAAATGATTTTATTTCTAGAATCCTCTTAGGAAAACATGTGAGAAACCTAAGAATCGGAATTTTCGGGCTTACTCGTCCGGTCAGTATCAAAAGTACTATTCACAAGCCGGATCAACTTCCAATCCGTGCTAATCATTAAAATTAATGATAACAATCAAAATCATGAAGGAATATATTATTATGAATTTAGAAACTATAAGAATCAATTTCTGAAAGAAATTCCTGAAGAACTTAACCGAACGCTGGGAAAATATACCAGAAAAACCCTAAATTGATCTGAACGACCCGAAACTCAAACCAAGGGTCTAAATAAATAACATATGATTTATAAGACTCAAATAAATTATGAAAGCTCGAGAATTCAATAGAATTTCGAATGAGCATAATTTAATCGTCGAACACTGTTTTTCCGCGATAACTCGAAATTGACTTATCGGACGCCGTCCGAACTTCATGAAATTTTTATAAACATTGAAATAAGTCTTTTAAAGTCTATTTAAGAAAATAAAACCTTAAGGTTCCGAGAAATCAATCGAAAGCGCGTTAAAACTTAAAGAGTTGGTATTAACATGCCAAAACGGGTAATTTGACCATTCCTTCTCCCAAATACCACCAAGACCACCCCAAATGGGTAATGATAGGCCTTTAGGCTGCCAATACAGTAAGGGGTACGTTCATTACAGCCTTCTCTCTTGGAACCATTTTTCTCTCTCTTTTTCAAGCTTTTCTCACTTGTTCTTCAAGCTTTTGAGCTTCAATCCCCCATTTCAAACCCTTTCAACTCTCAAATAATTATTCTAAGACCATAGAAAGGTAGTATTCATCATCTTCTTCCATCCTAATGGAGTGGAATTTTTGTTTGAATTTTTTTTAGTTTGAAACACTAGTTTTGCTCCTCCTTTTTTTTTGTGACTTTGGAGTCATCAAATGCTCTCAAGAAATGAATGAAAAATTCTTAGAATGATGTTCTAAGGCTGTAGTTAAAATTTGAGAATTTTTGGAGCATGTTTGATATTTTTCGATTTATGCTTTATTTCTTTTTATATGTGATAAAACATGATTTTGTGATTATTATTTGATATTGTTTCTTGTTAATATATTAGAAGCATGTAGAATAAATTTTATAATTTTCAGAATATTTTTGGAATTTTTCTTGTATTTGTTTGATTTTATTTGTTGAGAAATAGTTGAGATATAGTGTTTAATATATGATATGAACATCATATATTAATCTTGAAATTTGTGAAACACTACTCCTATTTTTCACAAATGGGCAGAATTTATTTAAGTATTTTTAAGCCATTGTTTTATTTTATTTGTTGAGAAATAGTTGAGATATAGTGTTTAATATATGATATGAACATCATATATTAATCTTGAAATTTTTGAGACACTACTCCTATTTTATGAAAATGCCGAAACTATGTATAAATATTCTATGATTTATTTGATTTTTATTTGTTGAAAATAATATAATACATGATGTTTAGAAATAATATGAACCTATTATGCATTGTTGGGAATTTATTGAACACATATGTAATATATGTGTGAGGACAAAAAGAATTCCAAGCATTTAGGTCATATTATAAATATTTAGTTGAGGTTTAAAGTTAATATTACATGTTTATTGCATATTATAAACATATTGTGAAGTGAATGAAAATTATTGAATATATATGTGTATATAGTGAAATTACCGAAACTATACATGTACTAATAAGCATGTGTTTTTAATTTTAATGTATGATATGAGATGATATTTCATGTTTAGTATATGGTATAAGCATGATATAATTTTTGTGGAATTTATTGAACACCAAAGCTCATTAATTTATGATTGCCGAAAATTTTGGAACATTTAACTCATAGTTTGAAATTTTATTTGATGATATTGAGTTAGTAATTAAATTTCATAGTATGGTAGGAGTATAACATGATTTTATTGGAATTTATTGGATACATATGCTAATTATCGAAACATAGCAAAATGGTTAAGTATGAGTTTAATTTTAATGATAAATGATGCTATGATAGTTAACTATAAGCTTGGAATGAATGGTTGTGATTGTGATGAATGAATGGAACACTTATGCACACATACACAATGGTTTTGCATTATATTAGAAATTAGGGTTTTCTAATGCATTATTATAGTTTATGTTGTGTATGATGTTGTATGGTGTTGAATGATTTATGTTTATGTTGTACCGACAAAAAAAACCTCAAACGTAAACAACATAATACTTTATGTACGAGAATCCAAAAGAAATCGACCAATTTCGATAACTTAAGAAGGAATTAATGCAAATCGAAGTTTGGCACAAATTATGGTTTTCTATTAATAAAAGGATACTCAAACGTGAGTTCCTAAGTTAGAAAAAAAAAAAGCCGAGCTACAACGTTGATACTCAATAACGACAACCCAATACGACGTTAGATTGAGCGATTATACAACTTATACAATCTCCGACGAGTTAAGAGAAACAAACAACGTCGTAAAATATAAACAAAGATTCGAATATAAGATGTGGATCCTTATGTCTCAAAAGTCGAGTTAATATTCCCTAAGGAATTCATCTATTCCTAAAGTACTTACTTACATGATAGCATGTGATCACTTGAGTCATAAGTCAAGACTCCCTTTATTCGTCGTGTTAATACGACAAGTCGTCAAGATAACCTACTAGGGCGTAACTATAATTGTTAAGTCAGATAGTGGCTTGAGAATATCCTAATATACCAATCACAACTTGAATACTAACAATCTATAACGTAATAACGTTTAGAAGAACACTAAGGTTAAGAGTGTAGTGACCCGAAAAATCTTTAGTATTAATTAGAGGTTAATTAAGTATAATTAGGGGTCTAAAAGCTATTAATTTCATAAGAAGGAATAAAGAGGTATAAAAGGGATTATTAATCGATAGAAGTTCGATTATTTCTTAAATTGAAGAATATGAGATTTGAAAAATTAGAGAATACTTAGAAATGATTTTTAATATGATAAAATATGAATTTTGTGTTTATTAATGTATGTTTGCATAAAAAGTGTTATTAATTTTAAATTTTGTTATAGAATGCATTAATTATTTTTATGTGGAATTTTTCTTATAAGAATGAAATGAATTATTATTCAAACTATTAATGTGCTTGAATAAATTTATTGAAGCAATATTTAGTGATAAAAGAATTAATTGAGGGAATTTTTGAAAATTAAGAAGTTTAATTATAAATATTTGAATTTTAACATATGAAATAATTTAAATTATGCTATATGAATCTAAATTAAATTATGAATATGAGTTGTATTAGATTTTATAATTTATTAGAGATATAATCCTATTAATTAAATTTTACTAAAGTATGGAATTAGCAAAGTTAGAGGTGTAATTATAATATTCTTGAAATTAGTGTTTAACTATTTTGATGTAATACCCCGCAGAATTAGATGCCTAATTACGGTATTTAAAACCCGTAAATTAGAAATTACCGAGATGATTCAATCCATAAGATATCGAATAATGATTTCGATTATTTACGAAGGAATGAATTCTATTTTATATTCACCGAGAATTGTGAATTAAGGAATAAGAAGTATATGAAGTATATAGGCATATTTTACTTTAACGTCGATTTCGATCGATAGTTAAAATTCATGAAATTTTCTAAGAAACTAAGCTTAGAATTAAATTCCATTATTAATGGAATAATTTATTAAAGTAATGACGACCATTTCGAGATGAGTCGATAATGAACGCTTTATAACGCTTTCAAACGTTAACGCTTTGAGATGAAACGAAAAGCGCTTTTAATCGATCAAGAAATTATAGGAATTAATTTCCTATGATTAGTATATGTAATTACAGTATTATTTAGCATTAAATCAATGCTAGATCATCAAGATTCGATAGTTACCAATTTTTCAAACGTTCGAAAACCCTAATTTTCGAACTCGATTTTTATCGCATAAAATGATGCCATTAATTTATCCTATGATATTAATTATCATCTAAATCATATACTATGATGTATATATCTATGTTTAACATGAAAAATAAAATTTAGTCCATGTTTGGGCATAAGGGCCGAAAATGTTATAAGTGCTATAACAAGGTGTGTTGTTAATCTTCCCACTTTTGCATATATCTACTATATGGCAATGTGATTAATTATATGGTCTAATTAAATGATTAAATACAGATATATATATATATATATATATATAAGAACAATTTTCGTGCATGTGTGTGGTGTGTAGGTAGAAGTGTGTGTAGGTGTCAACTACATGTATTAAGGGTGACAATTGTCACCCATAAGCACCCCACACACATCCCATACCTCTCTCACCCCCCAAAATCAGATTTCAATCATCTTCTTCCCCCATTTTCGTCCATCCCCCTCCAAGAACAGCTCCAAGATCAGCCACTCCACCATTCAAAAAAAATGGACATAAGCTCCTAGCTCAAGATGGACAGTCAAGCCTTCCCAGGCTATGAGCCTCCTCAGCCAACCCTTTCGATTCCCCACTGAATTTCACACCAAGGTGAAGAATCTAAACCTTGACTCAATAGTGTTGAGCTACATACATGCATGTACATATATATGCTTGAATGTGCTAGATTTATAAGTATAGGTGATTGCATGTTGATTTATCTGGACGAACAGCAACTTCACGAAATTATTAGACTAAGTTACAGTGGTCCGATGATTGTGAATTTTTAATATGTTTAAATTATATGTGTCTAGTATGCCTCTGTAAAATTTCAAGTCCATCCAACTTGATTTGCTATTTTAATTGTATTTATCAAAACACTGCACAAATCTGTGAAATCGCCGTGTTTATCACCCATAGTGCGTGGCTTTCGTTTTAAGTTTGGCTAATGATAAAACTCTAAAATTTGGCAGAAACATAATTCAGCATGTCTAGAAGATTCCTGTAAATTTTCAGAATTTTCTAAAATCTTTACTATTTATTACAGATTTTACAAGCTAACTGCACAAAATTGTCACGGAGTGATAGCTTGTGGTAAAATATTTTATCTCCCAATCTATTATGAATCATTGAGTGAGGCTTTTCTGGATTAAACTAGACTTAAGTGGATTTTCAATATGACTGGTTGCATTTCCAGATTCCTTATAATGAACTCACGGTGAATTTTTAAAGTTGACGCATTTCAGTAAGCCTTTTTGGACAAACTGCCTTAGAAAATTTCTATGTTAATAGGCTGTTCGAGTATGACTTTTACGTGAGATGTTCAAGCCATTTGTAGTCCGATTTGGACTTGGGTTTCTTCATAAGAAATGTTCCTCACCATGTCTAGTTATGATCTGGAAAGTTTGATCCCAAACCAAGTTTTATAGGTATACCTTTCATCGACCCAAAGTCACCTACTGAAACTGTCCATTTCAACTAGTCAACTTTGGACTTATGTATTTCTCGATGCGTTAGATATTTTCCAGTATGGTCTTCATGACATATGTAGTACTTGTTACAAGGTTTCTAAATTGGTAGCCTGCAGCCATTTTGGCATTGTGAGTCAAAAGTTACGAGCCTCGCAAAACCCCTCGTCGTTAAGCTAAAACTGAAAATTCTGAAAAATTTTCTAAGTATAGAAGTCAGTTTGAGTTGCCCACTTTGAGACCCTATATCTTCAGAACCACGACTCTTTTGGATTTAATTCCTTCTTAGAACTTGTAGTACATGTTTAGAGGTTTCCAGAATGTATCTTTGTGCGACCATACGTATTCTGAATCGAGAGTTATGGATCGTCAAAGTACGCCACTTGGGTTATTTCAAGCTGTTTTGCTGAAATTCAACACTTGAAATTTGACTAAGTGTTGGAAACCCCTATGTGAAGTATGCCTTATGTGACTAACATGCTATTAATCGATGCATTCATTATGTTATGTCGCAAGGTACGATAGAGCATTATAAGATGTACGAATTATGATAAAACATCATGATACGATATTTTCACGAAAGCATACCTTAACGTGAAATATTCGACTAGGTGCTACCACATGGTCAATCGAGTGTATATCATACCATGATATACACTAAAATAGAAATATGGGTTCTAAGACCCAATGGATTTTTCCACTCCAAACCTCAAGGCCAAGAATAGATAGGCTAAAGCTAGGACTTACACCCAAGAAATGGGATTAAGGCAATCTACACCCAGTGGGCTTTACTCTACTCAAAAATAAAATGCTTTTGAAATATTTATTTACGATGCTTATTTCAACTGCTGATAAAATGTTTACATGATTACCGCCAAAATGTTTATGTTTTGTGTATGTATCCTATCCATGAGATGTTATGAGATGTTATGAAATGTTATGAATGTTGTTGGGTCGCCCCAACTTATGAATGAAAATCGATATCGGATCCTATGCCAAGGACAATACCGCTAGATTAACGTGTACACCTAAGGTGACCGTGTGTCCGTAAGGACACCACGGCCGGTCACGGCGTCGTAGAGGAGGCCTCCTTCACGACGCTCGACTATGATGTTATGATGAATGATGATAAGGGATATGGATCATACACACCAAGAAAAATGCCCGCCAGCGATGATTTTATGAATCGATGAAAATATTTTAGTAAGCACAAGGCATTTTCAACTAAAACCCTTGTGTCTTACCATGATGTGGCAAAGTAATCTACAAATGATAAAATGTTTTGGCATGAGTCCACCGAGTGTATTCTTGTACTCACCGCATGTTTGTTTTAAATGCGCAGTTGAGCGATGATGGATGGAGCAAAGGTTGAGCAATAGGATTGTTGTCGCCGAAAAGTTTATACCTTGATAGTACATCGTCATATGTACTTATCACATGTCTTCCGCCGCAAGAACCCCAAATTATGTAATATAGTCCAAAAATATAAATGACATATGTATTACGCTTTTATTAAAGAGAGTCTCCATGTTTGTTCATTCATGTTTACGTTATAGTCCCCGCTAATCCGCACTTAGGATTGTGGGGTCAGTGACAGAGTGGTATCGAGCTGTTCGCTCTCAACCCAAAATCTTCTTTAAGGTTAAGTCTAGATTGAGTCATTAGACTTCTAGAGATCAGCTGACAATGCTCAACACTCCATCACATCAAGCTCAACCGAAATAAGGTAAATGACTCTTTTTCCAAAGTTTTGAAAATTAGCTTGCCAAGATGAATGTTTATGAAATTATTTTTCTCGAGTTGAAAACGAAAAGTTTGAAAGTGAAACAAAATTTTATCAAGCGAAATGAAAGCTATGAGAAAGGTTGAGAATGAATGTTATGACAAATGATTTGTTAAGAAAGTTATGAAAAGAAGGAAGATATAAAAAGATGATGACAATGATATGAGAAAGTTTTGGCACGATATGCCAAAGATGAAATGTTTGAATTCCTGGAATTTAATAAGGGTTCATTATTATGAACAAAGTTATGATTATTCATGTTTTAAAATGATTGAGATTGGACATTGAATTGTCAAATATGATATGTTGAATTCTTTAAATTCAACGAAATACGTGCGCATAAATGAGCTACGAGGAATATTCAAGTTTTACTTCAATCTCAAAGTTGATTATGATGATGAATATGCTAGTTCAATGTAACATAGATTTTTTAAGACGATGATCACTTTCTACGAAAGAACATAGAAGTAAGAATTTCCTTCAATTACAAGAACAAGATTAGTGATGGATTTGAGAACTTCATTCCATCTTGAGTGAAGAAAAGTGAAAGATTTATACGAAATTGTTCGACCGACATGTACGACCGGCTTCGACATCGGCATGTGCGATCGTCGACTTCAAATCGGCATTTATAACACCGCCTTTGACATATCGACCGGGGTAGTTTGTCCGACCTCGTGTCGGCAATATTCTGTACTACCGGCATCGGTAACGGCATGCACGACCTTGGTGTCGGCATCGCTTATGACCTCGGCGCGAACGCGTGTAAATTTCCTCGCACCGCGCAGTGATTTTGTTTTGACTAGTTCTCGATCGTGTGAACTCCGATTTACGATGGTTTTCGCCACGTGTCCCTAATGAACTGTACTTCATTTCTTATGAAGGACCAAATTCTGATTCCTACTCCAGAATTCATGAGAATCAGTTGAAGTTAGTTCTATGATTTGAAAAGAGTAAGATCATTATAGTATGATACTAATCCTAGAATGTTACTAAGAAAGTAAGATCTTCAAGAATACAAGTAGAACCTCGACATACATGAGAACTTTGTTGATGACCTATTACGGTATATAAGCTTTCAAATTATATCCATTACCCAATTTCGCTCATTGAGTTTAACTCTACGACCTAGTTCCAATTGAGAATTCATTCGAGTTTCTCACTTTTTCTCAAGAAAATTTCCAAACTCAAAATTTACAAAGTGTCCTTTTGAACCCAAAGCCTTGTGTGATCGAGAATATGATTGTGACGGTCCGCCAGCCCATATGACCAAAGAAATCTCAAGAGTCGCTCATTCGGTCTTCGGACCCTAGAGCCCCATTTATTCAAATTCAAGGAACATATCGATTTAGATCATTGAAAAGATGTTATCTTGATGGACGAGACAATACCTTTGTAGGTAGTCGTGATAATTTCTCCTCGATTCTTGAAACCATCAAGTAAGATGAAAGTTGACTTACCTTGTCACCTAAGTACGAATTAGTAAAGCGATAAATGTCGGACATGAAATAGGTCGACTTATCTCACCACCTAAAAGTTTCAGATCAGTAAAGTGATAGACATCAAGAAATTATGATGTAAAGAAAATCTCGATGAGACGAGATATTCTTCCTATGGCACACATGATGTGATGACCTTTGATGGGGTTAACAAAGAATGATAACAGTGAAGTTATACCATCATACGACTGTTATGATAACAAAGTTATGAATAAGATACTCTTTAGCATTGAATGCAAAGAGTAAAAGTAAAGAAAAGTATATGATATCTGTGGGATATGAATTTCCCTTATTATGTCATGACGAGAGCGATTACAACTTATCTTTAAGATAGTTGGATGTCCTTGAAACCTCGTTAGTAGGTTGGACATGTTTAAAAGAATGAAGATGCATGAAAGATATTCTTTTCAAAGAATATATATATATAAGGAAATGATAGCGTCTCAGACAATAAATCTTTCGCCTTATACCTCAACCAATGAGATTATGTTTGAGCATAATCGATTCCGAGTAATTAAAACTTAGTTAAACAAAAGATAATGAGATTGAGGAATCATAATCCTCAAGATTGTGTGAACGACGAGGATAGCCCTAGTATGTGAACTAAGTATGGAGGAAATAACTCCAAAGCCAAGACATGGAAATAAGATGCTTAGAATTTAAGTTATGGAGTACGAATGTACTACCCTACCAAGCCATATGACAATGATAACGGTTCTAGTCCTGAAAGTGGAAACCGAAGTATAACGAAAGTAAGATTACTTTCGATACCATGCTCAAGAAAATGGACAAAAGTCAAAAATAGCAGAAGAAATTATGAGCTATACAATTAGATAGTTCATGATATGACATAAGTTTCAGAAATGTTATGACTTCGATAAGTAAGGTAATTCCCTTGAAGTAAAGAAACGGATTAAGAAATAGATTCATTATTTTGAAATAAATCTTAATACCCTAAGTTATAATGACACAAAACGCTTGTCTTGTGTAACTTAATAGTTAACAAGCAAGATAGTTTCTATAGATCTTGCAAAGGAAATACATCCAAGAGAACACAGGAAAAGATTCACATGGAAGGATCTTAAGGTGGACCTAATTGTAAATCTTACCCCCATATTTTTGTGACGATCAATAAAGTGAGGTATTAAGTATCTCTGACATGGAAATGAAGAAATCATTGAATGTCGAGAAAATGGTAAAGATATTTGACGTCAAGGTAAAAGTATAATACATCCCCAGAGGACAAAGGATTTTATCTTATGCGAAATTGCACGATGAATCAATAAAAGATTAAGAAGAAATGACTATATCCAAAAAGGGATATTACAAACGATGGCACTAAATGCCAGTACAAGGATTTCTCTAGAAAGGAGTTTAAAGTAAGGATATATGAGAAATATATTCCTAAGATCGATAAAGTGAAAAGGGAATTAAATCATTCATACCGGATTAGGAATGAATGATAGTGATAGAGACATGACGATCTCTACGATAAGATTTAGTTATGGAAATATATCAATATCAAAGGATAAGTTGATGTAAACCTAACCACGAATGCTATTAGTAAAAGCATAACGATACTAATACCGAGAAGTATAGGGTGAATGAGGCAACAAAAGACCATAGCAAGGGAACATAATGTCCCAATGGAAAGGACAAGGACATATGAAATAGATGCTTACTTGAATAAACGGAACACCGTAGACCAAAGCCTATACCTCACATCGAAAATGTAACAAATAGAACCAAAAGGCGTAATATGTATGAGGAAAATTTCTAATAATAGCCATAAGATTTTGTTCAATTTAGGTGCTTCGCTGACATCGCACAAGTATGCGTGCGATAGAACCCAACTCGTGGTAAGCGAATCAAGAAATGAAAATCTTTACCTATACGAGAATTTTGACCATCGCAAGTGTTGCTCAAGCTCGAATTGAACCTAGAATCGCCTAAAGTGCTATCCAATGATTTGGATCATTATATCTATGTGGAACGAGATATAATTTTAGAGACAAGAAGTTTCGAAATGGTCGTCATTCATGTGATTAGTGACCGGGCCTAGCCTTTTCGTTAGAGGTTTTACACGACGTAATATCAAGACCCACCGCTCGCCTATGCGAATATCTTTAAGGCAACATACGATCAAGATGTAAAACGAAATGAGTATTAAGATAAGTGTCATGAGTCGTGTCACAAGTAGTCTACAGTGTTATATACGCCTTAAGGTGTATAATTCATTAAGAGATCCTTCTTGTTTAGAAATCCCTCCATTGCTTAAATTAAGTCGGATTTATCTAGAAATATCCGCTTACGATGACAAGAAAAGGAGTTTAACGGTAAGAGTTAACCCCAAGGCCTACAAGTTTATAACTCACACGAGCGTATCGGCTTTTTAATATGAACTAGAAATGAATTTAGAACAGTTTTGGAGAAAATTTTGCACCTCCGATGGATACTCGTAACTATAGAGTGTCAAATGAGGATGGTACCCAACGACGATCACCATTTGCCAACAGATCGGCAAAATTTTTGCAAAAGAAGTATCAAGAGAATATTTTCTCCATGATAAAATTCCAAAGCCCGACAGACTTACCGTGATTTGTCAATGCTCAAGTATACATATAATGCGAGGAAACGACACCCACGAGTACTTGTCCCGACCTCGGCAAGTTACACAACACGGTATAAAGGAATGGTTGTACCATGATGTTCCAAACGCCGCCCCACGCCCCGTGCCATCAATGATACCAGAAAGAGACGAGAATGGCAAAAGGACAAAATCTTATCGCCCTCGCGGATTAGGAGAATTACCGCTACCAACCCAACCATACTTTCGATAAAAGTAACACCAACTTCTAGTATTGAAGAAGAAACGGGAGCAACTTGACCCCGGCTCTCTCGAAGAGAATGATCATCAAGTATGAAAATAAAACGTATTTGGAGAAAGACAAGTTTCAAGGAGAAGTACGACTCCGACAAAGGTCACTCAAAGACCTAGAATCCTAGGATCCTATGAGACTTATATGTAGATAATGGTTTATGATGAAAATGATGTGATTATAATATGTAAAATAAACGTAGTTTGAAAGAGTTTATGAATATGGTGAAGAAGTGTCAAAGTTTTGAGTGTAAAAAGAGCTAGACGCATTATAATCAGTTAGCTCGGAGACCGACCCTCGTAAGTAATGTATGAAAAGTCCTCACCGAGGCATTATGATGTAATATTATGTGGTCTTGAAGAATGGTATCCAAAATACGGAAATGAATTGTTCAATAAAATATGGTTACTATGAGATAATAGTTACGCTATTCGGACTAACCAATGCACCACTGCTCATGAACCTCAAAATCGAGTGTTTCACACATACCTAGATAATTTTATCTCAATCTCATAGATGATGTTCTTATCTATTCAAAGGACGAGAAAGAACATAAAGAAAATCAAGGGTCGTTTTACGACTTTTAAGAGCCGGCAAAATTTTGCCAAGTACGCTTTGTAAATCTCACTTAAAGGAGAAATATTCCTCGTGCACATAGTGTCTTTAGAAGAAAACAATGTAGATCCGACAAAGGACAAAACAATTAAAGATGAAAGACGCCAATGACCTAAAATAAGATCATGAATTTTATAGATTAATTGACTTATTAGAGATCCATTAAGAACTCTCTAAGGTAACAAGACCAATAAGATAGTTACCCCAAAATAGAGTCACAATTCTCACGGATTAATAAAAGTAAGGCTATGTATTAATATGAGATAAATAATAACTTATGTGTCACGATGACTTAGGCCACATGAATGTAATTTCCTAACTCATGACTTGAAATAGTGATGTAATCGATTTAAGAAAAGGATCGCCGAGAGACAAAGGATGGAGGAAAAGTTAGAAAAGATCCGAGAAAGGGTAAGGACTGGAGGATTTAAGAACTTCCGTGAGGCGCCGGACAACGCCTTATTGTTTGAAGGAAGAATATGCTGTTCATTTACGCAAAACTTCAAAATGAAATAATGAGCGAGGCTCACGATACACCCTACACCGCCACCCGTATAGTACTAAGACGTACCAAGACCGAAAGAAAAGTTTTGGTGGGAAGGCATGAAACGAGACATAGCTTCTTTCAGAGAACACCGCCTTGTTTGCCGCCAGATGAAAGCGTTACACCAACGTCCATACGGAAAGTTACAAATGTTGGAAATACCCGAGTGGAAATGGGATGAAATAACGATGGACTTCATACGAACTTACCCAAATCAAAAAGAGGAACACCGCTATATGGGTAATTGTTGATAGACTCACCAAGAGTGCTCACTTCCTACCAATCCAAAGTACTTATGGATCCGACAAGTTAGCCCAAATTGTATGTAAAGGAGATTATACGACTTCACGGAGTGCCAAAATCTATTACCTCTGATAGTGACAGTAGTATAAATACCAAAGTCGCGAGGACATCACTCCTATAACAATAAGTTAAGAACCCTTCACAATTCACAAAAGTTGAAGTTATTCGTCGAGCAAAGGAACTTGGATACAAGATAGAAAAGATGGCTCGAATCAAGAAAATATTATAAATGTGATAAATGATCACCTATGAAGGTTAATGTAGAATCTAATGCCTAAGTTATAAAATTCAGTCTAAATTATGGTATGTCCTTATAGAAAAGGAAAACTCATCGAAAGATTAAGAAAACGAGAACAGTAATAGTCGGGCAATCAGGGACGAATGTAAGTAGTATTCCCACAACCAAGGTGAAATATGACTAAAAAGAGAAATGAAGATGGGAATAGAATACAAATTAAGATAAGGAATGAAGAGCTGAAGGATTTTAAGGAGCGCTGGACAATGTTATATTGTCTAAGAGAGAGATATATACATATATTTCCAAGCAATAATAAGCTTAGAAATGAAATCGTGAATGAAGTTCATGATCCTTCTCATACCGCCCAACCGTGCATTATTAAGATGTATTATGATTTATGAGAAAAGTTAGATAGCAAGGAATGAAATGAGATATAACCATATTGTCGAAAGCAAAGGTCTCGGTTACCAATAAGTAAAGGCATTGTATCAAAGGCCTTATAAGAGAGTATAATCTCTAGAACTACACGAATGAAAATAGAATGATATAGAAATAGATCTTATGACAGATTTTACCAAAGTCATAAAGAAGTCGCACTACTATATGGCTAGTAGTGGATCGACTCGCCAATTATGTTTTGTCTCTGCTCATTCGATGACTCATAGATCCGATAAGTTAGCTCACCGCACATAAAGGAAATCGATATTTACAAGGAGTACCAAAACCTATCGCCGTGATAGAGACTTCAAGAGTACCCTAGATTTTGAACTAACTCACAAAAGGAGTTAGATACGAGATTGAGCCTTAACATATATGTCCACCATAAAGCGTAAGGACAATCAAAAGGACAAGATGAATGTTTAAGGATACGATAGAACAAATGATAAACCAAGGTATCGGTGGGAACTTATTGTACCACTTGTTAAGTTTATGTACAACCGTAGTCGCCAAACAACGATTAATGTAGCCTTATGAGGCGATTATGAAAAGAAGTATCGACCACCACTTTATTGTAACAAAGTAGGTGAGAAAAGGTATAAAGTCCCGACGTTGTAAATGAAACGATTAAGATATCTACCAACGAGGCAAGGAATAAGAAAAGCTCGTGATGTATAAAAATCTTACGCGGTACGCCAGAACCCGAACCGCATTCTTGAATGCGGAATTAAAGTTTCTTAAGATTTCTCCATCTAGAGGAATTATAAGTTTAGATACAAGAATGTTGAGATCACGCTTTAAAGGACCTTACGAGCTCCTAGAAATGATAGGCCTAGTAGCTTATAGCTTGGTACTTCCACCACATTTGGGGAAAGTACGAAATGTTTTCCACGTGTCGCAGCTTAAGGAAATACGAAATTTCCCAATTCACGTAAACCAACATGATGACGTGACCTTTGACTCGATGGGTTATGATGAAAATCTACGACTAATTTGATCGCATTTATTCAACGATTAAAGAAGCAAGTTTGGTCTTATAATGAAAGTCCAATGGAAGAACCATGGACGAAAGAAAAGCACATAGAAAGTTATGATGTTATGATGTTAAGATACCCATACTTTATGAGGTATGCAAATTTCGGACTAAATTTCTTTTAAGGGTAGGATGTAATACCCCGCAGAATTAGACGCCTAATTACGGTATTTAAAACCCGTAAATTAGAAATTCACCGAGATGATTCAATCCATAAGATATCGAATAATGATTTCGATTATTTACGAAGGAATGAATTCTATTTTATATTCACCGAGAATTGTGAATTAAGGAATAAGAGTATACGAAGTATATCGTCAGATTTTACTTTAACGCCGATTTCAGATCGATAGTTAAAATTCATGATATTTTCTAAGAAATTAAGCTTAGAATTAAATTCCATTATTAATGGAATAATTTATTAAAGTAATGACGACCATTTCGAGATGAGTCGATAATGAACGTTTTGCAACGCTTTCAAACGTTAACGCTTTGAGATGAAACGAAAAGCGCTTTAATCGATCAAGAAATTATAGGAATTAATTTCCTATGATTAGTATATGTAATTACAGTATTATTTAGCATTAAATCAATGCTAGATCATCAAGATTCGATAGTTACCAATTTCTCAAACGTTCGAAAACCCTAATTTTCGAACTCGATTTTTATCGCATAAAATGATGCCATTAATTTATCCTATGATATTAATTATCATCTAAATCATATACTATGATGTATATATCTATGGTTAACATGAAAAATAAAATTTAGTCCATGTTTGGGCATAAGGGCCGAAAATGTTATAAGTGCTATAACAAGGTGTGTTGTTAATCTTCCCACTTTTGCATATATCTACTATATGGCAATGTGATTAATTATATGGTCTAATTAAATGATTAAATACAGATATATATACATATATAAGTACAATTTTCGTGCATGTGTGTGGTGTGTAGGTAGAAGTGTGTGTAGGTGTCAACTACATGTATTAAGGGTGACAATTGTCACCCATAAGCACCCCACACACATCCCCTACCTCTCTCACCCCCCAAAATCAGATTTCAATCATCTTCTTTCCCCATTTTCGTCCATCCCCCTCCAAGAACAGCTCCAAGATCAGCCACTCCACCATTCAAAAAAAAATGGACATAAGCTCCTAGCTCAAGATGGACAGTCAAGCCTTCCAGGCTATGAGCCTCCTCAGCCAACCCCTTCAATTCCCCACTGAATTTCACACCAAGGTGAAGAATCTAAACCTTGACTCAATAGTGTTGGAGCTACATACATGCATGTACATATATATGCTTGAATGTGCTAGATTTATAAGTATAGGTGATTGCATGTTGATTTATATGGACGAACAGCAACTTCACGAAATTATTAGACTAAGTTACAGTGGTCCGATGATTGTGAATTTTTAATATATTGAAACTATGTGTCTAGTATACCTCTGTAAAATTTCAAGTCCATCCAACTTGATTTGCTATTTTAATTGTATTTATCAAAAACACTGCACAAATCTGCGAAATCGCCGTGTTTATCACCCATAGTGCGTGGCTTTCGTTTTAAGTTTGGCTAATGATAAAACTCTAAAATTTGGCAGAAACATAATTCAGCATGTCTAGAAGATTCCTGTAAATTTTCAGAATTTTCTAAAAATCTTTACTATTTATTCCAGATTTTACAAGCTAACTGCACAAAATTGTCACGGGAGTGATAGCTTGTGGTAAAATATTTTTATCTCCCAATCTATTATGAATCATTGAGTGAGGCTTTTTCTGGATTAAACTAGACTTAAGTGGATTTTCAATATGATTGGTTGCATTTCCAGATTCCTTATAATGAACTCACGGTGAATTTTTAAAGTTGACGCATTTCAGTAAGCCTTTTTGGACAAACTGCCTTAGAAAATTTCTATGTTAATAGGCTGTTCGAGTATGACTTTTACGTGAGATGTTCAAGCCATTTGTAGTCCGATTTGGACTTGGGTTTCTTCATAAGAAATGTTCCTCACCATGTCTAGTTATGATCTGGAAAGTTTGATCCCAAACCAAGTTTTATAGGTATACTTTTCATCGACCCAAAGTCACCTACTGAAACTGTCCATTTCAACTAGTCAACTTTGGACTTATGTATTTCTCGATGCGTTAGATATTTTCCAGTATGGTCTTCATGAAATATGTAGTACTTGTTACAAGGTTTCTAAATTGGTAGCCTGCAGCCATTTTGGCATTGTGAGTCAAAAGTTACGAGCCTCGCAAAACCCCTCGTCGTTAAGCTAAAACTGAAAATTCTGAAAAATTTTCTAAGTATAGAAGTCAGTTTGAGTTGCCCACTTTGAGACCCTATATCTTCAGAACCACGACTCTTTTGGATTTAATTCTTCTTAGAACTTGTAGTACATGTTTAGAGGTTTCAGAATGTATCTTTGTGTGACCATACGTATTCTGAATCGAGAGTTATGGATCGTCAAAGTACGCCACTTGGGTTGTTTCAAGCTGTTTTTGCTGAAATTAAACACTTAAAATTTGACTAAGTGTTGGAAACCCCATGTGAAGTATGCCTTATGTGACTAACATGCTATTAATCGATGCATTCATTATGTTATGTCGCAAGGTACGATAGAGCATTATAAGATGTACGAATTATGATAAAACATCATGATACGATATTTTCACGAAAGCATACCTTAACGTGAAATATTCGACTAGGTGCTACCACATTGGTCAATCGAGTGTATATCATACCATGATATACACTAAAATAGAAATATGGGTTCTAAGACCCAATGGATTTTTCCAGCTCCAAAACCTCAAGGCCAAGAATAGATAGGCTAAAGCTAGGACTTACAGTCCAAGAAATGGGATTAAGGCAATCTACATCCGTGGGCTTTACTCTACTCAAAATAAAATGCTTTTGAAATATTTATTTACGATGCTTATTTCAACTGTTGATAAAATGTTTACATGATTACCGCCAAAATGTTTATGTTTTGTGTATGTATCCTATCCATGAGATGTTATGAGATGTTATGAAATGTTATGAATGTTGTCGGGTCGCCCCAACTTATGAATGAAAATCGATATCGGATCCTATGCCAAGGACAATACCGCTAGATTAACGTGTACACCTAAGGTGACCGTGTGTCGTAAGGACAATTCACGGCCGGTCACGGCGTCAGAGAGGAGGCCTCCTTCACGACGCTCGACTATGATGTTATGATGAATGATGATAAGGGATACGGATCATACACACCAAGAAAAATGCCCCAAAGCGATGATTTTATGAATCGATGAAAATGCTTTAGTAAGCACAAGGCATTTTCAACTAAAACCCTTGTGTCTTACCATGATGTGGCAAAGTAATCTACAAATGATAAAATGTTTTCGCATGAGTCCACCGAGTGTATTCTTGTACTCACCGCATGTTTGTTTTAAATGTGCAGTTGAGCGATGATGGATGGAGCAAGTGTTGAGCAATAGGATTATTGTCGCGAAAAGTTTATACCTTGATAGTACATCGTCATATGTACTTATCACATGTCTTCCGCTGCAAGAACCCCAAATTATGTAATATAGTCCAAAAATATAAATGACATATGTATTACGCTTTTTATTAAAGAGAGTCTCCATGTTTGTTCATTCATGTTTACAGTTATAGTCCCTGCTAATCCGCACTTAGATTGTGGGGCTGTGACATACATCGTATATACGAAATCGATCATTTAGACTCTTAATGTAATATTCCAAAGAAACGAACGTATAATTACGATATTTTAAACCCGTAATTAAGGTTTTTTCCCGAATATTCTTATCTACCTATCGTTATAACGAATTCCTTTTTATAATTCACTAAGGATTGTGAATTACGGAATTGAAATTTATGAAATAATACGACAGGATTATTTTAACGTCAAACGCGTATCGAACGCCGCCTTTTATGGGAATTTTCGAGCGTGAAGCTTAGAATTGATTTCCATCTTAATTCCTTGATTAAAAGGAATATTATTTATAAAGTAAGTATGAGCTTACTACGACCATTTTGAGATGAGTCGATTTTGAACGTTTGAGACGTTTTGAACGTCAACGCCTGAGACGCTTTTGAAAATGAGTTTAATGCTCGTGAAATTATATATTTAATTTCCTATTATTATTTTATATAATTACAGTATTATTAATTATTAAAATCGAATTTTCAGTTATTAAAATTCGATAACTTGGTATTGAAATTTTCAAAACCCTAAGTTTATAAACTATGGTTTTCACATGAAATGACACCATTAAATTATCATATGGTATCTAAACTATATGTTATGATATATATGAGTATTATTAAGCTATGAAATCAGTTTTTGAACCATAAAACTCGATAGTTTCGATTATAATTTTCAAACCTAATTTTCAAATTAGGGTTTCATATGCATGAAATAATGCTATAATTTTATCCTATGATATTATTTAATATCTAAATCATATATTATGATATATATGATATTTTGATCGAAAATGTCATGAGTATCAATAATAGGTGTGATTTATATTTTTATTCCTATTTTTCCAATTTATTTTCGGTAAAATCAATTATGTACTATATGTTGGATTTAATTATTTTTATGGCTTGTATTATATATCTATGATCATGTATGATATATATTGTATTATTGGGATGGAATAAAATTAAACCACCCTTAAACACCCCTAAAACCGCCGACCATCATCACACAAGCATGACATGCACCTTTTTTAAATCGACCAACGCATGAACACCTTTTAACACTAGCTAATCATCACTAATCCCACTCCCAATGTGCTGCAGATTTTGCCCATTTTTCTAGCCAAAATCGAGAGGAGAGAGAGAGATAATAGGTGAGACTCTTCCCTTCACCACTACACTCATTATACACTCTCCAAATAATTTTTCAACCCAACACACTTCTCCATTCCCCTCTTCTCGCCTGCAAGAAACCGAGAGCTCCATTCCTCCATTTTCAAACCTTCCTTCTTCTTTCTTCTCCATTTCTCCTCCCAAACTTTGATACCTACAATATTCTTGTGAATCCTATACCATATCTAAGGTAAATAAGACCTAGCTTCGATTTTTACCTCCATTTGTTCAAAAAAATCGAACTTGTTCTTATATATATATGTGTGTTTTTCAATGCCATGTATGTGTATGTGTATGTTTTAAATGTTCTTGAGCATGAGATATTGTGTCATATTGTTCTTGATGATTTTATTTTCAAAATATGAGAATATATGCTTAGATAAACATATGATATTGTATATTTAATTTTGAATAGATTTAGTATGCATATGCATGATTTTCGAACCATAGTTCATGTTTGAAATTATTTCGAAAAATGCTATAAAATGTTAGTGATGACCGAACACTTGTGAAAATATTTTTAGTGATGGATTATTGTTATATTATGTGTTTATAACACATGGTGTTTATTTAGAAAATTTTTGAAAACCCTAAGTAATTTGTTAAAATACCGTGAGCTATCTCACTTGATACCTTGGTGTATAATTTTTATTTTAAGCATGTGATGACATATTAATGCTTTAATGTATTGTTTACATGTTATATGATTTATTTAGAATTTTGAAAACCATATGCTTAATTTTGAAAAATACCGTGAGCTTCAAAGGTTTAAGTATGTATGTATGATTTTATTTTGAACATACAATAGTATATTAATGCTTTAATGTATTAAATATGTGATATATGATTTTGTTGGAATTTTTGAAATCAATTACCAAGATTAAATCAAAAACCAAGGCATTAAGCCTAAGTATGGTGATGATTTAATTTTGCTTTGATGAATGTTTTAATGTTACAATGTTGTATTATGATGTATAAACATAGTGTATAATTATTAGAATTTTGGAAATCAAATACCATAAATAAATCAAAGAAGCTGAGCTTGTGCTCTTAAGGTGATGATTTAATTAGTTTTGATGATTATTATGATGTTATATTACTATACTATAGTATATAAACATAGTATATAATTGTTGGAAATTTTGAAAATCAAATACTAAATTTAATCAAAAGCCGAGAGCTGTATGCTCCATATGGTGATGATTTCAATTGGTTTGGTTGATGTTATGATGTTACAATGTTATAATATAATGTTTAATCATGTTGAAATTTAATTAGAATTTTAGAAATTGTTTGATAATTATTTGGTAATTATCTTATAATTACCGTGAATATTGTTATATATTGTGAAATGAATGCTTATGATGAACTATAGGTTATATTAATGACATATATTGATGTTGGGATATTATACTATGTGTATATTAATTTTGGAAATTTTGGATAATTATTCCATATTATATGGAATTACCGAAATGAATATATATGTAAATATACTAATAAATGACAAACAATATCATATGGATCTTATAAATTCATATTCTGGACCATAGTGTATAATAATACACTATATTAATTTAGAAAAATTTCAAAAGTCATTTAGTATTTTTAAATTAATTATCGAAAATTTTCGATAATTTAAAAGGATTTTAAAATCCTTTTAATTCAGTTTATTAATAAAATATATGTCTATTTATATTCTGGACATATTTTGAAAATTATAAAATTTTATAAACATAGTTTACTATGTTTAAGACAAACGTTAGGTTGTTAACGCTTTAAAATCGAAAATACGCTTTTCTAATTATTAAAAGGTTTAATAAATGCGAAATTATTTATAAGTCCTTTGATTTACGTGATAAATCGAGAAATAGGACTTTACGATTTCAAATCGATCAAATTCGATTTATAAGACAAAATAGTAAGAAATTACTATTTAAAAGTCAAAATCGTTGACTTTGTCGACCGTGTCGACTTCGCTGACTTTTAAAGTCAAACGACGATTATATCGCTCGATAACTACGCCAATGCGCGTAAGATGTACTAATTGAGTATAATACCTCATTAGTAAGAAAGGATTTCACAAATGAAACCCATATATCGAGAAACGTGCTTATCGTTAAAACGCTTAGTTCGGACGTTAAACCGAAATAGTCGTATCTCGGCGAACGAGAACAATTCAATTAAATAACGATTTGAAAGCATATCGAATTCATTTGAGGAATTCAACTCACATCGATATAAAATATCGTTTATTATCTTTGAAAGTCTCGAGAGACTTGAGCGACGTACTAAAACCTCGCCAGAAAGGTGTGGACGCAAACGCGACGGGACTTTGACGAACGAACGAACCTAGACTTTTACAACGAACCATAGTCCTCAATTTTCACGAATTATAGTCTTTAAAATGGGCCTTTTCACCCCACTAAAATGTGACTTTCTTCGTTATTTCAAATGAATTTATTTACAATGTTATCCTACAACTGCTTATAAATGTTTATTACATTACACCGCCAAAATATTTCGCTTTGTGTATGGATCCTATCTGTTATGCCCGGTAGGGCTGTGGAGATGGTTGGAACTATTATATCAATTGTCATTTGGTAGCGCCCAACCTTTTAAATGTCGGGTCCCGTGTCGGATGATAAATGCCCGCTAGATTTGGCGTGAAGGTTGGAACTATCGCTATGTTAACATATGTTTGCAGAGAGCGATCGTGTGTCAGACGGGATTACGGCCGGTCACGGCATCGTAGAAGGGAGGCCTCCTCTCGACGCTTATTATTTATTATTATTATGTATTGTGACTATGAGATACGGACCATACACACCAAGAAAATGCTCGGCGAGCTATGTTTACTGAACCGAAAATGATTTGGTAAGCAAGGCATTTTAACTAAAACCCTCGCGACTTACCCGATATTGGCAATGAATTCAAATTCTATCAAATGTTTTCGCATGAGTCCACCGAGTGCAATTTCTTGTACTTAGCCCCGCATGTTTGTTTTAAATGTGCAGTTGAGCTCGATGGTGATGATGGAGGTCGTGTTGAGGAGTCCAATGTCCTCGACCGCTCATTTAGAATTTGTGGTTTTACCAATACATATCGTCACATATGTATTCACACACTTTCCGCCGCTAAACTCTAACTCTTAAACATTATGTTACTATGTTGAACTATTGAGGTTCATCGGACCACGGGTAAGTCTTTGGGTCCGATGGCCTAAACTCTTTAATTATTTGATAATATCTTATTTATATTATGCATGCTTGTTTATAATTGATGTGGCCATTTACTTTAGCAATTTGTCCTAAAATACTATTCCTAGTATTAGTCACCTCCAACCGGGTAGTCCGGAGGGGTCGTGATGTAGTGGTATCGAGCACTTTGCTCTTTGTAAACCCAAAATCTTTAAATTCTAAGTCTAGATCGAGTCATCGACTTCTAGTAAACCACCGACTCCTCTCAACACTCCATCACATCGAGCTCAACCGGAAAAAGGTAATCGATTTCTTTCTCAAACTCATGAAATGGAAATTTTTTGAGCAAATTGAAGAACTTTGAAAGAATTGGTTATGATGAAAATTTTATGATGAAAATGAAAGTTGAGCAAAATTTTCCACTTTTGGGTTGAACTAATGCAAATACTGAATTGATATGAAAGTACATGGTGGTACTAGTTGAATGATCAACATGGGATGAATGAATCCATTTTTGATATGCATATAAGTTGATTATGATTGTTATGTTGAAATCGATTTCCAAAAAAAAAAAAATTTCAATTGAGACCTTATTCCAACTTTCAAAATTTTGTTTATGATGAACGATATGTTATCATAAGACGAACCTAGACTCTAAGGAGCATGTTCACGTATCGTGAAAGAACATAGAAGTACGAACTTTTTTTCCTTACGAGAACAAAGAACGATAGGAAGAATGAAAGTGATGATGGCCTCGAGCTCGAACGACTTAAAGACGAGCGAGAAGGATGAACAAGGTGACCTCAACCTTAAAGATGAACAACGCCGACACTTCATCACTACTGACATGAGTGAGCATCGACACGGATCACGACATGGACGCCACTTACGGCTTCAGAATGTTCAGCCTCAACATAAAAACCCGAAGATGGTAGACGATTACATCGACGCACGCCTCGATTTACAATTTGGCACGATCGCGCAAATTTCCTGCACTGCGCAGTAAATTTGTTTTAGCTAGATCTCTCGTTAGACTCCGATTTACGCATGGTTTTCACCTGCGTACTCTAACACACTGATCTTCATTTGTTATGAAGAACAGAATCCCTAATTCTGCCTCCAGAATACGATAGAGTCCGTTGAACTCTAGTTCGAGTGTTTGGTATAAGATATGGATCTCGTAGCTTATATTAAGATGTTTTGCCTATATGTATACGTTTGGGTAAGACTAAGAAGATAAGTTGTGGTATGTATTGTGCAGTATGATGTTGCCTACCTTATAGACTTGCTTGACCTTACCTAGTTGCTTCACGCCACGCTTAAGATATCCTTGCCGCTTTTGAGATGACGATAGTCGACTTATGTTAGTTTTGTTCGTGATGGATGGAGGGATGAGATATCTCGCGAGGAGGAGGATTGGACCACACCCCACCCCGCAGGAGGAGGTGAGTATTTATCGCCCAATGCAGGATGTCTGCCGGGAAGACTTGGGTGAGTTTTGGCTTATTATCTCCGCCTTTAGAGACGCCCGAGCCCACGGCGTGACTCGACATGACGGCATCCAGCGCCTTCTAGCGATACTCCCCGCACTGGATGGGTATGCCCGAGATATCGGGAGATTACATCTACCGGGCGATGGGCGCCTACGACTTGGTGGGAGATTTGCCCAGTTCGTGAGTCACCCGACTTACGTGTACAAAGATTTACGGGCAGCACCGAGAGGACCCTACCTCCTCCCCGAGAGTATACCGGCGGGATGAGTCGCCAGAGTGGCTTTACAAAGAGGTTCCGAGGCAGATTGACCCAGTCGTGCCCCCTTTCCTTTTTGACGAGGGAAGGCCTGCTCGCTTAGAGAGGGCAGCACGCCCCAGAGCCTTGGGAGAGCCGGTATTTCCACCCTTACCCGTCGGACACCCCGTACGTCCACCAAGTACCACCTCCACCACCTATGGTCCCACCGTACCACCACGAGCACTTCCGCTTGGACAGCACGGATGATGGTAACAGATGTCGCAGTGGCTACACCCGATCCGCCACGACTACGAGCATCGGGTGAACGCGACGAACGCTTTAACCCCTCGCGAGACATACCGATGGTGGAAAGCGATGGAGCCGGTCCATCCAGGGACCGCCCGCATGGACATTTCGACAATGAGGACGACTCAGGAGGAGAGAAGATCCCGAGGAGGGACGGACGGTGGGAGGGCGCATGATGTAGACCCCGATGAAGCTTAAGGAGATTTTTTTTTGTTTAAGCTCATTGTTTTCCTTTTCCTATGTTTAATCTTTAGTGATGGACTTAGAACCTTAACTTTTGGAAGGCCGTGTGGGCGGGACTTATGTTCTATTTTTTTTTTATATAACCGTTGGTTTTGAACATCCCGCCTATGGCGTAAATTTTGGATATATATATACACATGACCCTAATAGGGATTTTGCGGCAAGTTATGTTTGTTAAGAGTGATATTCTGCTTAGAATCGCTTACAATAAGGCCAAAATAGTGTTAGTGTATGTTGAGTTGTGAAAAGAATAAGTGCCTAATGATTACCTGCTTATAGCAAGATGCCTCCGAGAAGAAATCCGAGCAGAACCTGTGGGTCGAGGTCGGGAAGGCCAAGAGGAAGGGTAGGATCCCGAGCAAGAGCCGTAAGATATTCCCCAACCACCACCTCCACCTCAACCCGATCGCAGGATCAAGAAATGTTTCTAAGATGTAACCTCCTGCCTTTAACGGAAAGGTAGCCGGAAGAAGTTCGAACAATGGGTTAGGGCCATTGAACGGATTTTACCTTTTAACATGCACGGCACAGAAAGGTCATTGTGTGTTACCTTCCACCGATAGACCAAATGACTTCGGTGGGAGGCCGAAGAAGACTTTCACAAATTGAATGCGACGAGGAATTCTCGTGGGAGGATTTCAAGAGGAGTCAGATGAAAAGTACATTCCTAAAAGCTATAAGAGGAAGAAGGAGCAGAATTTTTCCGCTAAAACAAGAAAGGATGATCGTGACCGACTATGATCGCACTTTCTGCGAGATGTCGAGATATGCACCGAATCGTGGACACCGACTTGAAAATGTCGGAAAAGTTCGTAGCGTGGCTAAGAATGGAGATACGCATGTCTCTTGCCACCATGGAGACCGTCTACATCGAAGCTCTCGCACGAGCTTTAGATATTGAGGCGGCCATGACCGAGAATAAGTCGGTGTCGTCTCAGACACACAATGCGCTGGATAGAGGAAAGGGGAAATGGGAACCCAACCGCGGGAATAACAACCGCGGGAGCTATGGGGACGCGAGTCACAAGCGCCCGTGGCAAGGAAACGCGGCGCCACAAGGGCAAAGCTGGAAGAGAGCAACATATGCTCCACCGGCAAGGGGACCACATGAACAATTGAGGATACCTCAATGCCCTCGATGCCATAGAGCACACAAGGGTGTGTGCACGGCAAACGTGGTAAGCTGTTACAAGTGCGGGGCAAACGGGCATTACGCCAACAATTGCCCAGTGTCACGTTCGGATGTAAGGCCGAACCAACCAGCAATGCTCACCATTAAGGGCTATACTGACTTCAACCCCACCACCGCAACAGCCAAATTTCAACCCAAAGAACTCCAAGGGCAACAACCCCACCTCAACAACAACTCCAACAACAAGAATAATGGCAAAGAACAGCAAGAACAAATCCGCAACAAAGAAGTGGCAAGAACCACCGCAACAAAGCAGAGGCGGCAACCATCGCGCCAACGCCAAGAGCGACGAGGCAATAAAGCCGTGCAACAAGCGGCCGAATCAGCCAGACCCGTCGTCCTCACCTCAAATTGCTCAGGCTAGAGCCTACGCCCGCATAGGAGGCGAATCTAACAAAACCAAGGAAACTTGGCGGTATGGGAGTTCTACTCAACCCACCGTTATAGTATTGTTCGACACGGTGCTTCGATTCTTTATTGCAAAATCATGCGTAGAAATGCTTGGCCTTAGGTCCGAAAAGTCAAGCCGTGATATGAGAATCTCATCGCCTATAGGAGGGATTATGACCGTTACACACTTTTGCTCGAACCTAGAGTCGACATTAGGATCACTTAAGGTTCGCTAACGATCTAAACATAATACCCATGGATGATGTAGACATAATCCTAGGAATGGATCGTTAGCTAAGAATCATTCCACGATTCTCTGTAAGGAAAGGAAAATTTCGCTTCACTTTCATCGACAAGAAGCTACGCACTTCCACGGATCGCATGGGAGGAGGATTCCGATAGTATCGACACTACAAGCTGGGAGGATGATGAACCGAAGGGATGCCATGCATTCCTTGTTTATTTAAACGATGAGGATAAACCCGCCGGGTAGAAGACATTAAAGTTGTCCAAGAATTTTCGACGATTTCCCAAAATCTACCAGACTACCTCCCGATAGACAACTAGAGTTTACCATCGACTTGGAGCCGGATCAGCCCCAAAGGTCGGCGCCTATAGGATGGCCCCAAAGGAGCTAGAAGAGCCGAAAATCCAAATCCAAGAGCTTTTGGATCTAGGATTCATTAGGCCGAGTGTTTCACCTTGGGAGCGCTGCTTTGTTTGTTAAGAAAAGGATGGTTCTTTGAGGATGTGCATCGATTATAGGGAGCTAAATAAGATGACACTAAAGAACAAATACCATTTACCTGCAATGATGACTGTTTGATCAATTACGAGAGCGGGTGTATTCTCTAAAATTGATCTTAAGTCGATATCATCACCGAAAATACTGATCGAGGATGTACCTAAGACCGCATTCAACCGATATGGCCACTATGAGTTCATAGTTATGCCATTCGGATTAACCAATGCACCACCGTATTCATGGACCTCATGAATGTAGTATTTCATCCATTTCGGATAAATTTGTTTTGGTCTTCATAGATGATATCCTTATTTACTCAAAGAATGAAGAGGATCATAGGAACATCTACGAACGGTTTTGCAAACCCCGAGAGACGAAAGACTCTTTGCTAAGTTTAGCAAATGTGAGTTTTGGTGAAGGAAGTTATGTTCCTTGGACACATCGTGTCTGGCAAGGTATAAAAGTAGATCCAAACAAGTAGAGGCCGTGCAAGAATGGAAATCACCAAAGACTCAACACGAGATTAGAAGTTTCCTAGGATTAGTCTGCTACTATAGGAGATTCATCAAGGATTCTCCAAGATTGCAAGGCCAATAACCCGCTACTCGGAAGGGAATCAAGTTCAATTGACCGATGAGTGCGAGACGAGTTTTCAAATACTCAAAGAAAAATCGACCAAAGGCACCAGCCTAGCGGTCCCGAAGTTTGACAAGGGTATGTGGTCTATACCGACGATCTAGGACCTGGATTGGGTTGTGTCTTGATGCAAGAAGGAAAAGTGATAGCTTATGCATCCCGACAACTCAGACCCCACGAACTGAACTACCCAACCCACGATTTGGAATTAGCAGCTGTAGTTCATGCACTGAAAATATGGAGACACCATCTCTATGGAGTGAGATGTGAGATCTTCACGGATCATAAAAGTTTGAAGTATTTCTTCGAACAAAGAGATCCGAACATGAGACAAAGAAGATGGCTAGAATTTGTAAAAGATTACGATGTGGTATTAACTATCACCCGCAAAGCGAATGTAGTAGCCGACGCTTGAGTCGTAAGAGCCATACCAAGTTAGGATGTCTCTTTATACAAGAGGAAAAACTCGTTGAAGAGTTTGGTAGGATGAGGATTGAACTGTGGAACCGCCCGAGACAATTGTGAGTCAGATCGCTACACTCACACCGGCATCGACCTAAGAAAAAGAATTGTCGAGAGACAAAGGATGGAGGAAAAGATGGAAAAGATCCGAGAAAGACTAAGGTCTGAAGGATTCAAGAATTTCCAAGAGGCGCCGGATAACGCCTTGTTGTTTGAAGGTAGGATATGCGTTCCTGACGACGCAGAGCTTCAGAACGAAATCATGAGCGAGGCTCACGACACGCCCTACACCGCCCACCCAGCAAGACTAAGATGTACCAGACCAAGGAAAAATTTTGGTGGGAAGGCATGAAACGAGACATAGCTTCTTTCAGAGAAGCTGCCTTGTTTGCCAACAAGTGAAGGCACTACACCAACGTCCCTACGGAAGTTACAACCATTGAAATCCACAGAATGGAAGTGGGACGATATAACGATGGATTTAGTTACAAGCTTACCCAAATCGAAAAGAGGAAACACAAACCATATGGGTAATTGTGGATAGACTTACCAAGAGTGCTCACTTTCTACCTATTCAAAGCACTTATGGATCCGATAAGTCGCCCACCATGCGTGAAGGAAATTATACGATTACATGGAGTGCCAAAATCTATTACCTCTGATCGAGACTCAAAATTCACATCCAGGTTCTGGATTAGCTTACAGAGAGAATTGGGTACTAAACTCAATTTCAGTATGACTTTTCATCCACAAACGGATGGGCAATCAGAAAGAACGATCCAAACGTTAGAGGATATGCTTAGAACAGTAATATTGGACCAAGGTGCAAAATGGGAAGATATTTTACCTCTGATTGAGTTTGCCTACAACAATAGCTACCAAGCGACGATCGGCATGGCCCCATACGAAGCCTTGTATGGCAAGAAGTGTAGATCACCACTTTATTGGGATGAAGTCGGTGAAAGAAAAGTTATAGGGCCTGATGCAGTGAACGAAATGATCGAGATCGTTCGACAGATTAGGGTGAGGATAAAAGAGACTCAAGATAGGCAAAAATCTTAGGCCGATACGCGTAGATCCGATCTACGATTTGAAGATGGAGACAAAGTATTTCTTAAGGTCTCTCCATCGAAAGGGATTGTCAGGTTTGGCCTGAAAGGAAAGCTTAGACCCCGCTTTATAGGACCATATGAGATCCTAGAGAGGATAGGTCCAGTAGCTTACAGGTTGGCTCTTCCGCCAAACCTAGGGAATGTGCATAACGTTTTTCACGTGTCGCAATTGCGAAAATACGTTCAAGATCCTAAGCACGTAATCCACCAAGACGACGTGATTCTCAAGCCCGACATGAGCTACGAAGAGGAACCAATGGCAATCCTCGACTATAAAGTCCAACAGCTACGGAGCAAGTCAATTCCATTAGTCAAAGTTTCATGGAGACACCACGGACGAAAGAAGCCACGGGGAACTTGAAGAAGCGATAAACGAACGATACCCGATTTATCTTTCTAAAGGTATACAAATTTCGGGACGAAATTTTTCGTAAGAGGGGTGGAATGTAATATTCCAAAGAAACGAACGTACGATTACGGTATTCTAAACCCGTAATTAGGGTTTTTCCGTATATAATTTTGACGACATCGAATATTGTGATTCCGATACGATATCGTTATAAAGAATTCTTTTTATAATTCACTAAGTATTGTGAATTACGAAATGAAATTTATGAAATGATACGACAATATTATTTTTAACGTCGAACGCCAGATCGAACGCCGCCTTTATGGGAATCTCGAGTGTAGAAGCTTAGAATTAATTTCCATCTTAATTCCTTGATTAAAAGGAATATATTATAAAGTAAGTACGAGCTTACTACGACCATTTTGAGATGAGTCGATTTTGAACGTTTTGAGACGTTTTGAACGTCAACGTCTAGAGACGTTTTGTAAAATGAGTTTAATGCTCAGGAAATTATAATAAATAATTTCCTATTACTATTTTATATAATTTCAGTATTATTAATTATTAAAAATCGAATTTTCAGTTATTAAAATTCGATAAATTGGTATTGAAATTTTCGAAAACCTTAAGTTTATGAACTTTGGTTTTTCACATGAAATGACACCATTAAATTATCATATGATATCTAAACTATATGTTATGATATATATGAGTATTATTAGGCTATGAAATCAGTTTTTGGAACATAAAAACTCGATAGCTTATAATTATAATTTTCGAAACCTAATTTTCGAAATTAGGGTTTCTTATGCATAGATTAATGCTATAATTTTATCATATGATATTATTTAATATCTAAATCATGTATTATGATATATATATGTATATTTTGATCGAAAATGTCATGAGTATCAATAATAGGTGTAATTTGTATTTTTATTCCTATTTTCCATTTATTTTCTAGAAAATCGATTATGCACTATATGTTGGATTTAATTATTTTAATGGCTTGTATTATATATCTATGATCATATATGATTAATATATATAGTATTAGGGATGGAATAAAAATTAAACCACCCCTAAACACCCTAAAAACCGCCACCCTCACCATTAAACAAGCATGATGATCCACCTTTTCATTCCACCCAACCCATGAACACCTTTTTCCTAGCTAATGATCATCCCTACTAAATCATTTGGCTGCAGATTTTGGCCAATTTTGAGGCAAAATAGAGAGGAGAGAGGGATAAGTGGTGAGACTCTTCCCTTCAAGCTCACTCACCTCATTATACTTCCTCAAACCTTTCAAACACAAAACACTCTCCATTTTCCTCTCCAAAACTCGCAAAAACCGAGACACACCCCCCATTTTCAAACCTTCCTTCTCCATTTCTTCTCCATTTCTCCTCCCAAACTTTGATACCTACAATATTCTTGTGAATCCTATATCATATCTAAGGTAAACATGAGACCTAGCACCGATTTTTACCTCTTTTGTTCAAGAAAAATCGAACATGTTCTTATATATATGTGTGTGTATTTCGAATGCCATGTAGGTTTATGTGTATGTTTTTAATGTTCTTGAGCATGAGATACATGGTTCTTGATGATTTATATTTCCAAATATGTGAATATATGTTAGATAAGCATAGATGGTTGTATATTTAATTTTTAAATGGATCTAGCATGCTTATACAATTTTCGAACCATAGGATGTGTTAATAAAAATTTCGAAAGCTTTACAAAATCAGATGATGATGACCGATTGCTTCTTAAATATTTTATTGATGGATTATTGTTTATTATCATGTTTATAATCCATGGTGTTGATTTGAAAAATTTTAGAAAAAACCCTAAGTATTTTTGCTAAAATACCGTGAGCTATCTCAAAGTATACCTTGGTGTATAATTTTTATTTTAAGCTGGTGATGACATATTAATGCTATAATGTATTGTTTGCATGTTATATGATTTATTTAGAATTTTTGGAAACCATATGATTAAATTTTGAAAAATACCGTGAGCTTTAAAGGTTTGGTATGTTGGTGTATGATTTTATTTTAATCATACAATAGTATATTAATACTTTAGTATATTAATTATGTGATATATGATTTTGTTTGAATTTTTGAAATCAATTACCAAGATTAAATCAAAAAAACCGAAGGCATTAAGCCTAAGTATGGTGATGATTTAATTTTGTTTTGATGAATGTTTTAATGTTACAATGTTGTATTATGATGTATAAACATAGTGTATAATTATTAGAATTTTTTGAAATCAAATACCATAAATAAATCAAAGAAGCCGTGAGCTATGTGCTCAATAAGGTGATGATTTAATTGGTTTTGATGATTGTTATGATGTTATATTACTATACTATAGTGTATAAACATAGTATATAATTGTTGAAAATTTTGAAAACCAAATACCAAAAATTAATCAAAAAGCCGAGAGCATGTATGCTCCATATGGTGATGATTTCAATTGGTTTGGTTGATGTTATGATGTTACAATGTTATAATATAATGTTTAATGATGTTGGAATTTAATTAGAATTTTTAGAAATTGTTTGATAATTATTCGGTAATTATCAAGTTATTACCGTGAATATTGTTATATATTGTGAAATGAATGCTTATGATGAGCTATAGGTTATATTAATGATATATATTGATGTTGGGATATTATACTATGTGTATATTAATTTTGGGAAATTTTGGATAATTATTCCATATTATATGGAATTACCGAAATGAATGTATATGTAAATATACTAATAAATGACAAACAATATCATATGGATCTTATAAATTCATATTCTGGACCATAGTGTATAATAATACACTATATTAATTTAGAAAATTTTTCAAAAGTCATTTAGTATTTTTAAGCTAATTATCGAAAATTTCGATAATTTAAAAGGGTTTTAAAATCCTTTTTAATTCAGTATTAATAAAATATATGTCTATTTATATTCTGGACATATTTTGGAAATTATAAAAAATTTAGAAACATAGTTTACTATGTTTAAGACAAACGTTAGGTTGTTAACGTTTTAAAATTCGAAAATACGCTTTCTAATTATTAAAAGGTTTAATAAATGCTAAATTACTTATAAGTCCTTGATTTACGTGATAAATTGAGAGTTAGGACTTTACGTTTTCAAATCGATCAAATTCGATTTATAAGACAAAATAGTAAGAAATTACTATTTGAAAGTCAAAATCGTTGACTTTGTTGACCGTGTTGACTTCGTTGACTTTGAAAGTCAAACGTACGATTATACGTTCGATAAATACGCCAATGCGCGTAAGATGTGCTAATTGAGTATAATACCTCATTAGCAAGAAAGGATTTCACAAATGAAATCCTTATATCGAGAAACATGCTCATACGTTAAAACGTTTAGCGGGAGGTGTTAAGCGAAATAGTTGAGCGTATCTCGGGGACGAGAACAATTCTAAATAACGTATTTGAAAGCATATCGAATTCATTTGAGGAATTCAACTCACATCGATATAAAATATCGGTTATCTTTGAAAGTCTCGCAAGACTTGAGCGACGTACTAAAACCTCGCTTTTTCGTAAAGGTGTGGGCAGCGGCGCAATGACGGACTTTGTGAACGAATCGAACCTAGGACTTTTACAACGAACCATAGTCCAGGTGGGCTCCTTTTCTTACCTCACTAATGTGGGCTTCTTATCTTTAAAATGTGGGCCTTTTCTTACCCCACTAAAACGTGACTTTACTGTTATTTCAAATGAATTTATTTACTGACACTTATCCTACAACCGTTTAACAAATGTTTCTTGCATTACACCGCCAAAATATTTCGTTTTGTGTATGGATCCTATCTGTTATGCCGGGTAAAATTGTGGAGATAGTTGGAACTATTATATCAATTGTTGTGGTAGCACCCAACCTTTTAATGTCGGGTCTGTCTTGGATGATAAATGCACAGCTAGGATTGGCGTGAAGGTTGGAACTATCTGTTGTGTTAACATATGCTTGCAGAGCGACCGTGTCTTTGACGGGATTACGGTGGTCACGGCGTCGTAGATGGGAGGCCTCACTCTCGACGCTTATTATTTATTATTATTATGTATTGTGACTATGAGATACGGACCATACACACGAAAATGCTCGGCGAGCTATGTTTACTGAATCGAAAATGATTTGGTAAGCGCAGGCATTTTAACCAAAACCCTCAGAACTTACCCGATATTGCAACGTAATTCAAATTCTATCAAATGTTTTCGGCATGAGTCCACCGAGTGCAATTTCTTGTACTTAGCCCTGCATGTTTGTTTTAAATGTGCGGGTTGAGCTCGATGGTGATGATGGAGGTGTGTTGAGGTCCAGTGTCCTCGATTTGCTCATTTAGATTTGGTTTTGCCTTGAATACATATCGTCATATATGTATTCACACACTTTCATTGCTAAACTCTAACTCTTAAACATTATGTCTACTGTCGTACTATTGTGGTTCATCAGATCACGGTTTAAATCTTTGGGTCTGATGGCCTAAACTCTTTTAATTATTTGGATAATATCTTATGCCATATTATGCATGCTTGTTTATAGCCAATGTGGCCATTTACTTTGGTCAATTTGTCCCATAATACTATTCCTAGTATTAGTCACCCTCCAGTCCGGGTTGGTCCGGAGTGGGGGCGTGACATTTAAGTGGGAATTTAGTGGAAAATCACTCTAAGCAAGGTAATTACTTGATTTAGCCTAAGTTTTTGTGATTTAAATTGATATACATGATGTTCCATTATCTTATAATTTTCGAAAATTATGAGATGTTGAGTATGGTTAATTTGTTCCAATTTTTTTATGTTTATTAATTTAATTATGTTTATTGTGTATAAATATCATGCTTTATGGATTTAATTCTTGCATTTACTAAAGTTGGTGAATTAAAGTGTTGAGTATGAACCCTAATTTTTATATATGAAACATATGTTATGATTTAATTTAATTGAGCTTAGATATATGTTTAGAAATAGAAATAAACATCATATGATTAAAGAAAATAAAAATTAGATCATGCTTGTTTAATACTTGAAATTTTCGAAAATGAGGTGTGATAGGAACTTGATGATTTTGATTTTATTTGAGTAATTTGACATGATATTCATACTTAGGGATATAAATAATGCATAAAAGGAATTTATAGGAATTTAATTCAACTATATGCATAATGTTCAAATTTTTGAAAATGAAGAGGACTTCATGAACTTTGATTTCTTGATTTTATTTGATGTATTTGATATGATATTTGAGATCTATGATGAAAATAATGCTTAAGTGGAATTTATGAGAATTTTTTAACATATAAATTAAAAGATGAAAAATTAAAGTTTAGTAAAAGTCATGATTTTATGTGATGAATTTGAGTTAAAAATGGAAGTGAACTTGGATTGATGATCATTGATGCCAAATGAGTATAATTATGAGATATTTGATGTTAAATGGAATTTAGATAGTAAAACTATTGGAAATTTCTATATATGTGAATGAAGGACATTAGGCGATTAACTTGTAAATAAATGAGTATAAGCTTGTTTTAAGTTCCTAAATGCATATTTAAGTATATGGTGATGATATTGAGGAGTTTGGGATGAAATTTGATGAATTTGGATTATTTGGGCTATTCCTATTATAAGCGTTACTCTGCGAAATTTCGATAGAAATTGTTCATTAATAAGTAAGTCGTGAGAAATTAAGCGATAAACTTTATGATAAATAGGTGAGATGTGATTTCTTGAAGTTGCTAAAATTGATAATAATCTTATTTTACAAGGAACAATCAAAGGTAGTCGAGGCGTGAAGAGCGAAGAAACCGACGTATTGGAGTAAACGTTCGAGGTGGGTAATGTTATGCAAAATATTTTGAATGAAGTTAATGTTATCTTTGTGAAATTATTGATATTCGAAAGTATTTTCAATCACCACATTATGAATACGTGGAAAATGAATGTTTTACCACATTGTGGGTATAACGATTTACATGCCTTGGTAGGAAAATATATTGTCTTGTGCATAGGTTATGACCGTGAGCTTGCAAATGTAGGCGGCCATGGTATTGGGAGGCCTACTTCCCATTCTGGGATAGCGTGATAGGTATGACCGTAGTTGAGATACTTGAACCAACTTGGGTATGTGATGCGGTATGTTTCAAAATGAATTTGTGGTGATGTGGTAATAAAAGTTTCCTACAAAATCATTATTCAAGTTACTTTAATTCAATGTTGTAATATTCCGAAGAAACGAACGTCTAATTACGGTATTTTAAACCCGTAAAATAGGGTTTTGCCGTATTTTATTTAATGACATCGAATATTGATTTCGATTCAGTATCGTAATAACGAATTCCTTTTTATATTCACTAAGGATTGTGAATTAAGGAATAGAATATTATGAAATAGTTCGACAGTATTATTTTAACGTCGATTGCGTATCGAACGTCAGTATTCTATGAAATTTTCTAAGCAGCGAAGCTTGGAATTAATTTCCTATATAAATGGAATATTATTTATGAAAGTACGAGCTTACTACGACCATTTTCAGATGAGTCGATTATGAACGTTTTGAGACGTTTTGAACGTCAACGTTTAGAGACGTTTTGGAAAATGGGTTTAATGATCCGAAAATAATTATAATTAATTTCCTATTATTATTTTATTTAATTACAGTATTATTAAGCATTAAAATCAATAATAAAGCATTAAGAACTCGATAATAACATTATGTGATTTTCGAAACCCTAACTTTGGAAATTAGGGTTTTCTCACAACAAAATGATATCATTAAATTATCCTATGCTATTATTTATTATCTAAACTATATGTTATGACATATATATGTATATTTGGTACGAAAATGACTATTTAAATGATATTAGGCTTGACTTATATTTTTGTACCTATATTCACGCTATTTTAACCGTATGTTGCACTATGTGGTGTTTTAATTATTTTAATGACATGTATTATATATCTATGATTTATATCTTGATCAATATATAGTATGATTGTACAAGAAATAAAATTCCCACCCTTGAACCATGTATAAGCGCCGACCATCACCCTTGGAACAAGCATGGATTTTATTTTTCTTTTGCCCAATCCATGAGAGGCCTTTTTACTCTAGCTCATGATCACCACCCCACTACACAAATTGCTCCCATTATTTTATTGTGTGTGTGTGCAACCGGCGAGAGAGAGAGAGGGTTATAGGGGGGAGACTCTTCCCCTTCACCCCACTTTATTCATTACACTCTCCCACTCCATTTCAAACACAACACTCTCATTTTCTCTCTTCTCCTCTCTCCCAAAATCTACCATAGCCGAGCCTCTTCATCCCCCATTTTCTAAAAATTTTCTTCTTCCTTCTTCATCCATTCCCAAAAACTTGATACACAACATTGTTTCTTGAGACCTATACTTATTCCAAAGGTAAACTAAGGACCTAGCTTCGATTTTTCTCTTCCATTTGTTCAAAATAGTCGAACATGCTCATATATGTATGTATGTTTTTAATGTTCTTAAGTATGAGATGTTGTTTACATATGTGTTCTTGGTGTTTTGTTTACAAAAAACATAGGAAATGTATGTTAGATGGATTTAATCTATTGCATATGAAATATTTGAGAGGATCTAGTATATATATATTATGTTTGAAGCATGAATATTGTTTATAAATTATTTCGAAAATGATAAAAAAATTTTATAAGGACCGATTGCTTTTATATTATTTTTAAGGATGGATTATTGATATATGATATGTTTAGAGTTCATAGTAATTTATTTAGAATTTTTGAAAAATCCTATGCCTATTTTTGAAGAATACCGTGAGCTATATGAACTTGTACCTTGGTGTATGAATTTTATTTTGAACATGCAATGACATATTAATGCTCTAGGACCTTGATTATATGTACTATGAATTTAATGGAAATTTTGAAAATTAAATGCATGAATTTTAGAAAAGGCCAAATGCTATAAAATTTTATATCTTGGTGTATAATTTTTATTATGAACATGCAATGGTATATTAATGCTTTAGTACATTGATTATGCGTTACATGATTTTGTTGGAATTTTTGAAAATCAAATACCAATTATTATCAAACAAACCGAAGAGCTTATGCTTAAGTATGGTGATGATTTAATTGGTTTTTGGTGAATGTTATAATGTTACATTGTTATATTATAGTGTATAAGCATAGTGTATAATTGTTAGAATTTTTAGAAACCAAAAACCTATATAAATCAAAAAAGCCGAGAGCTCTATGCTCCATATGGTGATGATTTCAAATGGTTTTGGTTGATGTTATGATGTTATATGGTTATACTATAATGTTTGAGCATGATATAATTTTGTTGTATTTTTACAAATTGTTTGGTAATTGTTTTAATTATTACTGATTGCATATTGAATTAATTCCTTGATGAATAAATTGTTTATGATGGACTATAGGTTATAAATGTGTTATATATTATTGTTGAGACCTTATACTAATTGTATAAAAATTTGGGAATTGTTGGATAATTATTTCATAATTAATCGAAATTACCGTGGCCTTAAGAAGTTAAAATGGTGATAATCGAATATCATTTGGATGATATTAATACATATTAATGACCATAGTGTATAATAATACACTATATGAATTTAAATTTTTTTGAAAACCATTTGGTAATTTATTGAAACTACCGTAAGCATTTATATATTTATAAGGATTTTAAATCCTTTTCAATCAAGTTTAATAATATATTATATGTCTAAATATTATTTTAGACATATTTGGATTTTATAAGATTTTATAAACATAGATTACTATGTTTGAGACAAAACGTTATATTCAATTACGTTATAAACGAAAATATATGGTTTATTGATTAAAAGGATTAATATTTGAGAAAATATTATTAAAGTCCATCGATTTACGTGACAAATCGAGAATTAGGACTCGACGAAATGAAATCGATTGAAAATCGATTTATAAAATGAATTAGTAAGAAATTACTATTGAAAAGTCAAAATTGTTGACTTTGCTGACTTTGTTGACTTTTAAAGCCAACGTACGAAGATACGTTCGATAAATACGCTAATACGCGTAAGATATACTAATTGAGTCAAGATACTTCATTAGTAAGAAAAGGGTTCGTAATTGAAATCCTTATATCGAGAAACGTATTTACATACGTTGAACGTTTAAACCGGTAAGGTTAAAACGAAGTAGTTGAACGTGTCTTGAAGAACGAGAAGTTCAATTAAAATACGTAATTGAAAGCGTATTGAATTCGTTAAGAATTCAGTTTATATCGATATAGAATATCGAAGTTTATTCTGACTTTAAAATTCTCGAAAACGTGAGCGACGTACTAAAATCATCGCTTTTACGTAGGTGTGGGCGCGAACGTGACGAATCGGGACATTGACGAGCAATCAAACCTAGGACTCGAGTTAAGACGAATCATAGTCCAGGTGGGGCTTCTTTTCCAAATAAAATATGAGCTTTCTTATTTAAGTTTATTTCCAAATGAATTTATTTACGATGCTTATTTTCAACTTTTGATAAAATGTTTATAAGATTACCTGCCAAAAATGTTTCTGTTTTGTGTATGGATCCTATCCGGAATGAATAATGTGAAATGTTATGATATGTTATGAATGTTGTTGGGTCGCGCCCAACTGAGTTATGAAATTGATATCGGATCCTATGCCGGAAGACAATGCCTGGCTAGGGTTAACGTGTACACCCAGGGGACTGTGTGCTGTAAGGACAATTCACGGCCGGTCCCGGCGTCGTAGAGGGAGGCCTCCTTCACGACGTTCGAACTATGTTGTTATGATGAAATGAGGATATGGGATATGGATCATACACACCAAGAAAAATGCTTGGCCAAGCGACTTTTGAACTGATGAAAATGTTTTAGTACGCACAAGGCATTTTCAACTAAAACCCTTGTGTCTTACCATGATGTTTGCAGTGTAATTCAATTATGAGAAAATGTTTTCGGCATGAGTCCACTGAGTGCAATTTTGTACTTAGCCCTGCATATTTGTTTTTAAATGTACAGGTTGAGCTCTGATGATGGTGATGGAGGAGTGTTGAGGAGTCCAGTGTCCTTGATGTCTTGTTAAGAATTGGTTTTACCTTGAATACATATCGTCATATATGTATTCACACACTTTCCACTGCAACTCTGAACTTATTTATGTTATGTATGATGTTTTGAATTGTTGAAGTCCTTCAGGTCATTAATGTCTTTTTGGATCTGTTGGAGGATAATGTGACATATACTATTGAGGTCCATCAGATCATTGTTAGTCTTTGGGTCTGATAGTCTAACCCACCTGGTTCGGTATGTTAGCATCGTATGTTATGTTCAAAGCATGCTAGTTTATATTTGATATGCATCTTTATATTAGTCTTTGTGAACACATACTATTCCTAGTATTAGTTACCCTCCAGTCCGGGTTATCCGGAGTGGGGTCGTGACAGAGTGGTATCAGAGCACTGTTGCTCTTTGAAACCCATATTCCTTCCAAAACTAAGTCTAGATTGAGTCACTGGACTTCTAGAAATCTGCTGACTACTCTCAACACTCCATCACATCGAGCTCAACCGGAGAAAAGGTAACTGAATTTCTTCCTCAAACTCATGAAATGAAGAGTTTTGAATGATAATCAAGTTTGGAAGTATATTTTGAAGGAAAAAGGGGGATTTCAAAACTCTGTTTTGAAAATCAATGAAAGTAGACCCATGTTGGGTAAAGAGATGTATGATGTTTGAAATGAAAGTTTGAGCAAGATAAATTTTCAAAAACTTGGATTTTGAAATCAAACGAGAAATTATGCAAGCGATCAAGATTTGAGATGAAAGTATATGGTTGAACTGAGTTGATCGATCAATGTTGAAAGGACGAATTCAATTTGTTATACCTATATGAGTTGATTATGTTGTCGTTTTGAAACCTTATTTCCAAATTTCAAAATTTGTTATGATGTTGTTTTGAAATTGTATTTTCAAATCTTGAGACTTATGAAGACATATGGATATGTTACCTTGAGAAGAACATAGACTCTAAGGAGCATGATCACATATTATGAAAGAACATAGAAGTACGAACTTCCTTTCCCTTACGAGAACAAAAGAACGATAGGAAGGACGAAAGTAGCAATAGCTTCGAGCTCGAACGGCAAAAGACGAGCGTGAAGATGAACGAGGACGACCTCAACCTTGGAAGTGAACGACGTCGGAATTACATCACAACTTCGTCATGGATGACCGCCGACTTGGACTGTGACGTGGACTTGACTTTGACTTTGACTTTGACTTCGACTTCAGAAGGTCAAGCATTGACTTGAAGACGTGGATATGATAGTCGTACTACGTCGGAATTATGCCTCGAGTTTATATTTTTGCACGATCGCGCAAATTTCCTACACTGCGCAGTAAATTTGTTTTACCCAGATCTCTTTCGTTAGAACTCCGATTTATGCATGGTTTTCTCCTGCGTACTCCTAACGTCCTGAACTTCATTTGTTATGAAAAACATAATTCCTAATTCTGTCTCCAGAATACGTTAGAGTCTGTTGAACGTTAGTTCAAGTGTTGGTTTAGAACAAGGATCTCATAGCATAGCCTATACCTTAGAACGCTTTTGGATATACGTTTCCGAGTAAAATAGAATATAAGATATGATACGTGCTGTACCTTATGACGTTGTCTGCCTTATAGATTGTTTAGTTTAACCTAGTCTCTTATCAGATGTTCTTAAGTTATCCTTATCTGCTTATCGGATGACGTTAGTTTGACTTATGTTAGTTTTGATCGTGACAGATGGAGGAAATGCGATACATAGCTAGGAGGAGGCTAGGACCACACCATACCCCCGAGGAAGTGATGCGCACCTATCGTGAGAGTTGGATGTGCTGCGGCGAGGACCTAGGCGAGTTCCTGATGTATTACCTTCGGCTTTGGAGGAATGCTCGGGCCTACGGCATGACTGATTACGACGGCATCAAGCGTCTCTTAACCAGACTTCCATGCGATTGGGAGGATTATGCTCGGGAAGTATCGGGAGATTACGTATATTGTGTGCCCAGAGGCTACGATTTGATTGGAGATCTGCCCAGATTCGTCAGTCATCTGACTTACGTATACAGCATCTACGGAGCCGCACCGAGGGGACCTTATCTCCCTCCCCGAGAGTATACCTGGCGTGATGAATCGCCGGAGTGGTTGTATGCTGAGGTTCCGCGTCAGATCGACCCAGTAGTACCTCCATATCTGTTTGACGAGGGCAGGCTTGCTCGTTTGGATAGCAAGCGACACGCGAGAGCATTAGGAAACTGTCTTTCCTCCTTTGGCTTGTGGACACCCGTCGTCCACCACTACCACCTCTACCACCTATGACACTCCACTACCACCAAGTGAGCCTTTCCACGACACGGTAGGATGAGCGTATCGGATGCTTTGATGGCTATAGTCCATTCGCCATGAGTACGACCAGTATGGCGACGATGACTTCAACCCTATGCGTGACATACCGATGGTAGGAGATGATGGCACAGGACAATCTAGGGTACGTGCTCGCAAAGATGATTCTGACGAAGAAGAGGATCCTGAAGAGGAAGAGGACCCCGAGGAGGATGAAGAGTAGGAAGATGCCTGATGAAGGCATTAGATGAAGGCTTAATTAGATTTTTTTTTGTTATGATTAGCATATACGCTTGTTTTCTTTTGTTTTGGTGTATGGGATTTGATGGAAAGAAAAACTCGATGTTTTGAAAGGCCGTGTGAGCCGGGATTTATGTTTTTGTTATATGACTATTGGTTTTTGAACATCCTGCCTACGGCAGAGTTTTTGGATATATATATATATAATTATGACCCCGAGGGGCTTTTGCGGCAAAATTGTTTATGTCAAGGACGAAATATTTTATTTAAGATCGTTTTACAATGAGGTTAAAATGATATTATGTATGTTAAGCTATGAAAGTGATGAGTGATGGACGATTATATGCCTTATATATAACAGAATGCCTCCTAGAAGAAACCAGGAACAAGAAGCTAGAGGCAGAGGACGAGGAAGACCAAGGGGAAGAGGTAGAATCCCCGAACAAGAGGTCGATGATATAGCCCAACCACCCCCACCTCAACCTGATCGTAGGATAGAGGAACTGTTTCTAAGACAGAACCCACCTGTCTTCAATGGAAAAGGAAGTCCAGAAGAAGCTGAACAATGGGTGAGAACCATTGAGCAATTTTCAACTTCCTAAGATGCACAAGTGAAGAAAGCGATCATCATGTGTAACATTCCAATTGAATGGACTGTGATTTACGGTGGGAGGCGGAAAGAAAACCTTCACCGAACAAACTTGGAAGAGTTCTCGTGGGAGGACTTTAAGAAAGAAGTGTATGATAAGTACATACCAAAGAGCTACGGGAAGAGGAAAGAGCATGAATTCTTCATGTCAAGCAAGAAAAGATGTCGATGAATCGACTATGATCGCGCTTTCTGCGACATGTCGAGATATGCACCCGAACAAGTGACACCGACCGAAAATGTCGGAGAAATTCGATCGGTCTAAGGCCGAGATACGGATGTCTCTCCAGACCATGGAGACGACCTATACCGAGCTCTTGTATGAGCCCTAGATATTGAGGCGAATGCACGAAGACAAGCGGTGTCAACCCGGCGCAAAAATTCAATGGACAAAGGAAAAGGAAAGTGGGAAGCAAGTCGCGGAAATAGCAACAGGGGAAACTATGAGAATACAAGTCACAAGCGACCCTGGCAAGGAAACACGGTACAGCCAGGGCAGGGTTGGAAGAGGACAGCTTTTGCTCCTCCGACAAGAGGCCCACAAGAACAAACGAGGGCTCCTCTATGCCCTAAATGCCATAGAATGCACAAAGGGATGTGCATGGCAGGCAATGTGAATTGCTTCAAGTGCGGAGCGAGAGGGCACTATGCCAACAATTGCCCAGGGGTACGCCCGGACACGATAGTGAGGGCGAATCAACCTGGCAATGCCCACCGCTAGGGCTATCTGAGCCAAACCCCAACCTCCATAATAATTCCAAATTTCACCTCAACAAAGAACCCCAACAAAGAACTCCAAAGGCGGCGGTGGCAGCAACCTCAATAACCAAGGAGACAACCGCCACGACAACGCCAAAGAAGAAGAAGCGAGCAAAGTGTTGCAGAACCAAGCGGGGCAAGCACCCGTCGACCTCGGTAGGCCCAAAGCTAGGGCGTGTGTGGAAATCGATTTTAACCTCTCCCGAGGATCTATCTTGGATGTTTAATTCACCATACATTGATTATATTCCTAGCATGCGTCTATATAATTAATTGCAACACGTGGGGTTTTCTCGTGTTTACCTTTGAATCTGCATCGGTGATGAGCGGGATGAGCGGATCGAGACTCGTGCTTTGATCTTCTGGACTGTATCCCGGTTGCCCAATCTCCAACGTCGAGTGAGGACGATCTATGGAGAATGCTATAGAAAATCACCCTATTTCTCTCTTCTCAATTTTCGAGAATCCTCACTATGGAATAATAGTGATGCACGAAAATTTAGGTTAAATGGATTAAGGATTAACCTTGATCTTATCTCTTACCTTATATTTATAATGCATTACCATAACCCCATTAGGAAAGGATCCATGCATATCCCATAAATATAATAATATCCTAATGGATAAAGAGAATCAAATCATCATCCTTAGAGAGATATGGGGCACGATTTTCACTAAGCAACGGGCCTGGATAGGCCAGCCCAGGGATCAAATGCAAGGAATAAAGATGGGCCTCAAATAAATTAATTATCTTATATTCACCCGAACATAAATTAATTTATAAACATTCATTCATGCCACTAGAGAATAAATCTTGACTTACCCTTTATTACCGAAGGTGAGTCGGGCTTGCACTTAGACATTACGAATCCCGTATTTAAGATATCGCGACGTTCATTAATTATTTATAGCATTCGATTTGCTAAAATAATTAATATCTTTAATTCCTTAAGTAGTACCACTCAACCTTATTATTGTACTTGAGCTAACTCAACTGCGGGGTTTAGTACAATAAACCTTTGAGCTCCTTAAGGGGCGTCATCATCCTAAACGGATACGGTGACTCGTCTGAGATAACTAGCATGACATACAAGCACCGCCACCACCCAAGATGCGGAGAATATTGGGTTAGAACATATAACCTCACCCATAACAAGTCAAAGTGATGGTCAACAACTCATACTCACCTAATACCTTATCGAGGTTTAGATCATCGTAAGTCACCGAGATCTAGGTTCTTCACGATTGTCGATAGAAGAACTCATCTCACCGTGATCCATCAATACGTCGAGGCGTGCCGGCATAGACAAGCAACCAAGTCAAGTCACTTCTTATCTATACATGAACCCATACCGACAACTCGTCCTCAAGTTGTCTCGGTGTGAAACTTTTATATCTCATTAAACGACCAATCATACAGAACACGTGATCTTCTACACACTCTATGATCTAACTTATATACGAGATAAGGGGACACGGATATATGCAATCTAGTATTCAATTCAGATAGGAGATTGTAATAGTGGTAACGAGAAACATTGTATACAAGCTCAACCATCTACGCCAAGATACAACCAACACGATGCCTTACAATCGGAGGCGTAATCTAACAAAATCGGGAAACAGGCGGTGTATGGGAGTCCTTCTCAACGCACTGCTATAATATTGTTCGACACGGTGCTTCAGTATTCCTTTATAGCCAAATCATGCGTGGAATTGTTGGGACTTAGGTCTAAAAGGCAAGTCGCGATATGAGAATCTCTTCACCTATAGGAGGGATTACGATCATTACACATATCCTCGAACCTAGAATTGACACTAGGATCACTTAAGGTTACGCGAATGACTGAACATAATACCCATGGGTGGCGTAGATATAATCCTAGAATGGATCGGTTAGCTAAGAATCATTCCACGATCCTTTGCAAGGAAAGAAAATTTCGTTTCACTTTCTCGACAAGAAGCTACGATTTTCATGGAATCGGATGGAATGAGAATCCGATCAGATCAAGACCAAGGCGAGGAGAATGATGAACCGAGAAGGATGCCACATTTCTCGTCTACACCGAACGGCAAGATAAACCCGAAGCTTGGGTTGAAGACATAGAAGTTATTCGAGAATTTTCGGACGTGTTTCAGAGGATCTACCGGATTACCTCGATAGACAATTAGAGTTCACCATCGACTTGGAACCGGATCGGCTCTAGTGTCGGGCGCCCTATAGGATGTCCCCAAAGGAGTTGGAGGAACCGAAGGCCCAAATTAAAGAATTGTTGGATCTAGGTTTCATTAGACCTAGTGTTTCACCTTGGGGAGCGCCTGTTTTGTTCGTCAAGAAAAAGGATGGTTCTTTGAGGATGTGCATAGATTATCGAGAGCTGAACAAGATGACACTCAAGAACAAATATCCTTTGCCAAGGATTGATGACTGTTTGATCAATTACTGAGGCGGTGTGTTCTCGAAAATTGATCTCAAGTCGCTACCATCAATCAAAATACGGTAGGAAGATGTACCTAAGATCGCATTCGAACCGATATGGCCACTATGAGTTCATAGTTATGCCGCTCGGATTAACCAATGCACCACCGGTGTATTTATGGACCTCATGAGCAGTATTTCATCCATACTGGATAAATTGCTTTGATCTTCATAGGCGATATCCTTGTCTATTCAAGAATGAAGAAGATCATAAGGAACATCTAAGAATGGTTTGCAAACCTCGAGAGATGAAAGACTTTTGCTAAGTTTAGCAAATGTGAGTTTTGGTGAAGGAAGTAATGTTCCTTGGACACATCGTGTCCGTGAAGGCGATTAAAGTGGATCGACCAAAGTAGAAGCGAGGCAAGGATGGAAATCGCCAAGAACTCGAGCGAGATCGAGTTTCCTAGGAGTGGCTGGTTATTCTGGGAGATTCATCGAGGATTCTCCAAAATTGCAAGGCGATAACCCGACTACTCAAAAGGAATCAAGTTCAACTGGATGAAGAATGTGAGGCGTGTTTTCAAAACTCAAGGAAAAATTTACAAGTGCACCAAGCAGCAGCCCGAAGCGGACAAAGAGTATGTAGTTTATACCGATGCTTCTAAGACCGGACTGGGTTGTGTTTGATGCAAGAAGGAAAGGTGATAGCATATGCATCCCGACAACTCGGACCCATGAATCGAACTACCCAACTCACGACTTGGAATTAGCCGCAGAGTTCATGCATCAAGATCCGAGACACCATCTCTATGGAGTGAGATGTGAGATCTTCATGATCATAAGGGTTTGAAGTACTTCTTCGAGCAAAGAGATTTGAATATGAGACAAAGAAGATGGCTCGAACTAGTGAAGGATTATGACTGTGGTATTAACTATCACCCGGGTAAAGCGAATGTAGTTGCGGACGCCTTAAGTCGTAAGAATCAAATCAAGCTAGGATGCCTCTTTACACAAGAAGAAAAATTCGTTGAGGAGTTTGGAAGAATGAGGATTGAATTGGTCGAACAACCAGAGACGATCACGAGTTGTATCGCTACACTCACACTGACGTCTGATTTAAGAAAAAGGATTGTCGAGAGACAAAGGATGGAGGAAAAGTTGGAAAAGGTCAGAGAAAGGTTAGTCTGGAGGATTTAAGAACTTCCAGGAGGCGTCGGACAACGCCTTATTGTTTGAAGGGAGGATATCCGTTCCAGACAACGCAGAGCTCCAAAATGAAATAATGAGTGAGGCACACGATACACCCTACACCGCCCACCCAGGTAGTACTAAGATGTACCAAGACCTGAAGGAAAAGTTTTGGTGGGAAGGCATGAAACGAGACATAGCTTCTTTAAGTGAAACATTTGCCTTGTTTGCCAACAGTGAAAGCGTTACACCAACGCCTATCTGAAAAGTTCTGATCGTTAGATATACCCGAGTGGAAATGGGATGAGATAACGATGGATTTTGTTACGAACTTACCAAAATCGAAAAGAGGGAACACCGCCATACGGGTAATTGTTGATAGACTCATAAAGAGTGCTCAATTTCTACCGATTCAGAATACCTACGGATCTGACAAGTTAGCCCAGCTGTACGTTAAGGAAATTATACGACTACATGGAGTGTCGAAATCTATTACCTCTGATAGAGACTCCAAGTTCACATCCAGATTCTGGGTTAGCTTGCAAAAACAATTGGGTACGAAATTGAATTTCATGCGACATTTCACCCATGATGACGGATCAGATGAACGAGCGATCCGACGCTAGAGGATATGTTGAGAACGATGAGTGTTGGATCGAGTGCAAATGGGAAGACATTTTACCCCTTATTGAGTTTGCACAACAATAGCTATCAAGCGACGATCGGTATGGCCCCACACGAAGCCTTGTATGGCAAGAAATGTAGATCACCGCTTTATTGGGATGAAGTGGGTGAGAGGAAAATCATAGAGCCAGCGATAGAACGAGATGATTGAGATCGTCCGACAAATTAGGCTAAGGATAAAAGAAGCTCGAGATAGGCGAAATCTTACCGATACGCGTGAGATCCGAGTGCGGTTTGAAGATGGAGATAAAGTTTTCTTAAGGTCTCTCCATCGAAAGGGATCGTCAGGTTTGGACTGAAAGAAAAGCTGAGACCCCGTTTTATAGGACCTTATGAGATCCTAGAGAGGATAGGTCCAGTAGCTTATAGGTTGGCTCTTCCTCCAAATTTGGGGAATGTGCACAATGTTTTTCACGTGTCACAATTAAGAAAATCGTTCACGATCCAAAGCACCGGATCCATCAAGACGACGTGATCCTTAAGCCCGATATGAGCTACGAAGAGGAACCAAATGCAATGCTCGACCATAAAGTTCAAAGAATCGGAGCAAGTCGATTCCGCTTAGTCAAAGTTTGTGGAACACCACGGACAAGAAGAAGCCACGGGAACTTGAAGAATCAATGAAAGAACGATACCCGATTTATTTTTCTAGAGGTATGCAAATTTTGGGACTAAATTTCTTTTAAGGGGTGGAATGTAATATTCAAGAAACGAACGCCTAATTACGGTATTTTAAACCCGTAAACTAGGGTTTTGGCAAGATTTTATTTAATGACATCGAATATTGATTTCGATTCAAGATCGTAATAACTAATTCCTTTTTATATTCACTAAGGATTGTGAATTAAGGAATAGAATATTATGAAATAGTTCGACATTATTATTTTAACGTCGATTGCGTATCGAACGTCAGTATTCTATGAAATTTTCTAAGCAGCGAAGCTTGAAATTAATTTCCTATATAAATGGAATATTATTTATAAAGTAAGTACGAGCTTACTACGACCATTTTGAGATGATTCGATTATGAACGTTTTGAGACGTTTTGAACGTCAACGTTTAGAGACGTTTTGGAAAATGGGTTTAATGATCCGGAAATTATTATAATTAATTTCCTATTATTATTTTATTTAATTACAGTATTATTAAGCATTAAAATCAATAATAAAGCATTAAGAACTCGATAATTACATTATGTGATTTTCGAAACCCTAACTTTGGAAATTAGGGTTTTCTCACAAAAAAATGATATCATTAAATTATCTTATGCTATTATTTATTATCTAAACTATATGTTATGACATATATATGTATATTTGGTACGAAAATGACTATTTAAATGATATTAGGCATGACTTATATTTTTGTACCTATATTAACGCTTATTTTCGTATGTTTCACTATGTGGTGTATTAATTATTTTAATGACATGTATTATATATCTATGATTTATATCTTGATCAATATATAGTATGATTGTACAAGAAATAAAATTCCACCCTTGAACCATGTATAAGTCACCGCCATCACCCTGGAACAAGCATGTATTTTATTTTTCTTTTGCCCGATCCATGAGAGGCCTTTTACTCTAGCTCATGATCACCACCCCACTAAAAAATTGCTCCCATTATTTTATTGTGTGTGTGTGCAACCAAGAGAGAGAGGTTATAGGGGAGACTCTTCCCTTCACCCCACTTTATTCATTACACTCTCCCACTCCATTTCAAACACAACACTCTCATTTTTCTCTTCTCCTCTCCCCAAAATCTACCATAGCCGAGCCTCTTCATCCCCATTTTCTAAAATTTTTCTTCTTCCTTCTTCATCCATTCCCAAAACTTGATACACAACATTGTTTCTCGAGACCTATACTTATTCGAAAGGTAAACTAAGGACCTACCTTCGATTTTCTCTTCCATTTGTTCAAAAAGTCGAACATGCTCATATATATGTATGTATGTTTTTAATGTTCTTAAGTATGAGATGTTGTTTACATATGTGTTCTTGGTGTTTTGTTTACAAAAAAATAGGAAATGTATGTTAGATGGATTTAATCTATTAATATGAAATATTTGAGAGGATCTAGTATATAAATATTATGTTTGAAGCATGAATCTTGTTTATAAATTATTTCAAAATGATAAAAAAAAATTTATAAGGACCGATTAACTTTTAAATTATTTTTAAGAATGGATTATTGATATATGATATGTTTAGAGTTCATAGTAATTTATTTGAATTTTGAAAAATCCTATGCCTATTTTGAAGAATACCGTGAGCTATATGAACTTGTACCTTGGTGTATGATTTTTATTTTTAACATGCAATGACATATTAAAGCTCTAGGACCTTGATTATATGTTCTATGAATTTATTTGAAATTTTGAAAATCAAATGCATGAATTTTAGAAAAGGCCGAATGCTATAAAATTTTATATCTTGGTGTATAATTTTTATTTTGAACATGCAATGGTATATTAATGCTTTAGTACATTGATTATGTGTTACATGATTTTGTTGGAATTTTTGGAAATCAAATACCAATTATTATCAAAGAAACCGAAGAGCTTATGCTTAAGTATGGTGATGATTTAATTGGTTTTTGGTGAATGTTATAATGTTACATTGTTATATTATAGTGTATAAGCATAGTGTATAATTGTTAGAATTTTTAGAAACCAAAAACCTATATAAATCAAAAAAACCGAGAGCTTTATGCTCCATATGGTGATGATTTCAAATGGTTTTGGTTGATGTTATGATGTTATATGGTTATACTATAATGTTTGAGCATGATATAATTTTGTTGGAATTTTTACAAATTATTTGGTAATTGTTTTAATTATTACCGATTGTATATTGAATTAATTCCTTAATGAATAAATTGTTTATGATGGACTATAGGTTATAAATGTGTTATATATTATTGTTGAGACCTTATACTAATTGTATAAAAATTTTGGGAGTTGTTGGACAATTATTTCATAATTAATCGAAATTATCGTGGCCTTAAGAAGTTAAAATGGTGATAATCGAATATCATTTGGATGATATTAATACATATTAATGACCATAGTGTATAATAATACACTATATGAATTTAGATAAAATTTGAAAACTATTTGGTAATTTATTGAAATTACCTGTAAGCATTTATATATTTATAAGGATTTTAAATCCTTTTCAATCAAGTTTAATAATATATTATATGTCTAAATATTATTTTAGACATATTTGGATTTTATAAGATTTTATAAACATAGATTACTATGTTTGAGACGAAACGTTATATTCAATAACGTTATAAACGAAAATATATGGTTTATTGATTAAAAGGATTAATATTTGAGAAAATATTATTAAAGTCCATCGATTTACGTGACAAATTGAGAATTAGGACTCGACGAAATGAAATCGATTGAAAATCGATTTATAAAATGAATTAGTAAGAAATTAATATTGAAAAGTCAAAATTGTTGACTTTGTTGACTTTTAAAGTCAACGTACGAAAATACGTTCGATAAATACGCTACTAGGCATAAGATATACTAATTGAGTCAAGATACTTCATTAGTAAGAAAAGGGCTCGTAATTGAAATCCTTATATCGAGAAACGTATTTACATACGTTGAACGTTTAAACCGGAAAGGTTAAAACGAAGTAGTTGAACGTGTCTCGAAGAATGAGAACAGTTCAATTGAAATACCTAATTGAAAAGCGTATTGAATTCGTTAAGGAATTCAGTTTATATCGATATAGAATATCGAAGTTTATTCTAGACTTGAAAAGTCTCGAGAAACGTGAACGACGTACTAAAAGTCTCGAGAAACGTGGGCGCGAACGTGACGATCGAACATTGACGAGCAATCAAACCTAGACTCGAGTTAAGACGAACCATAGTCCGGTGGGGCTTCTTTTCCAAATAAAATATGAGCTTTATTTAAGTTTATTTCAAATGAATTTATTTACGATGCTTATTTTCAACTCATTGATAAAATGTTTACAAGATTACCCGCCAAAATGTTTCATTTTGTGTATGGATCCTATCCGGAATGAATAATGTGAAATGTTATGAGATGTTATGAAATGTTTTGAATGTTGTTGGGTCGCATGGCGAAAGTTATGAAATCGATATCGGATCCTATCTTGGGAAGAAAATGCACTGCTAGTTTAACGTGTACACCTGTGGGCCTGCAGTCTTTAAGGACAATTCCGGTCCCGTCGTAGAGGAGGACTCCTTCACGACGCTCGAACTATGTTGTTATGATGAAATAAGGATATGGGATATGGATCATACACACCAAGAAAATGCTTGCTGACGACTTTTGAACTGATGAAAATGTTTTAGTAAGCACAAGGTATTTTCAACTAAAACCCTTATGTCTTACCATGATGTTGGCAGTGCAATTCAATTATGAAAAAATGTTTTCGGCATGAGTCCACTGAGTGCAATTTTGTACTTAGCCCTGCATATTTGTTTTTAAATGTGCAGGTTGAGCTCTGATGATGGTGATGGAGGAGTGTTGAGGAGTCCAGTGTCCTTGATGTCTTGTTAAGAATTGGTTTTACCTTGAATACATATCGTCATATATGTATTCACACACTTTCCGCTGCAACTCTGAACTTATTTATGTTATGTATGATGTTTTGAATTGTTGAAGTCCTTCAGGTCATTAATGTCTTTTTGGATCTGTTGGAGGATAATGTGACATATACTATTGAGGTCCGTCAGATCATTGTTAGTCTTTGGGTCTGATAGTCTAACCCACCTGGTTCGGTATGTTAGCATCGTATGTTATGTTCAAAGCATGCTAGTTTATATTTGATATGCATCTTTATATTAGTCTTTGTGAACCCAAAATACTATTCATAGTATTAGTCACCCTCCAGTCCGGGTTATCCGGAGTGGGGTCGTGACAAATGTTTACTTAAATTAAAGTTATAAGTTTGAAAATTTGTTGATAATTACCCACTGAGTACTCTTTGGTACTCATACCCAAAAAATGTTTTATTTGGTGCAGGTTGAACAGTGAAGAGGTGTGGGCTTGGAACTGAGTTAATAGAGTCCTTTTGTTTGGAATTTGTTAAACCTGAATGTTGTGTCTTCATACACAACATTCTCTACTCTTCCGCTGTTGACTTTGAAATTAGGAACTATACCTTTGAAGAACCTTGTAAATGTTTTGAAAACATCTATGTATATATATATATATATATCTTGGAGGATGTGTCCTCACTTATTGATATTGCCATTGTTGGTTATCTTATGCGTGCAGGTTGGCTTATCCATATTCTAGGGGTTATATAACCCGTTTGTTGAAAATTTTGATTTCATTTAAACCTGTTCATTTGTCCAAAGTTTTATTGTCTTAACCCGTCACTATCGATTAGTTAGTTAATCTTATAATTAATTAGTCGGGTCGTGACAAAGAGTCGAGGATAGACTCAGAGTATGTGATTCATAAGTTGAAGTTCACCTATGAACGATGAAGTAATATAGTTTGGGAATTGAGAATGTAAGATAATAGAAATTATCTTAAAACAATCACATGAAATCATAAAGAAACCCTAATTGAGAACTTTAAGTCGTAATCTATAAACCACCTTCGATCGATAGAAAGAATCTAAGAGCGGTTATTTTCTTATGAAGGTTTGATCGTGCGTAGTTCTTTGAGGAAGGACAATCACACATGCCTCGCTTAGAACAGCTTAACCGGACTAGCGGTGGGCCCTCTTGAAACAAAAATGTTATGCATAACTCAAAGCATGATTTACAAAGCTTTATGAACTATCATCACATGAAATGTTATTGACTACCACATATTTATGTTTTGTTGTTATCCTATCTGAGATTGGTATATCCGATGTGGTATGTGAATGAGTTGGTCCACCAACGTAAAAAAAGGGTAACGATCGGATCCGACTTAGTTAAGGACTAACTCGGATTGTGTACACGTGTGACTGTGTGTTAAGGTTAGCTACCTCGACCGGTCACGGCGACTATGTGTAGGTGGCCACCTCCATAGTGCGCGAATGAATGAATGAATGATCAGATATGGAAACAACGTGAATGAAATAGTCAGGCCTGACACTTTTGAGAAATGATAAAATGTTTGATAGGCATGAGTCTTTTAACTAAAATCCTCATGTGCTATTGTGGGCAGTTCAATAACTTTTGATAAAGAAAATATTTTCGTGATGAGTCCACCGAGTACTTTTGTATTTCAGCCTGCGTCTCGTTTTTGATGTGCGGGTTGAGCAAGATGGATGATGGGTGCGGGCGGTGCGGGCGGCAGCTTGTTTTGTTGCTTAATTAGAAATGATTCTAGAACCTTGGGCATGCATCGTCATATGCATGTCCACGTTCTTATTGTTGCCAACTCGATATTATTTTGATGTTTTGATTATAACCGCTTTCATACCGTATTGAACTTGAGGTCGTACCTCGTTCGAATTGTGCCCCATTGGGTTATATTTGAACCTTGAACCTTTTGACGAGTCATTCTGTGACTCGAGTTGGTATTAACTAGCTTATCCCTTTTTAGTCTATGCGTTATCGAGTAGTTAAATGGTTAATTGCATCGATTAGTTATATTTATATCCGCTGCTTTATCATACCAGTGACGATCTATATGATCCGTACTTTCTTGGGAAGTCGGGTCGTCACATGTGGAGACAATTCAATCATATCGACATCATAAATCCAAGATCAAAGCATCCCCTTTCTCGAAAATTTCATGAAATTCCCAAACAATAACATATGCTTTACAATTTCAACATTAAACAATACATAGACATCGAATCTATCATAATATCAATAAATAATCAAACTTTTCAAAATTTCACCATATGACCGAATATATGGAAGATTCATATGTTCAAAATTTTAAAAATTTCAAACAGTAGATGTGTTATAGAGTCGAGATTATACCTCGTTTTGAAGACGGATCGAAAATTCAACGAATGGATCTTTCATAATTTGGCATGAAATTTTTGAAAATCTTGTGTGTATGTTGGACGAAAAATTGGGGAAAAGAATGAGGATGAATAGTATTATTTCATGTTTATCATTTAATACATTAATTAGATTTTATTTTTCCTTTTCTTTAATGGGTGATTATTCACCCATTCTAGATCTTTCACTTTTCTTTTCAATTTTTCATTTTCTTAAATAGATAATAATCACTTTTCTTTTAGATAATAAATATAAATATTGTAAAATAATGCATAGCATTTTTATAGAAATAAATCGAAACTAATAATCTGATAAAACAATCTCTACTTGAATCTCTGCTTTTGAACTCAACAATAAATCATAATAATCAAAATATAATTATAAAAATATATTATTGACTCCGAAAATCATTTTAAATATTCTGCTCTTAATTCGAGCTTAATCGGCAAACGTCGACGTCATAAAAACATCGATTTTGAAATTCTCAATTTTCTGAAATCAAGACTTCATTGAGCATGTATCTATCATCTCAAGACCCTTGGAATCTAGGTCTTCTTATTCTAAATAAGATCTAAGAATCTTATCTCAGATTCTATCTCAAATCTGCCTCGATTCTATCTTCTAAACTCGAAGCTTAACGTAAAAGCTTCTAACTTAAACAACTCTTTCTTAAGGATGCAATGTCCTTCTCATAAGCTCTTAATCGAGAGCTAACCTCTTCTACAGAAATACGAGGTATTACAGAATGGCTCGTCTGACGCCTGATTAAAGGTCATGATCTGTGACCTCAACTCCCGACTCTTCTTATTCGGGTAGTATTTAGTCATAAACTTCTCTACCACGACATTCTAGTTCTGCAGAGAGTTGGCGGGGAGTGCCAGAAATGAAGACTTTGCCCTATCCTTCAGGGTATATTGGAAACAACGCATCTTCAGCTGATATTCATTTAGTCCTCCCAGCGGGAAGGATTACAGCACCGAACAAAATTCCCTGATGAAACCTGTAGTAACCCAAAATTTTTATGGTCCTGATTAGAACCCAATTAATTCCTAATTAGGGGTTTAAAGGCATTGCATCCCTTAATTGATAAAGAAGTGCTTGATTAATTAGAAAGTGATAGAAATTCGATTAATTTATAATCGAAGGAGTAGAATTTGGAAGAAGTGGTTATTATTCAGAAATGAGTTTTATTATGATTAAATATGAGATATGTGGTTATTATCATGTGTGTTTGGATGAGATTTCATTAAATAAAAAATGTTCTAAAGAAATTGTATTAAATATTGTTTATGTGAGATTTAATTACGAAATGAGATGAAATATTGTTTGAGCTATTAAATGATTTGAATAAATTGATTTTATTTATGTTAAGAGATAAACTAAACTGAGATTGAGAGAGACGAAGAACTGATCTTTCATTGATTGAAAACTGAATTACAGAAAATATCTAAGCTGAGCTATATATATCACGCAGCTTAGAGAAAAAAGGAAAACAAAAAACAGAGGGTAGGAGAGAGATAGCAACAGCCTAACAACTTCTTAACTAACCCTGTTGATGTGGACAACACGTGGAATATCATTCCAATACGCCCCCAAGAATCCTAACCAGGATCTCCAAGAATGACTTTGAGACGTGCATGAAGAAGAGAGAATCTGGAGTCAGCTATCGGCTTTGTAAATACATCAACAATTTGATCAAACGACGGCACATGTCCAACTTCTATTATTCCTTCTTGAACTCTCTCTCTGATGTAATGCACATCAACCTCAATATGCTTCGTTCCGGCATGAAAAACTGGATTCCCAGCCAAAGCTATTGCACTAACATTGTCACACCACAGCTTATGTGGTGGTTGTAGTGAGATCCCCAACCCAGAGCATAGCTTTTGTAGCCACACTAGATCTGTTGTTGCGCCATGCTCCTATACTCAGATTCAAGACCGCCTCCTAGACACCACTTTCTGCTTCTTAGCCAACCAAGTTATAAGATTGGAGCCCAAAAATATACAATGTCCTCATGTGGACATGCGATCATCCACACAGCTAACCTAATCTGCATCTGAATATCCAACAAGTTGTGAAGAATGAGAAGCAGTAAACTGTAGTTTTATTGTAGATGTTCCTTTAAGATACCGAAGTAGTCTCTTGCATGCAGCCCAATGAAGTGTAGTAGGAGCTTGAAGAAACTGGCTTAGCTTATTAACACAATAAGTTATGTCTGGTCTTGTGAGGGTGAGGTAATGAAGAGCACCAACTGTACTTCTGTAGAGAGTAGGATCTTCAAATGGAACACCATCAGCTCGAGATAACTTGGTTGCTGGTGTCATAGGAGTTGAACAGGCTTTACAGTCCACCATCTTTGTATTTGATAGAAGTTCATGTATATACTTGTGTTGACACAGCAGAAATGAATCTTGAGAATGCTGCACCTCGATACCAAGAAAGTAACTCACATTGCCCATATTCTTGACATAAAACTTGGCATGAAGAGTGTCAATGACATGAGATATAATGGAAGGATCATCTCCAGTAATAAGAATGTCATCTACATATACTAAGATAAGAGTGAGATAAGCTCATTTCCTTTGATAGAACAATGAGAAGTCAGATTCTGATCTTTGAAATCCAAGATGACATATCTCTGTTTTGTGAGTTTCATACGAGGCTCGAGGAGCCTGCTTCAACCCATATATAGCAGTCTCCAGTTTGCAGACAAAGTCAGGATGCTCACTATTTTCAAAGCCAGCAGGTTGTGCCATATAGATGGTATCTGTGAGCTTTCCATTTAGAAAAGCATTATTGACATCTATCTGCTGAATTGACCAACCTATTGTTGCAACCAGAGAAAACATTAATCTGATAGTGGATGGTTTAACAAATGGACTATAGGTTTCCACAAAATCAACCCCAGCTAGCTGTTCAAAGCCCCTATCTACCAACCTTGCTTTCAATTTATCCAGAGTGTAGTCAGGATTCAACTTCACTCTAAAGATCCACTTGTTACTAATAACCTTCTGTGTTGGATCAGGTGGTATCAGTTTCCAAGTGCCTTTCCCAACTATAGCATCAAACTCTTTTGTCATGGCATCCAGCCACCCTTTGTGAGACAGAGCCTCATCCAATGATAATGGTAAGAAGGAATTTGAGATGACAGGTTTTGAATGAGAGGACCATCAAAGGTAGCTATGTATATTTTTGGCTTTCTAATGTCATGTTTGGATCTAGTGATCATTGTGTGAGTGTTTGATGTTGAGGAAATAGGTTGATTTGTAGGACGAGTGGGTGTGGAATTTGTACCGGATGATGTTGAGGAAGTATCTGTAGAAGTGGAGGATGAAGAGTGAGTAGATGAGTGAGGAGGGGAAGTAGCAGGTGAGGTAGGAGGTGAGATAGGAGGTGAGATATGATGTGGCTCAAGTTGAGGGATAGGGGCTGAAATAGATAATACATGAGTACATGTGTTTGTGCAAGCAGATTTAGAAGACGAGAACATAGTAGAATAAGGAAACTCACATTCATTTAATTTGACGGCATCCGCAATATAGAGCCTACCATTTGAGCTGTATACACTTATAGCCACGATGATTTGTAACGATAACCAAGGAAAATACACTTTTGGGACTTGAAGGCTAGTTTATGAGAATTGTATGGCTTTAGATAAGGAAATACAGCACAACCAAACACATGCATGTAAGTATAATCAGGGTTGGCATTATACAGAACCTGATATGGTGATTTGATGTTTAAAGTGTAGGGAAATCTGATTTTAACCCTCTCCCGAGGATCTATCTTGGATGTTTAATTCACCATACATTGATTATATTCCTAGCATGCACCTATATAATTAATTGCAACACGTAGGGTTTTCTCGTGTTTACTGCGAATCAATCGAGGATGAACGGATCAAGACTGCTTTGATCTTCCTGATCGTATCCCTGCTACCCAACCCAATATCGGCGAGGATAAGCTATGGAGAATGCTACGTAAAATCACCTCCTTCTTCTATTAATTTTCAAAATCTCTCCCAAGCACTATGGGATTCTCGAAAATTGTGATAGGATAATTGAGGATTAGCATTGATTTTATCTCTTACCTTATATTTATAATGCATTACCATAATCCCATAAGGAAATGATCTATGCATATCCAATAAATATAATAATATCCTTATAGGATAAAGAGAATCAAATCCTTTCCTTAGAGGATAGGGGTACCATTTTCCTTAAGCCACGGCCTTGATGGGCCAAACCAGGATCAAATGCAAGGAATAAAGATGGGCCTTATATAAATTAATTATCTTACATTCAAATTTAATATAAATTAATTTATAAACATTCATTCATGCCACTAGAGAATAAATGGTCGACCCTTTATTACCAAAGTGAGTCGGGTTTGCACTTAGACATTACGAATCCTCGATTTAAGATATCGCACGTCCATTAATTATTTAGAGTATTCGATCGCTTAAAATAATTAATATCTTTAATTCCTTATAGTACCACTCAACCGACATTGTACTTGAGCTAACTCAACCTCGCAGGTTTAGTACAATAAACCATTTGAGCTCCTTAATGGGACGCCATCATCCTAAACGGATACGGTGACTGACACAAGAATTAGTATGACATACAAGCACCGCCAAAGACCCAAGATGCGGAGAATATTGAGTTAGAACATATAACCCTCACCCATAACAAGTCAAAGTGATGGTCAAGAACTCATACTCACCTAATACCTTATCGAGGTTTAGATCATCGTGAAGTCACCGAGATCTAGGTTCTTCACGACGGTCCGATAGAAGAACTCATCTCACCGTGATCCATCATTACGTTAGAGACGCATCAAAGATAGACAAGCAACCAAGTCAAGTCACTTCTTATCTATACCGCAACCTTTACCGACAACTCGTCCTCAAGTTGTCTCACCAGCGATTCTTTTTATATCTCATTAAGCTCGACCAATCATACGTACTTGTGATCTTCTACATACCGCATTTATCTAACTTTTATATGAGATAAGGGACACAGATATATGCAATCAAGTAATCAATTCGATAGAGATTGTAATAGTGGTAACAAGAAACATCAGTATACAAGCTCAACCAAAACCGCCAAGATACAAATCCAACAATCTCCCACTTATACTAAAGCAAACTTTTGTATACAATGTGTCTCTACTAGCTATTACAAACAAAACCATCACATTGCTTCTCCCACTTATACAAAAGTTTCATTTCTAAGTGGGTGCCATCTGCCGAATCCAAGTTCTCGAACGCACTTGTAGACTTTTTGCGGCAGCTCTTTTGAATGGATCCGCTAGGTTATCCGTCAGATCAATCTTTTAAATCAAGACGCCCCTCGTCTCACGATTTCGTATGACATGGTTTTTTCTCTATGTGTTTGGTCGCTTGTGGGTCCGTGGTTCCTTCGAGTTTGCCACATCGCACCGAAAGTTATCACAAGAAACTATGATACTCTTGGGCAAACCAGTACCACACCTAGATCCATGAGGTAGTTGTTAAACCATACAACCTCCTTAGCACCTCCAAGCATCTACGTATTCGGCTTCCATGGTAGAGTCCGCAATGCATCGTCATTGCTTTGCACCGCCAGATACGGCCCACCTCCCAAGGTAAACACATAGCTTGAGGTAGACTTTTCTCATCACGGTCGACTTGAAACCGAAATCAGATAACCCAAAGGCATTAGACTATCTCGCATGGTAAACCAGCCTATAATCTCGAGTCCTTTTCGTACTTGAGTATATGCTTTATCGCAGCCCCAATGAGCTTGTCCGAGGTTAGATCGATATCTAGCTACTATGCCTACCGCATAGCGTATATCGGCCTCGACATAAGCATTGCGTACATGAGACATCCTACGCGGAGTCGTAAGAACTTATCTCATTTCCTCTATCTCCTTTGCGCCTTAGGTGATCGCTCTTAGATAAAGGAACGCCATGCCCGAAAGGTAGCAATCCTTTCTTGGCGGTCTCCGCATACTAAAACGAGTAATCACAAAGATCAATGTAAGACGCCCGAGATAAGCTCAACATTTTCCTCTTGCGATCTCGGTGAACCTTGATCCCAAGAATGTACGATCTCCTAAGTCTTTCATTTGAAAGTGATCGATAACCAACTCTTTACGTCCGATAACAACTTCACATTGTTGCCAACTAGAAGAATGTCATCTACGTAGCGCAAGAAATACCACATCACTGTTGACATCTAAACGATACACACAACTCGCTAGCAACCGGGTAAATCCATGGACTTACCACCGCGTCAAAGCGTAAGTTCCGTGATCGTGAGGCTTGCTTAAGCCCATAAATGGACTTCTTAAGCTTCCATACTAGATGCTCTTCACCCTTCACCACATAACCTTCGGGTTCTTTGCATATAGATGTCTCTACCTTCCTCAAGGTAACCGCTTAGAAAAGCGGTTATCACATCCATTTGCCAAACCTCAAGTTCAAGTGGGCTACTATGGCTGTAAGTGTCACGCCCAATTCCCGAGGGAAGGCACGGATGCCGGGGTGTGATTAGGGGGTGAGGGTTAAGAAGGGGGAAGTGGGAATACATATAACATACACGATAAGAAGATGTGACCATGAAATCGAAAGATCTCCTCAATAACTAGGACATATCCCGAAGGGAAGGGTGCGCAAACAATATACCAATGTAATAATATCGATATCATAACCTCGTAAAACATGATCTCGGTTTATAACAAGTAATGCAAGAAAGCAAAATAGCATTACACCGCCGACTAGACCTGTCAACCATATAGCATGCTCATATCGAGACTCACAAAGATAATAACATAATAGCAAATCTTATTCCTAATCGTAAAGCAAAATAAGGGACAAGAATACATCAACATCGAATACGATATAACACAACATCGTGGAAGCATAGCATGAAGAACCCGCAACTCCACCGCCGCCGCCCGTCCAACCTCCTCCATCCGTGAAAAGATTTGAAAAGAGTTTGGGGTGAGTACTAAGCGCACTCGCTGGGGTTTTATCATAAATCAAAAGAATCATGATGCCGTGTTCGAGCACTTACCTTAGAAGGTTTTAAAATGTAAGTCCACTTCTAAGTAAGCAAAATAGAATTTTCATTTTCGATACCGATCCGCATTATCATTCTCGCCATCATAGAACCAAGAACCACGGCTCGAACGATCCCGCCAGCCCATCACATCTCATTCATTCGGCCGGAACATATCCAAAGAAGCCCACAATATCTCGGCCCGAACATGTCCAACACCATGCCCGAACGTATCCACCGGCTAACTCGGTGTGGACTTCAGGTCAAACCCGCCGTAACCATAACCACCTCATTACCATTTCCGTGTGGACTTCCGGGTCATCCCCTCGTAACCATAACCACGTATTCGGGTTCATCCCCTTCGATCAATACTCAAGATGGTGATCAACCCACCGAATAGAGATCCGTGCACAATCACAATATAACCATATCTCGGATCGTAGAATGTAATAAATTCATCAAAACATTTTACGGCGCATGTTTTATTTTGAAATATCGAGTAAATAACTCAAAATAAGCATATAACCCAACCTCTAATGCAGCAGAAAACGTTAACCGGGAGGTATCTACGGATCCGATGACTTCACCGATTGAGAATTGGTAGGTACCGGTAACAAGACGGAACAAATTTTGGGGTCACATCGCACAAAGCAAAGCAACATCGTGATCCAACGAAGATCGTCGAAAAACTAGGTTTTCGACTCTCGAACCCATATTTGGCACTCTCCGGTTTTAAAAATCAACTCGACGCGTGAAGGAAATATATTCCGGGCATCAAGACTTATAATAGGGTACTTTCAAAATATGCATGCATGCAAGTTGACTCAAATCTTAGCAACAAGCTTTCAAAAATCGATGCTATCCTCGCATCTAGGATAAACCATCCAAAATCGATGCATGAAAATGAAACATAAGCAATATGCATAACCCATTTAACATGGAATGACAAACCACGTTGAAAATGGATAACCCGGGGCATGTACTTGGCTTTAGAAAACTCAAGCAACGAAAACATCCCGACGTAAACGCGAAAAATGTAAAACTAATCGGTACTTTAGTAGAATGCATAGCCCTAACTAAAACCCAAAGGACCAGAGCTGCAAAGGTGGCTCGGCCACAAAATCGGGCGGCGACAATGGCGGCGACGGTCTCGCTAATCGGCGGCTCCTCCCATTTTCCCGCCCCGTCCTTAGAATCCCGAGTTCTATGCTATACGATCTACTAAAAGCGGAATCAAAACAAGAAAAGGACAAAACAGAAAACAGGCTGCCGGGGAGGTTGATTGGCGGTGGTGGCTGGCGGCCAGCCAAATGGCGCTGTCCGCCGAGCCTCCCGGCTCGATCCCCACTCCTCCGGCTCCGCTTCAGCACGTCGAGCTGCTCGGCTCTTCCAGAAACACGAGAGACGAAGGAAAATGAACGTTGAAACTCAAGGCCCTAGCCTCTATTTATAGGAAAGAGGGTCACAAGAATACAATGCAGCGCCTTTTTCGAAAACACAAAAATGCGACACAACTTTGCAAACGGACTCCAAATTTAGCAAACTTAGTACCCATGGACACGAAATAAAATACCGGACACAACGACTATAAACATGATATGCTTTAAAAGACCATTGAAAAGTCCTTTTCGATAACTTCCCTGAGTGCCAAACCTTCGTGGGTGGTCGAAAACTCGATACTTAGTGTCTATGAATTCGCCATAAGACACTCTTCACAACGCCTAGGTTTCGCGGCGGTCGCATCACCAAACAAAAAGTCAACCTTTGACATTTTCTTAAAAACGTGCCATGCAAAAATGAAGCTTAGAAAGGACGGGTATCACATACCTCCTCCTTAGAAAAATTTCATCCCTAAATTTCAAACATGTGGCGGAAACAATTCGTGTCATCGAGTCCCGAACTGTCTTCCAACTCCCACGTAGCTTCCTCCTCCGTGGTGATTCCACAACACCTTCACCAACGAATCGCTTGTTCCTCAAATCCTTCACTTCGCTCCAAGATAGCCACCGGTCTCTCCTCGTAACTCGGATCCCGAGCAAGAATCACCGATCGTGCTTGATCACGTGTTTTGGGTCGAACACGCATTTCTCAAACCGAGAAACGTGAAACACGCCATGAACATCTTCGATGCTAGGCGGTAAAGCTAACCTATAGGCAACGGGCCTATTCTCTCAAGAACTTTGAAAGGTCCAATGAACCTCGGTCGAACTTACCACGCTTCCAAAATGAACGACTCGCTTTCGTTGGGGAAACCTTATGAAGACGCGATCTCCCGCCATGAATCAAGATCCGTCGGACGCTTGTCGCATAGGATTTCATCGTCTCCCGAGCTTCCTTGATCCTTCGCTGATCCGATAGATAACCTCGACCGCCTCACGAACCATCTCTCGTCCTAACATCTTCCTCTCGCCCACTTCGTCCCAATAAAGTGGCGATCGACACTTCCTTCCGTGACAACACTTCATAGGAGCCATTCCTATGGTGGCTCGATAATCAAGTTAGTTATAGGTCAAACTCCACCATAGGGAGCCATTCCTATGGTGGCTCGATAACCGCCGCAGATGTCTTCCAAAACCCGAATTGTTCTTTCCGATCGACCGTCCGCTTGAGGATGGAATGCTTTGTCGAGATTCAGCTTGGTCCCTATTGCTTCTCGCACTCCTCCAAAACCTCGACGTGAACCTCGGTCACGATCTCGACGTAATCGATACCGGTACACCATGTAACCGCACGATTTCTCTAACGTAAAGTCGAGTAAGCTTATCTAACCCGTCACGATATCGTAATCGGTAGAAATGAGTCGACTTCGCCGGGCCCATCGATGACAACCCATATAGCGGTGTTTCCTCTCACGACCTTGAAAACTCACCACAAAATCCATACCGATATGCTCCCATTTCCACTCGGATAGGTAGCGGTTGCAAACAAACCCGACGGACGCTGATGCACATTTTCACTTGCCGACAAGCCAAACAACGCTCCACAAATGCGGTTACATCCTTTTCATCCCTTCCCACCAAAAGTTCATTTTAAGGTCTCAGTACATTTTGGTGCTTCCTCGGACGAGTCAGACGGTGCCTCATGAGCTTCACTCATGATTTTATCTCTCAATTCCCTATCGAGTGGCACACATAACCTTCCTCGGAATAATAACGTTGTCTTTTGTTCGGTGAACCCTCATTGCGTCTTCCTGACCTCCTTTCAAACGATTTTTCCAAGAACTCGCCTCCTTGTTGAGCGCTCACGATGGCTTCTCTCGGATCCGGTTCACCGTCAAAGTCATGATTTAAACCTTGCACTGATTCCGGCGGATGAATCACTTCCAGGCTGAGCTTCTCGAAATCTCGAATAAGCTCTTTCTCTCGCGTAAGAAAACATCCCAACTTCGCTCTCGACTTGCGACTAAGAGCATCTGCTACAACATCGCTTTCCTGTGATAATCGATAGAGCAATCATAATCCTTCACCAACTCTAGCCATCTCCTTCGCCTCATGTTCACTTCTTTGTTCAAAGAAATACTTGAGGTTCTTGTGATCCGTGAAGATCTCACACTTAACTCCGTGAGATAGTGCCTCCAAATCTTCAAAGCATGAACGATCGCTGCTAACTCCGGTCATGCGTTGGGTAGCTCAACTCGCGGCGGCTTCAACCGACGAGACGCCAGAAGATATAACCTTCCCGTTCTTCATAAGAACGCAACCCAAACCAAGTTTGGATGCACGTGTAGACCACAAACCCATTGTTTCCTTCCGCACGGCTAACACTAGAGCGTTGTTAGCTTCTTCTTCAACTCCTCGAAAACTTGCTTCACAAGCTTCGACCATGAAAACTTGATTCCTTTCTCGAGTGCTGCGTCATTGGCCTCGCCAATTTTGAAAACCCTTCGATGAAACGCTCATAATATCCGCCAAGCTTCAGAAAGCTTCAACTTCATTGGCATTAGTCGGAACCTTCCGCCACTTTACCGCTCAACCTTCACCTGGTCGACTTTCGATTCCTTGCAGACACTATATGTCCAAGGAACATCACTTCTCATAGCCAAAACTCGCACTTGCTATACTTGGCATACAACCTCTCCGCTCGTAACGTTTCCAAAACAAAGACGGAGGTGTTCTCTATGCAACTCGCATTCTTGGAATAGATGAGAATATCATCGATAAAAACCAAGACGGCTATCCGTGACATCGATGGAAAACTCGATTCATCGATCCATGAAGATCATGGCGCATTGGTCAAACCAAACGGCATCACGATGAACTCAGAGTGCCCATACCGCCCCGAACGCGGTCTTCGCAACGCCCTCCTTCCCGATCTTCAGCGATGGTAGCGACCTCAAATCGATCTTAGAGACGACATCGCTCCTTTCGAGTTGGTCAAACAGATCGCCGATCCTTGGAAGAGGATATCTGTTTCGATCGCCACCATTATTCTCTCGTAGTCAATGCACATCCGCAACCCATCATTCTTCTTGACGAATGTAATCAAGCGCCCCCACGACGACACGCTAGGTCGATAAAACCTAGATCCAACAGCCCCGTGCAATCAAGCGCTTTCAGCCTGCAATTCCTTAGGTGCCATTCTCAGATGGTGCCTTCGACATCGTGCCGCTCCTCGGTTCCGCATCAATAGTGAATTCCACTTGTCTATCAGCGGCAAACCCGCAAACCTCGGGAAACACGCCCGATATTCACACACCACTGGCTCTCTTCAGAATCGCTTGGCTCTTCGCGGCTTCGTCAAACTCACTAAGAAAGTCCGACTTCCTTCCCGATCATCCTCACCGCCTTCGGTCTTTGGTAGATCATCGCACGCAAACACCCATCCTTATGCCGTGGAAACAAACTTCCATTCCTTTGGCCGTTTGGAAAACAACTTCACTCTCGAGACAACGAGGTTGCTTCAGTGCTTTTCCAACCAATCCATGCCAAAGATGACATCGAAATCTTCCATTCCGATGACATGCAAATTGACAAAGACCTTCGCTCATGCATTTCTACCTCCCTGCTTTTGGGCATATCTCTTTGCTTTAGCACTTCCCTCGACGGGATGCACTTTCCGGTACTCGATTCCTCGGGTACTAAACCCAACCTCTCACACGATTCTCGAAACGAAAGAATGTGAGGCTCTTGTATCAAATAAAGCGAAAATGGGTATATCACTCATATGGATTATACCAAGATTTCCGGGAGCTTGTGTTGCCCGCTGGTCGATTCAAGGCGCACACCGCTGCTTGCCGCGGTGGCCTGGGTTTGTTGGGCTCGGATGGCCTCCTCGCTCGTTCATCCTCCGCGAGCTCGATTGCCTCTGCGAGTGGATGCTTTGCTTTCGGGGCGGTCGACTGCTTGGTCCTCCTAACGGACAATCTCGAGCGTAATGTCCGCATTTCTTACAGCCGATAACACTCGATGCTACCTTGCTCGCATCACGAAATGATTCCTCTAGATTGGCACCAAGGTTTTTCCACACCGCCTCCACCGCCGCACGGGTTGGAAATTCTTCCCAAGGTTGCTTTCTCTCTTGAATGCCCGGATTCCTTGGAATCATGGACCGCCTGGTTCCCTCGAACACCCATTACCTCTCCTCGATCTTCCCATTTCCTCTTGCTTCTTCCTCCGCCGGCTGTCCGGTGGCATCGTTTTCCCTGGGCAACATTGACTCAATGTTTAAAGCCCGGTTCATGATCGTGCATACGCCGGATCTCCCGATCGACGAGCGAAATTCGATCTCCGGTCCGAGTCCTCTCCTCAACCTATTCGCCTCGGCAACCTCGGTCTGGTGCAGTGCGTGGCATAACGCGACGATTTATCAACGAGCGATCGTACTTTCGGTGACCGTTCTTCACCCTCACGAAGATTCCGTAACTCGCTTTGCTTCTCTGCACGTAAGAACGCCAGCACGCATTTTCCATGAGTTCTTCCTCGAAATCCTCCCACGATACCTTCCCCACCGCCCCGGTGTTAAGAGTCATTCTCACGTATTCCACCGTAAATCAACTTCCTCGGTTAGTCGAAAGATTGTGCAATTCACTTTTACGCTTCTTCGCACCGATGTATTCAAGATCCTTTCGTGGATCGTATCCGCTCCGCCGATCGGTTCGTCGAGACCCGTCGACGTAGGGGATTCTACCGCGAAAACTCGATCGCATTCCTTTGAACCAATGGTGGTTCTAGGGCTTCTTCCACGTTATTGTTCCTCCGGGTTCCTTGTTCTCGCATTCTGCATCGACGCTGAAACATTAGAAACACGCTCGCATAGATAACCGGTATCATCGCATAACATACATCATCATTCATAACCATATATCATCACATATATCATATATCACGATCGCATATACACATGCAATCTGTCAACACATCACCGTTATGCATCTCACATAACATCGCCACATACTACATAGATCATGTATCATCATCACATAGCTCATATCACATATAAGCATCAAAACATAAACATTCATCATGAGACAAGCGTAGTATTAGTTTTATCCAGTCATTCAATGAAGGACCGCAAAATACAAGATCAAGGTATGTCACCAAAAGGTCGATATGAGCAAAAGAATCGACTCGGCCATCGCAAAGATGCCGCCTCGTCCATGCTAAAAGCGCATCAGCGATCACCACCGCATATACCGACTACCCATCTCGCCCTCCATATCCGCCCACTACTCACCGCTCGTCTCCCGGTTCCATTCTCGCCTCCTCATCCTCTCTTCCCTTCCTATCGGGGCTTGAATTGGCCGCCAGGGAAAACATATGTTAACCCTCGCCCGAGGATCCATCTTGGGTGTTTAATTCACCATACATTGATTATAAACCCAGCGTGCGCCTATATAATTAAATCGCAACACGCTGGGGTTTTCACGTGTTTACCTTTGGATCCAAGAGGTCGATGGAACGAGATGAACGGATCGAACGGATCGGACTCGTGCTGACCTTCCGGATCTGTATCCCGATTGCCCAATCTCCAACGTCGAGTGAGGACGATCTATGGAGAATGCTTCGAAAATCACCCTCTTTCTTCTCTACCCAATTTTGAAAATCTCTCCAAGAGCTTATGGAATTCTCGAAAATAATGATGTCTTGATTAATGATCATTAACCTAGACTTTATCTCATACCTTATATTTATAATGCACTACCTTAATCCCATATGGAAATTACCATAATCCTATATGGAAATTACCATAATCCTATATGGAATATTACCATAATCTTAGGATTATTTCCATACTTTGGATTATTTCATACTCGTGATTATTACCATAATCTTATATGGAAAGGATCTATGCATATACCATAAATATAATAATATCCTTGTGGGATAAAGAGAATAAAATCTTACCATCGGGAGCATGAGGGCGCCGATTTTCGCTGGCTATGGGCACTGATGGGCCAACCAGTGGATCAAATGCAAGGAATAAAGATGGGCCTCAAATAAATTAATTATCTTATGTTCAGCCCGTAACATAAATTAATTTATAAACATTCGATCATTCCACTAGAGAAGAATGTTGACTTACCCTTTATTACGAAGTTGAGTCGAACTTGCACTTAGACATTACGAATCCCGTATTTAAGATATCGAACGTCCATTAATCATTTCTAGCAATCATTCGCTTAAAACGATTAATAACTTCATTACCTTAAGTAGTACCACTCAACCTTATTATTGTACTTGAGCTAACTCAACTGCGGGGTTTAGTACAATAAACCTTTTGAGCTCCTTAATGGGACGCCATCATCACGAACGGATACGGTGACTCGACATGAGATAACTAGCGTGACATACAAGCACGCCACCACCCAAGATGCGGAGAATCTTGGGTTAGAACATATAACCCTCACCCATAACAAGTCAAAGTGATGGACAAAGAACTCATACTCACCTAATACCTTATCGAGGTTTAGATCATCCGTAAGTCACCGAGATCTTGGTTCTTCACGACGGTCGTAAAGAAGAACACATCTCATCGGTGATCCTTCAATACGTCGAGACGTATCCAGCATAGACAAGCAACTAAGTCAAGTCACTTCTTATCTATATCAGCGGCTAAACCGACAACTCGTCTTAAGTTGTCTCACCAGTGAAACTTTTATATCTCATTAAGCTTGACCAATCATACGAGACTTGTGATCTTCTACACCTTGTATGATCTAACTTATATGGCGAGATAAGGGGACACAGAATATATGCAATTAAGTATTCAAATCGATAGGAGATTGTAATAGTGGTAACGGAAACATTGTATACAAGCTCAACCAAACCGCTTTCAAGATACAACCAACAATCTCCCACTTATACTAAAGCAAACTTTAGTATACAATGTGTCTTTCTACTAGCTATTACAAACGACCATCACTTTGCTTCTCCCACTTATACAAAAGTTTCCTTTCTAAGTGGGTGCCATCAAGCTCAATCCAAGTCCTCTAACGTGTCCATCGTAGACTTTTTGCGGCGAGCTCTTCGTGAATGGATCCGCTAGATTTTCCGTTGTATCAATCTTTTCAATCAAGACGCCACCTCGTCTAACGATTTCTCGTATGACATGGTACTTTCTCTCTATGTGTTTGAGTCGCCTTGTGGGTCCGTGGTTCCTTCGAAGCTCACATCGCACCGAAAGTTATCACAAGAAACTATGATACTCTTGGGCAAACCAAAACCACGTCTAGATCCATGAGGTAGTTCTTGAACCATCTGACCTCCAGAAGCCTCCGGCGGCTACATATTCGCTTCCATGGTAGAGTCCGCAATGCATCATTTGCTGCACTCCATGGGATATCTGCTCCACCTCCCAAGGTAAACACATAGCCCGAGGTTGACTTTTCTCATCACGGTCGACTTGGAAATCGAGTCCGAGATAACCCAAAGGCATTAGACTATCTCGCATGGTAAACTAGCCTATAATCTCGGTCCTTTTCGTGTGCTTGAGTATATGCTTTCTTTAGCATCCAATGAGCTTGTCCGTGGTTAGGCGATATCTAGCTACTATACCACCGCATAGCGTATATCGGGCCTCGTGCATAGCATTAGCGTACATGAGACTTCCCACGGCGGGCGTAAGGAACTTGTCTCATTTCCTCTATCTCGCTTTTTGGTCATGGGTGACTGCGTTTTAGAATAAAGGCACGCCATGTCCGAAGGTAGCAATCCTTTCTTGGCGGTCTGCATACTAAAAGCAGTAATCCACGATATCAATGTAAGGCGCCCGAGATAAGCTCAACATTTTCTTCTTGCGATCTCGGTAAACCTTGATCCCAAGAATGTCTGTGCATCCTAAGTCTTTCATTTGAAAGCGATCGGATAGCCACTCTTTCGTCGATAAACTTCACGTTGTTTGCCAACTAGAAGGATGTCATCTACATAAAGTCAAGAATACCACATCACGTTGACATCTAACCGATACACACAACTCTCGCTAGGCAACTGGGTAAATCCATAGGACTTTACTACCACAAAGCGTAAGTTCCATGATCGGGAGGCACGCTTAAGTCCATAAATGGACTTCTTAAGCTTCCATACTAGATGCTCTTCACCCTACCACATAACCTTGTGTTGCATATAGATGTCTCTACCTTCCTCAAGGTAACCGTTTAGATAAGCGGTTTTAACATCCATTTGCCAAACCTCTAGGTTCATGGGGTCTGCTATGGCGGAAGAATTACGATGGACTTGAGCATTGCTACGGGTGAAAGGTCTCGTCGAAATCGATGCCCTCAATCTGAGTGTACCCTTTCGCCTGACACGGCTTTAAAAGCGAAACCTCTCCATCGAATCTCTCTTGCTCTTGTATATCCACTTACTACCCATGGCTTCCTTGCCATCCGGTAGAGGTGTCTTTCATATACATCCATGGCAGTTATGGACTCGTTTCTAAGTCCATAGCGGTATGCCGTAATCTTGCATCAATATCTTGTATTGCCTCCTTGTATGTCCATGGGTCGATTATTGCATGTTCTGCTCATTGACTAAATCAGAAGATTCACCCACGAACATAAATCGCTCGGGTTGACGAACAACCCTCCCACTATGACCCAGTTTCTCAGCACAATGGCAACGGTGGGTGCAGATACTTGTGGTTCTCTAACTTGCACAACTTGCTGTGTAGGTACCACTTGTACGGTCGGTATCTCCAGTGGAACTCGACCCACTTCAATTTCTTGAAGTATCTGGTGTCGATCCCTCCCACTAGACTCGACATCTCGCACCTTTGGCTGTCGGTGGTGGAATACGATCATCTTCTAATTCTTGAAGAATGATTTCAACTTTGGACTTATGATTTTCATATAGTCCTCTTCAGGAAATCGAGCATTAGTGCTAATAATGACCTTCTCGATCCTTGGGACTATAGAATAAACCACCTTCGTTCTCTAGGATAGTGATAAGCGACTTTGCGTCGGATCTAGCCTCCAACTTGTCGACCTTCTTGTTCGAAGACATGTCTTTGGTCGCCCCATATCCTTATGTGGCTTAAGCTGGGCTTGCGCCAAACCACAACTCTCGAAGGGGTCTTTTTCGACCGACTTGGGCGGTACTAGATTTAGCAAGTATGTCACTGTCTCTAAGGCGTACCCCAGGCGAAATAGCAATGTTGCATAGCTCATCATTGATCTCACCATTTCTAAAAGAGTCTGTTTCTTCGCCTCGACACACCATTTTGTTGTGGTGTGCTGGTGAAGTCTTGTTGAGGATGTAATCCCACACTTCACTAGATAGTCCATAAACTCGTTCTTGAGGTATTCGCCACCGCGATCGGACCATGATGACTTGATACTCTTACCTAACTTCGTCTCCACTTCCGCCTAAACTCTTTGAATTTCTCAAAGCATTCGGACTTGCGGTGAAGCGGTATATGTATCCGTACCTTGAGTAATCGTCGATGAAAGTGACAAAATACTCGTACCCTCCACGAGCTTGTGTGGACATTGGTCCCACGTGTCGAAATGGACTAACTCAACATTTCTTTGGCTCTATAACCACTTCGCTTTGGAAGGGTGCAGTGGACATCTTACCTTCTATCGGAGATTCGCGAGGCTGGGAACGGGTAACCGTGAGATCACCCAATGCTCCATTCTTAGCGGTCTTTGGATCCTATTTAGATTGATGTGACCTAATCTAAGATACCGAGAAAAGTAGAGTCATCTTCGAAAAAACTTTCTCTTTAGGGTTTGATGAAGATGCAACATAGTTATAGGTATTATGTTTTTCTTGAAATAGTATAAAGCGAATTATATAGGTGCCAACCACGGATAACCGTCATTTCTTATGATAGAAACACCACTATCAAAAATAACGAATATCCATGAGTAAATAATTTGAGAAAGAAACAAGGTTCCAGCAGAAAATCCGGCACATATAAAACGTCTTTCAAAACTAAACTGTGTCCCAAAACATAAAAACATCTCCAAGCTATGACAGCTTCGACTTTCGCCATGTTGCCCATGGAGATCGTTATCTCGCCATCAAACAGACTCCTTGTCGCGAGGAACCCCGCAAGTGTAACAAACATGATCGATTCATGCCGTATCTACTACCCAAGAATGGGTAGAACAAGTCGCTAAACATGTTTCCGCACTAAAGCAAGCGGCGCACTGAGCCTTGAGCATAGGGCACTTGGCCTTCAATGCCCGTCTTACGCACATCAAGCACTTGCCCTTTCCTTTGGCTTCTTGAGCCTCCGGTGTGACCATGTTCTTCTCCCATTACTCCACTATTTCCCTCGCCTCACCAATTTGGTACCCTTTTTCTATTTCCATTTTGCGATGAAAATTTTGGGCCTTTAGATGTGCTAGCAAGAGCATGTGCTCCTTTTCCCATAACTCCTTCCGCAGACAACGAGATCATTAAGCAACCGACTAAGTGTAAACTCGGTCTTGCTCATGATCGCGTTCACATGAAAGTTCTCAAAGACTTGGGCGGTGTATTGAGGATGATATCGACCTTGGCCGCCGTCAATACCTCCTCCCAAGTGATCAAGACTATCCATGAGATGAGTCATGTGGGAGACATGTTCATGGACCCAACTTCCTTCTTCCATCTTACACGCCAAGATTTCTCTCATTGTGAGGCGGATTGTCACGATCCGGCCCCAAACTTACTCTCGAGACTTGACCAAATATCGGTCGCGTCTACCATCGATCGATGTTTTAGTACAAGCCTTTGGACATCGTAGTCATCATATAGCATTTAGCCATATTGTTTGACTTATTCCAAAGTCTCCTTGACTCTCATTGCTCGTTAGTCGGCGCGTCGATAAGGGCATCGGGTTTAGGAGTAGTGAGAACAAACATGTGTTCTTCAAATATAAGAACATATTCCATGTTCGTTTCCACTCGATAAAATTTGGACGGATAGCGGATTTTGTGCGAGCTTATTGATAATCGGTAAGAGACATATACGAAGCGATAATGTAAAACACATAAGCATACGATCGCAAATAATTAAATAATAATAGTATTGTAACCTTTGATAAAACAATATTAATTGAAACCTCCAATCGCCCAAGGAATCCCACATGCAAGCCACGCGTGTGGGCGTTTACATGAATCCTCGACCGGACTAAAATATACCTTTTAGTCGTTTAATTTCAATCCATGTCAACTTATCCTTGCGACAAATGAAATTAATGATTGGACCTTACTAGACCACATCACTATCGCAGAAGGGACTTGGCGGAAGTTGTACTTGAGGTGATGTCTAAGCAATGACCACAATTTTAACAAACAGTAAGATGAATTCTTAGAATTGGTATACTCACTCGGACCATACCTTCCAATTAAAATTCTTTTGTTATCTCATTTTATATCTATCTCTAGAGAACTTATGAAAATCGCACATGCAAGCGCAGCGTGTGGGCGTTTACATGAAACTCCCACTTCTCAATAGATTTAAAATGTTTTATTTAGAAATCTCATCTAACAAACTTATGATAAGCAGTGCAAGCAAGCCACGCGTGTGGGCGTTTACTCACGGCATCGTCTCACTTTGTTTAGAGATCAAAAGTGGAGGTATTGACATTTTAATTTGAAAAATTAATATGTCGGGTTGCTTCTTAGTCTTTTTATTCAAAAGGTTTGTCCATGCAGATCACGTAATCTAGCATGCTTTTCTATAGAACTCAACTTGTAAAACATGCTCATGAAATTCTAAAATATGCTTGATAAGCGCGATAAACCTAGCATGCTTACTATGCGCATCCAATTCGTAAAACACTTAAGGTTTGTCAACGTAATATAAACATACATAGCGTGCTCTTGCACAATTTAAACATCCACGACATGCATATGAGCGATAAAAATAAAATAAAGCGTTCATCGCGGCCCAATCGTGAAACACGCACATTTAAATCTAATCTATTACATAGATTTACAAAATGCAATTAAACTTGCAGGCCTCGGCGTGCACCCGCACGGACGGATTCAACAAATGGGCCCCGCGTGCGTGCGGGCACGGACCGAAAACTGGAAAAGCGGGTGCGGGTCAGTCGGCCCAATGTCTGTCTTTGAGCGCAGCGCTGGGCAAGGCCCACTGCTGTCATCCGCGTGCTCGCGTGTCCCCGCCGGGCTACCTCGCGGTCGCTAAAGCGACGCGACCGGCAACCGACACAGCGGCCACCGCCCGGCGCCGAGCGTCTGCAGAGACGTCGTCGCCCGTGACGAAAACTTCGCGACCGCGATGCGCTCGCTAAGCGCCGGGTTTCCATTGCGAACGCTGCGCCCGCCGCCCGCTAGCTCGCCGCGGCCGCGCGACCTCGCGGGTAATCCTCGCGACCATGAGCTCGCTGCTAAGCGCCGAGGATCTCGCGCGAACGCGCTACGTCGCCCGCAGCCCTCGCGATCGCCCTCGATCGCCGGCGAGGCTCGCTAGAAACCACCCAGATGACGGCCCGAGACCTTTTTTCCCGTCGTTTCGTTCTTCGTTCTTTCGTCTTCGTTTTCTTCTTTACGGATAAGATTTACATAATAAAATCTAATCTAACCACGGATTTTCGTGGTGTAAAAGCAAAACCAACAAAAACAATAAGCGAGCCACGATGAGCGACGGATCCACAATTATTAAAACGCGCGTAATAATCAAGCGTGAATTAATCAACAGAGCCAAGATTCTCGATCCTGGGCTCGATACCAGTGTAGGAAAACATATGTTAACCCTCGCCCCGAGGATCCATCTTGGGTGTTTAATTCACCATACATTGATTATAAACCTAGCATGCGTCTATATAATTAAATCGCAACACGTTGGGGTTTTCACGTGTTTACCTTTGGATCTGAAGAGGTCGATGGAACGAGATGAACGGATCGAACGGATCGGACTCGTGCTTTGACCTTCTGGACTGTATCCCGATTGCCCAATCTCCAACGTCGAGTGAGGACGATCTATGGAGAATGCTTCGGAAAATCACCCTCTTTTCTCTCTACCCAATTTTCGAAAATCTCTCCAAGAGCTTATGGAATTCTCGAAAATAATGATGTCTTGATTAATGATCATTAACCTAGACTTTATCTCATACCTTATATTTATAATGCACTACCTTAATCCCATATGGAAATTACCATAATCCTATATGGAAATTACCATAATCCTATATGGAATATTACCATAATCTTAGGATTATTTCCATACTTTCAGGATTATTTCCATACTCTCAGGATTATTACCATAATCTTATATGGAAAGGATCTATGCATATACCATAAATATAATAATATCCTTGTGGGATAAAGAGAATAAAATCTTACCATCGGGAGCATGAGGGGCGCCGATTTTCCTTGGCTATGGGCCTGGATGGGCCAGCCCAGGGATCAAATGCAAGGAATAAAGATGGGCCTCAAATAAATTAATTATCTTATGTTCAAGAACATAAATTAATTTATAAACATTCGATCATTCCACTAGAGAAGAATGTTGACTTACCCTTTATTACCGTTGAGTCGGGCTTGCACTTAGACATTACGAATCCCGTATTTAAGATATCGAGCGTCCATTAATCATTTCTAGCAACTCATCGCTTAAAGCGATTAATAACTTCATTACCTTAAGTAGTACCACTCAACCTTATTATTGTGCTTGAGCTAACTCAACCGGTAGGTTTAGTACAATAAACCTTTGAGCTCCTTAAGGGGCGTCATCATCCCGAACGGATACGGTGACTCGTCTGATAACTAGCGTGACATCTGAAACATCGCCACCACCCAAGATGCGGAGAATCTTGGGTTAGAACATATAACCTCACCCATAACAAGTCGAAAGTGATGGACAAAGAACTCATACTCACCTAATACCTTATCGAGGTTTAGATCATCGTAAGTCACCGAGATCTTGGTTCTTCACGACGGTCGTAAAGAAGAACACATCTCCTTGTGATCCTTCAATACGTCGTAGACGCGTACCCGGCATAGACAAGCAACTAAGTCAAGTCACTTCTATCTATCTGCGGCTAAGCCAGATAACTAGTCCTTAAGTTGTCTCGGTGTGAAACTTTTATATCTCATTAAGCTTGACCAATCATACGGACTTCCGTGATCTTCTACACCTTGTATGATCTAACTTATATATGAGATAAGGGGACGATATATGCAATCAAGTATTCAAACGAGGATAGGAGATTGTAATAGTGGTAACGAGAAACATTGTATACAAGCTCAACCAAACCGCTTTGAAGATACAAATCCAACACCTTCTGCCTCGTAAAAGCGATCCTCGCATGGAAGCAAGCCTCGTGGGTATGATCCCATCAAGCGTGCCGATTGCCCGAGTCTCGGTGAAAGCAGTATCCGGGTTCCAGTCTCGTGACGCCGCTTCCTCAACATGCCCGACCCATCGTAGTCATCCGCTATTTAGATCACCGCTCCTCCGAGTCCTCCTTTGTCCTCCTCATCCTCCTCCCCGGTCTTCCTCCCCTCGAGTTTCCTTCCACGGATGCCAACGTCTGATTCGGTGGCATGAAAATTACGATCACGGCCTCTTCCCTACCACGGTCGGTGGATCATCTCTCTTACTCGGGAGGTCTCGCCAAAATCATTCCCTGTGCGTCGAAGGTGAGGATCGTAGATGGAGGTGTAGTGGTAGGCGTATCTCGATGAGCTGGCGATCGTCAGGTGATGGCTGCTCTCCCACGGGCTCTTGGAACATCATCCTATCATCGATGCGGATCGGTCCTCGAACATGCCTCGCTATCACATACGCCTCGGATGGTATGTCTCGATGATCGGTGCGTAGGGAAAACGTATGTTAACCCTCGCCCGAGGATCCGTCTTGGGTGTTTAATTCACCATACATTGATTATAAACCTAGCATGCGTCTCATATAATTAAATCGCAACACGTAGGGGTTTTCACGTGTTTACCTTTGGATCCGTCGGGGTGGGTCGAGCGGGATGAGCAGTTGAGCGGTCGAGACTTCGTGCTTTGACCTTAGGGCTGTATCCGGATACCCAAACTCAGCGTCGAGTGAGGGCGATCTATGGAGAATGCACCGAAAATCACCGAGCTCTTCACAATTTTCGAGAATCTCAATATGTGATGGCGAAAATTATGCTTGCAATATGTGAGCATTAACCTGTGACATTATCTCATACCTTATATTTATAATGCACTACCTTAATCCTATATGGAATATTACCATAATCCTATATGGAATATTACCATAATCCTATATGGAATATTACCATACTCTTAGATTATTTCCATACTCTTAGGATTATTTCCATACTCTCAATTATTACCATAATCTTATATGGAAAGGATCTATGCATATACCATAAATATAATTATATCCTTGTGGGATAAAGAGAATAAAATCTTGCCTTTGAGAGCTATAGGGCGCCCGATTTCATCGAGCTACGAACTTTGGATGGGCGACCAGGATCAAATGCAAGGAATAAAATGGGCCTCAAATAAATTAATTATCTTATGTTCATTGTAACATAATTTAATTTATAAACATTCGATCATGCCATCAGAGAAGAATGTTGACTTACCCTTTATTACGAAGTTGAGTCGGGCTCAAGCACTTAGACATTCTGAATCCCGTATTTAAGATATCGAGCGTCCATTAATCATTTCTAGCAATCGTAGCTTAAAGCGATTAATAACTTCATTTCATTAAGTAGTACCACTCGACCTTATTATTGTGCTTGAGCTAACTCAACTGCGGGGTTTAGTACAATAAACCTTTTGAGCTCCTTAAGGGGACGTCATCATCCCTAAGCGGATACGGTGACTCGATCTGAGATAACTAGCGTGACATACAAACTTTGCCACCACCCAAGATCGAGGAGAATCTTGGGTTAGAACTCTAACCCTCACTCATAACAAGTCAAAGTGATGGTCGACCTTTCATACTCACCTAATACCTTATCGAGGTTTAGATCATCGTAAGTCACCGAGATCTTGGTTCTTCACGGCGGTCGAAAGAAGAACTTCGTCTCATCTTGTGATCCTTGATCGTCGAGAGGCGTACCGGCGTAGACAATGACACTAAGTCAAGTCACTTTATCTATCGGCTGACACTTAAACCGACAACTCGTCCTTAAGTCATCTCAATTTGTGAAACTTTTTATATCTCATTAAGCTTGACCAATCATACGGGACTTACGTGATCTTCTACACACTGTATGATCTAACATATATGAGATAAGGGGCACAATATATGCAATCAAGTATTGAATCGGATAGGAGATTGTAATAGTGGTAACGGGATACATTGTATCTGAGCTCAACCAAACCTGCTTTCGTGCTATACAAATCAACAATCTCCCATATATACTAAAGCAAACTTTTAGTATCTGAATGTGTCTTTCTACTAGCTATACAAACAACCATCACTTTAACTTCCAAAACTACTAAAGTTTCCTTTCTAAGTAGGTGCCATCAGCGCAATCGAGTCCTCTAACGTGTTCATCGTAGACTTTTTGCGGCCGAGCTCTTCGTGAATGGATCCAGCTAGATTTTCCGTCGTATCAATCTTTTCAATCGGCACGTCGCCTCGTCTAACGATTTCTCGTGACAATGGTACTTTCTCTCTATGTGTTTTGTTGCGCTTGTGGGTCGTGGTTCGTGAGTTTGCCATCGCACACGAGTTATCACGATGGCTATGATACTCTTGGGCAAACCGGTGCCACACCTAGATCCATGAGGTAGTTCTTGAACCTCTGACCTCGCTTAGAAGCCTCAGGCGGCTACATATTCGACTTCCATGGTAGAGTCATAATGCATCGCTGCTTTGCACTCACTTGAGATACTGACTCCACCTCCCAAAGGTAAACACATAGCCGGAGTTGACTTTTTCTCATCAGCATCGGCTTGAAATCCGTCATAGGTAACCCAAGGCATTAGACTATACATCAAGGTAAACTAGCTTTATAATCTCAAGTCGCTTTGGTATGCTTGGTATATGCTTCTTGCAGTCAATGAAACTTGTCGAGGTTTAGGCGATATCTAACTACTATACTACCCATAGCGAGGATGTCGGGCCTCGTGCATAGCATTGCGTACATGAGGCTTCCCACGAGCGGAAGCGTAAGGAACTTGTCTCATTTCCTCTATCTCGCTGCGATCGCGGACTCTGCGTTTTAAAGAAAGGAACGCCATATGCGAAGGTAGCAATCCTTTCTTGGTGATGCGCATACTAAAGCAGTAATCCGGCTGATCAATGTAAGGCCTTTGAGATAAGCTCAACATTTTCTTCTTGCGATCTCGGTAAACCTTGATCCCAGAATATGTTGCATCTCCTAAGTCTTTCATTTGAAACTGATCGGATAACCAACTCTTTCACGTCGATAATTGACTTCACGTTGTTGCTAACTAGAGAGGATGTCATCTACATAAAGTCAAGAATACCCATCCAGATTGACGTCTAACCCGATACACACACTCTCGCTAGGCAAGCGGGTAAATCCATAGGACTTTGCCACCTCGTCAGCGTAAGTTCCATGATCGGGAGGCTGCTTAAGTCCGTAAATGGACTTCTAAGCTTCCATACTAGATGCTCTTCACGCTTTACCACATAACCTTGAGTTGCTTGCATATAGATGTCTCTGCCTTCCTCAAGGTAACTTAGTTTAGAAAAGCGGTTTTAACATCCATTGCCAAACCTCTAGGTTCAGTGGGCTGCTATGGCTAGAAAATTACGATGGACTTGAGCATTGCTACGGTGAAAAGGTCTCATCGAAATCGATGCCCTCAATGCGAGTGTACCTTTCGCCTGAGCCCGGCTTTAAAGCGAAACCTCTCCATCGGAATCTCTCTTCCTCTTGTATATCCACTTACTACCCACGGCTTCTTGCCATCGGTAAGAGGTGTCTTTTCATATACATCCATAGCCGTTATGGACTCATTTCTAAGTCCATAGCGGTGTGCCATAATCTTGCATCAATATCTTGTATCGCCTCCTTGTATGTCCATGGGTCGATTATCGCATGTTCGATGCTCTTTGGGACCAAATCAGATTCACCCACGAACATAAATCGCTCGGGTTGACGAACAACCCTCCCACTTCTGACGATTTAGGTTCTCTAGGCCACAATGGCGAGCGGTGGAGTGCGAGATACTTGTGGTTCTCTAACTTGCACAACTTCTTTGTGGTACCAGCATGGTCGCTTGTATCTCGATGGAACTCGACCCTTCAATTTCTTGAAGTATACGGTGTGGATCCTCCCACTAGACTTCGACATCTCGTACCTTTGGCTTTAATCGATGGTGGAACTCGATCATCTTCTAATTCTTGAAGAATGATTTCAACTTTGGACTTATGATTTTTCATGTAGTCCTCTTCTAAGAATCGAGCATTAGTGTTAATAATGACCTTGATCCTTAGGACTATAGAATAAACCACCTTTCGCTCTCTAGGATAGCGATAAACGACCTTGCGTCGGATCTAGCCTCCAACTTGTCGACCTTCTTGTTGACACATGTCTTTGGACTCACCCTTATCATATGTGGCTTAAGGCGGAGCTTCGCGCCAAACCACAACTCGAAAGGGGTCTTTTAAGTGACTTGGACGGTACTAGATTTAGCAAGTATGCACGCAGTCTCAAGGCATACGAGCAATCTAAATAGGCGATGTGGCATAACTCGTCATAGATCTAACCATTTCAGAAAGAGTCCCTATTTCTTCGCTCACACACCATTTTGTTGTGGTGTGCCCGTTGAAATCTTGTTGGGATGTAATCCCACACTTCACTAGATAGTCCATAAACTTCGTTATTGAGGTATTCATACCGCGATCGAGGCCATGATGACTTTGATGATCTCTTCCTACCGTGCGCACTTCCGCCTTAAACTCTTTGAATTTCTCAAAGCATTCGACTGCGGTGAAGCGGTATATGTATCCGTGCTTAGTGTCGTAATGAAAGTGACAAAATACTCGTACCTCACGAGCTTGTGTGGACATTGGTCCACACGTCGAAATGGACTAACTCCAACATTTCTTTGGCTCATAACCCTTCGCTTTGAAAGGGTGCAGTGGACATCTTACTTCTATACATCGAGGATTCAGCGATTTGAGCGGAGTAGATGTAGTGAGATCATGGCAACTCCCATTCTTGCCGGTCTTTGGATCCTATTTAGATGATGTGACCTAATTTAAGATACCGAGAGAAAAGTAAAGTCATCTTCTAAGAGAACTTTCTCTTTTAGGTTTTGATGAAGATCTGACATAGTTATAGGTATTATGTTTTGCGAAATAGTATAAGCGAATTATATAATGTGCCAACACGGATAACCGTCATTTCTTATGATAGAAACACCACTATCAAAAATAACGAGAATATCCATGAGTAAATAATTTGAAAGCAGAAACAAGGTTCCGCTTGAAAATCCGCGCATATAAAGCGTCTTTCAAAACTAAAGCTGTTGTCCCAAAACATAAAGAAACATCTCCAAGCTGCAACCGACTTTGCTTAGCGTTACCCATGGAGATAGTTATCTCGCCATCAAGCGACTCCTTGTCCGCGAGAACCCACGAAGGTGTAACAAACATGATCGAGTTGCGCCCGTGTCTACTGCCA